>OY744530.1:76374113-76421613 GCA_963556195.1 Sepiola atlantica
CATGCTAACGCAATCTTCAGTCTAGGAACTAATTTTCAATGGTCGGTGGGCGCGAACCCCGAACACAAATCGCCACTGATTCGTAGTCGGTGATCTTAACCAAAGGGCCATCGTCAATTAATTAGTAAATGCAGAATAACTTTAACTGTAAATATCGACACGTGGCCGTTATTTACCAGGCAGCTCAGAGTGACCTTCGAACCGGTGTTCGGATCTCGCATATAGCTATTAGTACTGCTTGTTATTAAAGCTACTCGAAAAGTGCCCAGCTCTTGTGGGAAGGGGGGCTGATAAACAATAATATTTTTTAAATAAATATTAAATATTTAAATACCTAGAGACATCGATGTTTCATGCTAACGCAATCTTCAGTCTAGAAACTAATTTTCAATGGTCGGTGGGCGCGAACCCCGAACACAAATCGCCACTGATTCGTAGTCGGTGATCTTAACCAAAGGGCCATCGTCAATTAATTAGTAAATGCAGAATAACTTTAACTGTAAATATCGACACGTGGCCGTTATTTACCAGGCAGCTCAGAGTGACCTTCGAACCGGTGTTCGGATCTCGCATATAGCTATTAGTACTGCTTGTTATTAAAGCTACTCGAAAAGTGCCCAGCTCTTGTGGGAAGGGGGGCTGATAAACAATAATATTTTTTAAATAAATATTAAATATTTAAATACCTAGAGACATCGATGTTTCATGCTAACGCAATCTTCAGTCTAGGAACTAATTTTCAATGGTCGGTGGGCGCGAACCCCGAACACAAATCGCCACTGATTCGTAGTCGGTGATCTTAACCAAAGGGCCATCGTCAATTAATTAGTAAATGCAGAATAACTTTAACTGTAAATATCGACACGTGGCCGTTATTTACCAGGCAGCTCAGAGTGACCTTCGAACCGGTGTTCGGATCTCGCATATAGCTATTAGTACTGCTTGTTATTAAAGCTACTCGAAAAGTGCCCAGCTCTTGTGGGAAGGGGGGCTGATAAACAATAATATTTTTTAAATAAATATTAAATATTTAAATACCTAGAGACATCGATGTTTCATGCTAACGCAATCTTCAGTCTAGGAACTAATTTTCAATGGTCGGTGGGCGCGAACCCCGAACACAAATCGCCACTGATTCGTAGTCGGTGATCTTAACCAAAGGGCCATCGTCAATTAATTAGTAAATGCAGAATAACTTTAACTGTAAATATCGACACGTGGCCGTTATTTACCAGGCAGCTCAGAGTGACCTTCGAACCGGTGTTCGGATCTCGCATATAGCTATTAGTACTGCTTGTTATTAAAGCTACTCGAAAAGTGCCCAGCTCTTGTGGGAAGGGGGGCTGATAAACAATAATATTTTTTAAATAAATATTAAATATTTAAATACCTAGAGACATCGATGTTTCATGCTAACGCAATCTTCAGTCTAGGAACTAATTTTCAATGGTCGGTGGGCGCGAACCCCGAACACAAATCGCCACTGATTCGTAGTCGGTGATCTTAACCAAAGGGCCATCGTCAATTAATTAGTAAATGCAGAATAACTTTAACTGTAAATATCGACACGTGGCCGTTATTTACCAGGCAGCTCAGAGTGACCTTCGAACCGGTGTTCGGATCTCGCATATAGCTATTAGTACTGCTTGTTATTAAAGCTACTCGAAAAGTGCCCAGCTCTTGTGGGAAGGGGGGCTGATAAACAATAATATTTTTTAAATAAATATTAAATATTTAAATACCTAGAGACATCGATGTTTCATGCTAACGCAATCTTCAGTCTAGGAACTAATTTTCAATGGTCGGTGGGCGCGAACCCCGAACACAAATCGCCACTGATTCGTAGTCGGTGATCTTAACCAAAGGGCCATCGTCAATTAATTAGTAAATGCAGAATAACTTTAACTGTAAATATCGACACGTGGCCGTTATTTACCAGGCAGCTCAGAGTGACCTTCGAACCGGTGTTCGGATCTCGCATATAGCTATTAGTACTGCTTGTTATTAAAGCTACTCGAAAAGTGCCCAGCTCTTGTGGGAAGGGGGGCTGATAAACAATAATATTTTTTAAATAAATATTAAATATTTAAATACCTAGAGACATCGATGTTTCATGCTAACGCAATCTTCAGTCTAGGAACTAATTTTCAATGGTCGGTGGGCGCGAACCCCGAACACAAATCGCCACTGATTCGTAGTCGGTGATCTTAACCAAAGGGCCATCGTCAATTAATTAGTAAATGCAGAATAACTTTAACTGTAAATATCGACACGTGGCCGTTATTTACCAGGCAGCTCAGAGTGACCTTCGAACCGGTGTTCGGATCTCGCATATAGCTATTAGTACTGCTTGTTATTAAAGCTACTCGAAAAGTGCCCAGCTCTTGTGGGAAGGGGGGCTGATAAACAATAATATTTTTTAAATAAATATTAAATATTTAAATACCTAGAGACATCGATGTTTCATGCTAACGCAATCTTCAGTCTAGGAACTAATTTTCAATGGTCGGTGGGCGCGAACCCCGAACACAAATCGCCACTGATTCGTAGTCGGTGATCTTAACCAAAGGGCCATCGTCAATTAATTAGTAAATGCAGAATAACTTTAACTGTAAATATCGACACGTGGCCGTTATTTACCAGGCAGCTGTGTGTATATATATACAAGGTTGCTGCAAAGAAGATGGGCTCCCTCTACCCTGCTAATAAACTTCTCACACCTGACATTATCCTATATCTCTAAAAAGCCACCATCTGCCCATGCATGGAGTATTGTTGCCACATTTGGGCTGGTGCATCATCCACTAGTCTCTCCCTCTTAGACAAGGTCCATAAAAGAGTCCTCAACTTAATCAAGCTCCAGCCCCTGGCCCAATGTTGCATTTTTGTGCTTGTTTTACAAATACTTCAATGGATTATGCTCCGATGAATTGGCTACTCTGGTGTCCCCTCTCCTTCGCTCCAGCAAAAAGGAGCGTGCTCCAGGAGCACGCTCCTTTTTGGAGGGCTCCGTAAAGCCCTGCTTAGAATGACCCCCAAAACTTACACCCTATTTTTCAGTAGCCCCTTACGTCTACAGTGGCGGCCTGCCTTGTTTGGGGTGAACTATGTTAAATATATATATATATATGTAGTCCTTTCCGTACCTCTCTGTATATTATCTCTATTTCTTTCTTTCTCCACTTCCAATCTCTTTCTCTCTCATTTCTCAACCTCTCTTCTTTGCAAATCTCTTTCTCTCACTATCTCTCTCTCTCTATCACTCTTTCTTCATCTCGTTATTTACTTTATATCTCTCTATCAGTTCTCTTTCTTCGTTTTTCTGTTCTTTTTTTTTTTACTTATCAAAGCCAAAAGTCATGAGATGGATGGATTGTCAGTTAAATGATGAAGAATATTATGAGAGGACCGAAAATGCTGAATGAATTAGACAAAATCTGATTACCTATGGTCAATCTCTCTCTCTCTCTCTCTCTCTCTCTCTCTCTCTCTCTCTCTCTCTCTCTCTCTCTCTCTCTCCTTAAAGTCTTTAAAATTAAAAAAATTAAAATTACTCCTCATTTAAATTAAATTCCAAATCACTTAACATACACAACTTTTTAAATTTAGTTTTCAATTTATATTATTATTTGTTTACCTCCCTTTTTATTTATTTATTTATGTATTTATTTGTCTTCTTAACCATGGTAAGTACACGTACACATCTCACCCAGATTTCTCTGTGGAAATCAACTAAATTCAGTAATCAATCAAATAAATGCTAAAATCATGTCTTTATCACATTAAGTATAAATGTACATATGGAGAGAAAATGGGGAAACAAAGAGACCTAGTTTCTCTGTAAAAACAGCACAGTGATTATTTTACAATGTCCGCTTGTACACATGGACACATGAAGAGTTACTTTTGTGGCTTTTCATGCCTATATGCGTCAATTTACATTACTGGATATTCCTTCCTGGTCGTGTAGTGATTTTGTATGAAAACCACGTTTTAACATTGGACGCCATCTTCTTTTCTTCTTTATTGTGGTTGTACGGTATGTACGCGGATAAATGGATGAAGTGATAGCCACAAACGATGTAGAATATTTATAATATCAATTTATTCAATTCTGCAAACCGTCATAACCGGCCGAGTTGTTGTATCATAAATTCCTAGGACCCATAGATAACCATTTTCTTATCCTGGTTGCCATGGAGACACTAAGCCTAGAAAACCATCATCTTCAGGCCATTCACCAACTCATGTGATCTTGGTCGACCAATCAGAGCATTTAATATCTGTTGTATCATAGTCCGGTCGCTAATAGGAATAAATACACTCAAACACAAGAACTACAGGCTTGTGGAACTCTCTTCCTGCTGACTGTTTTTCCTCATACTTATAGCCTTAGTCATTTGAAGATAAAGGTCAATAGGCATCTTTTGTCTTTGCATTAATCATCTTCCATTCTTTTTAGATCCTTACATCAAGTGGCTTCATACCTTGTCTGGAGCGACTTTCATAAAAAAATTGTTACAATCTTCAACTATTTTTTTCAAAAAAGAAAAAAGGTGCAGAATGGTCTGATGGATACCAGAGGACTATGGAATCGGATATGCCGAGTTCAAATTCTGTTAAATCTATTGTTTTTACTTCTGTACTAATACCATTAGAGAAACGCATGAACCCACAATATCCTCCCAGTTATCGTTAAAACAGTGACTTGTATTCAACTAATGGTACACAATTTTTTACTATAGGTATTGCTTTTTGGTATGAAATAACCCAAAAGAGGTTGGATTGCCATAAAGCAGACACACCAAAACAAAAAAATCTCTACAGAAATCATTTTCTCAATGCATGCCTATCATCTTTTCTTTCTTTTTTATTTCATATTTGTATTAATAAACCTATTAGACAAAATCTTGTACATCTGTGTTTCTCGCCTATATGAAACTTTGATAAATACACGTTGAATTTTTTATTTTACTTTTAATCGAAGATTTATTGAAATCAAAAATAAAATAAGGAGAAACTAAAACGATTTTTTTAAAACCCTGTGTAAAAATAAATGTTAACATGACTAGTTCTTGGCCTTCTTGGCTAAGATCAGAGTGTAGTATCTGTTCTGATTCTACACTTCATCTGTTCTGTCCACGGTGGTTGAAGAAGAGGTTTTTCTAGACTGACATAATCTTTATTTCTGTCTCAATCCAAAGTGTCCATTTTTGGGGAGCTAGATTTTCCCCACATTAAAAACCGACCTTGTGTCTACCTCTGTCTGCTTCCCTGAGGAGGTAAGTAAGTAGGGACTATATTTAGAATAACATTTCTCTAAGCACCCCCCCCCCCTCCAGCCCGACAATATGTCCCCTTATCCGCAGGCAACGCTGGGTAAATAGAACTAGTAAATAAAATAAACATGTTCCTTTTTCCGAACTCTGCAAACAATTGGCTTTTTAGGGACTTTACTTATCAACCAATTTCCATAAAGCTGAACCTAATTTTTCTGGCAATCATTTCTTTTGGAAAAACTTTGTAGACTGACTAGAGAATGAGAAGAATAAGAAGAGAGAGAGAGAGAGAGAAAGAGAGAGAGAGAAGGGGAGAATGAGAGAGAGAATGAGAGAGAGAGAGAAGGGGAGAATGAGAGAGAGAATGAGAGAGAGAGAAGGGGAGAATGAGAGAGAGAAAGAGAGAATGAGAGAGAGAGAGAGAGAGAAGGGGAGAATGAGAGAGAGAGAGAAGGGGAGAATGAGAGAGAGAAAGAATGAGAGAGAAAGAGAGAGAGAAGGGGAGAATGAGAGAGAGAAAGAAAATGAAAATGAAATAAGCAAATACAACAAAGACTGTTCTTTGCCAAATTCATTCAAGCATAATAGAGTTATCGAAAACATCAACATATTCTTTGTTTAATTTTCTCTGACCCTAACCCTAACCTCAACCCTAACCCTAACCCTCACCTCAACCCTAACCCTCACCGCAACAAAACTCGGATTAAAACCGCCCATATACGCACATTTTTTGTTGTCTTCTGTTATTTTGGGATATACTTTCCTCATCGGTTTTATTGGACTCTCCACATGGGGACCAGTGCCACCTTAGTCTTCCTTCTTTGTAACTGGAATCTGATTTAGTGATAAAGGGATAGTCACAAACAACTTGTTTTATTTTGACTACTATTCTCATTCTGGTATTTTATTTTCACAACGTTTCGGCCGAGGTAACCTCCCACCTTCTTCAGGTGTATCTTTTCGAACTTAGAAATCTTTAAATCGAACCTATACAAAATTTTGAAAAGAACTCTTTTATTTAATCGATGGGGGTGATTGTTAGTTAACACTTCTACCCAGTATTGGCTGGTGGAATGAGAAAAATGGACACGTGCGGGTTAAATAAAGTGTTCAGTTCAAAATTCCATATAGGTTCCCGAGTCGACTGGAAGGTTACCAAGTTGGAAAAGAAAGCTGAAGGTTACGCCGGCTGAAATGTTGTGAAAATAAAAACCAAATTGAGAATAGGAGTCAGAATAATCCAAATAATACATAGAATATTTACATTATTATTTTATTCAACTCTACAATATCACTGGCCGGTTTGTTGGTTGCTTCATAAATTCTCATGACCTTTGATTATCATCTTATTTTGAAAGCCTTGCAGATAGAAATGTTATACAAGTTCCAGCAAGCCACAACTGTCACAACTCAACTGCTATGTCAAATATCCTTCTCTCCAAAAATGTGATCGATCAATCAGAGTCTTTGATATCACTCTGCTGCCTTTATTATCCAACATTATTACTGAGATCTGATACCTGGTGCATTATTCACCCTGGTGGGTTGATATAGCTTCCTCCTTCGGAGAAAGTTTCTAGGGAATATTAAATTCTAGTAGCTTCTTTCCAAGAACTGTGGGCTTTTAGAACTTTCTTCCTACTGACTGTTTTCGTCCTACCTATAGTCTTAGTATTTTCAAGACTAAAGTCAATAGGCATCTATTGTCTTTGTGCTAATAATCTTTCGGGGTTTTTTCAGCTTCTTACATCAAGTGGCTTCATGCTTTGTCTGGAGCGACTTTCATAAAAAGAAAATTATAAATAGAATTCACAAGCGGTCCCCAATCGCATGTACATCCTCGTCAGGGGAAGGTGACGACGTTGGTTTTTGCGGGTTTTTTTTCTGCTTGGAGGTGTCGCTGTCCTTATACATACAGTGCTTGGTATTCCTAAATGGTCACCCATCTGGTACTAACCAGGCTCAATGTTGCTTAACTTTGATGGTACATTATTGCTGAAAGCATTCTCTAAACAGTATCTATTTTTTTTTTTACTTGTTGTCTTTCTTGGTTTTATTTTGTGAGGTTAAGTAGAAGAACTGTACATTAATTTTAGTTAAGGTCATAAAATCTGTACTGATTTACCTTCCTTTGTATCCCATTTATGGCTTTTAATTTGAGTTTTAATTTGTCTCTTTTAAGGCACATTAACACTTTTGTGAGTTGTTTAATGGTGACTGGGGTATGTGATCGACCTGGTGGATACCGTCATGGACTATGGAACCGCTAATGCAGAGTTCAAATTCTATCAGATCTCTTGTAGTTATTTACTACAAGAGATCTGATTCATACGAATTGACGTTTTTATTTAAAACGTCAATTCGTATGAATCAGCAATAGTACGACCTTTGACCTGCTTGATTCTGTTGTTCACATTGGTTTCCTCATTTGTTTCTAGAACCAGGTATTCAGAAGAGGTACCACGTGAAGGTTGCCAACATCCATAAGTGAAAGTGGTGCTATGGAACCGACAGGATTTGAACTTGGCACACTCTTGTCATAGGTCCACGTTGGCATCCACTTCTCCACCTCCATTCTTTCGGTCATTTACCCACTAATACATTTGGGAAAAGTATGAACTCACATTTCACCCTCCAGCTATGGTTAAAATAGCAGCACGTTCAATTAATCATTGTGTGTTCGCATTAAATATCCAAATAAATTGGTATGTTGTAAAGCAGACAATCTGACCCTGTAAAACTATAAACCGTTCAAAGTTCCATGAATTTAATTTATAAGTTAATTATTTTTTAACTTAAGTTTTTGCTTTGTTTGTTATTACAATAGTTTGACTCTATAATCTCAATTCTCTCCTTAAACGATTTCCCCTCTAGGTCTACAGCAGTAGGCACCAATCATCGGTCCACAAACAACTGGTGCTCCATGCAAAATCTTTGATGGCCCGCTGAAACATGAACAAATAACGCACTAAAAATGTGTATTACTTAAATAAACTTCAAACTTTCAATTTTTTTTTAGTTAAATAGTTACACTCTTTATCACCTTTGATGGGTATATTTCATATTAATAAAATAAAAGTTTTCCAATTATTATCATTATTATTATATAAATGAATTTGCCTTTTTTTCTAAATTCATATCAGTGGTCTGCCAAATCTAAAATTATACATTCGGTGGGCCACGAAGTTCAAAAGAGAAACATCTCAATCTCTTTATTGTCAACGGTGCTTGAATATTATCTTTGTTAATTGCTTATATCAGTACCTCACTTCCACCATTGATCTGTCTCTACTTTCTGTAGGTTTTAGAACATCATGATCCCTTTTATTCTGAGTCGACATTTATCAATTGATTTTTATTAAGAGTTGCATCAAAGATGACAGTCTATGCAAACATAATAAATCAATTTTATTTATCATCATCAGCAGTAACAGCAGCATAACGTCCATTTTACATGCTGGCATGTGTTGGACGGCTTTTAGAAATTGATTTCCAAACTAACCTATCTCAGGCCAGGTCTTTATTTATCCTTTTTTCTCTGAAATCCATCCTTATCACTTCCTCTCATATTTTCGTTGACCTTCCCCTGCCAACTAACCCTGCTGCCTCAACTGTTCTACATATACTAACTCAAGGACTCTAATCCATCCTTTCAATGTGACCAACACATCGAAGTCTACTCTTCTCCACACATCTCTCTATGCTGTCCAGATTTAATTTTCCTCTGAGGTCATCTGATCTAAGTCTGTCTGCACATCATATATCATTTCTCCCCATGCAACGCATGTCCTCACTGCTCAGGTTTCACTTACATACATCTTCACACTTCGTACACATGACTGATAGACTCTTCCCTTGGTTGATAGGTGTAACGCTCTGCTGGTTAGTAATGGCAGAAGTTCAACTTCCAACTCTTGCAATTACACTAACACTACCAGCTCCTTCGTGTGCTCCAATGGTGTCTACAAGGTAACAAAACTTCTGAACAACGAGAAATAAAAATAGAACCACATTCACATTACTTTTTGAACACACCTTGTATGTAAATATGAATAGTCTGTAATTAGAACGATATAATTTGATGTATACAGAAATGCACATTTTCTGACACTTCGGTTCCAATATTGCATGAAGCACACTTTTCAAGTATAAGCACTTGAGGATGAAAAGAATTGACAAATGGTTCAGTTCCTATACTAAAAGCAGTTTTCCCAACATATCACAAATAATGAACTGACTTCCCATAGCTCTTTACATATAATTGCTCTCATCAAACAAAAAACGAAGTGTACAAAAAGGAAAAGACTGAAATATCATCATCATCATCATCGTCGTCATCATCATCATCATCATCATCATCATCATCATTGATTAAACGTCCGTTTTACATGCTGGCAGACATTGGACCTGCTTTTAGAAATTGACTTCCAAACTTACCTATCTCGGGCCAAGTTTTTATTTATCCCTCTTTCTCTCAAGTCCATTCTTATCACTTCCTCCCATGTTTTCCTTGATCTTCCCCTGTGAACTGAACCTGCTACCTCAACTGGTCTACATCTACTAATCCAAGAACTCTCATCCATTCTTTCAGCATTGCCATACCATCAAAGTCACCTGTTCTGCACACATCTCTCTCTCTCTACTGTCCAAATTTAATCTTCTTCTGAGATCATCAGATCAAAGCCTGTCTTTAAGACTCAGATTACACATCAATCGTATCATTTTCATATCATTTCTCTCCATGCAACGCGTGTCCTCAACTGTCACTGGCTATGTTCTCTTCAGAATAAATTCATCTTTACTTTTAGGATTGACAGAATATATATTTTCTTTTTCTTTTATCTTTTAAACGTTGGTGAATATCGTACAGCATTTCGTATCAAAAGCCAATTAACAAAACGTTCAAAAAGTATTACTGTAAGGACATACCTATCTACCAGAGACTGACTGACTGGATGGTAATGTAAATAAAAAATAACATCAGTTTTCAAAAGGTGATACAAAAAAAAATCAGGCATGGGTAGGTCGGAAATTTGGATAACAGTTAACTTGGCCTACAGAAAGACATATTTTGTATGATTTTGGTTGTTCAGGCTACATTTCTCATCTTGAGTGTCATCATCACAACGTTTCGGCCGCTGTAACCTCCGGCCTTCTTCAGGTGTATCTTTTCGAACTCTGCGGCCGAAACGTTGTGATGATAACACTCAAGATGAGAGATGTAGTCCGAACAACCAGAAATAGAAAGACATATATCCATTTTTTTCTGTAAGATTATGGTTCTAGTAACAAATTCCCAGTTGCAATAAAGAAACTCTTCTGTGTATATGATTTTTATAAGAATAAGTTGGGTTATTTATTTCAGGCCACAATATTGAGGGGTAAAATATATAACATTGGCATTTATATGACTGACCTTTGCACTCATAGGGATGGCCTTGAGACCTAAAAGAATGGTGTGTTCACTACCTAAGTAAGTCATTGTTAAATTTCTAAACTGCTTTAGACACTCTTGGGCAAGATGTTTGCCCCCAAACTCAAAATTCTATCTTCCCTCCCCGTTTTACCTTTTTCCTTCTGCCTACCTTACTTCCCAACCCCATCAACTACTCAAACTATGTCTACCCCAACCCAGTTCTAAGTATGTATATTAAACTACATCCAATGGTTAGGCCTAACTTTGGGAGCTTTGGGGAGTGCAGGGTCACCCTTTAGTTACCATTACTCTTGGGTCCATTCTGACCAGGAGGAGTGGTAGTACCTGTCAGGGTTGTATGTATGGGTTAAATAGAATCTGTTGTTTATGGGCTATTATTTTTACAATTATGCACCTGCAAAACTAGTATAAGTATAAGAAAATATTAAGAACTTGAAGTATAATAACTTTTACCAAAATGACTGAATTCGTAATTACCCCCACCCCAAATGGTTGATATGCCGTAAAAAAAAAACAGACGAAGCCATCTTTAAATTTAAATAATCGCATGAAAGATTTCTGAAGAGAAATTTTCTATTTTAATATCCATGGACACTCTTATTTTTATTTATTTATTTTTATTCACTCAAACAAGGCATGTTGACATTGAGGCGTAAAGGGCTACCTAAGTGGGGAGTTGTGCAGCGAGATATTTGTTCGCATTACATTAAAATTTCTGCACATTGGTACAGTTCAGGAAACAGGGAGTGAATTCCAAAGGCAAGAAAGACGCTATTAGAGTAGAAAGTTTTCCGGCATCTGGGGACCACTATAGTGAAGGGGTGGGATGTTGCTTCTTGTCGGGGGGTACTTACGTTGAGGGGGTACTAATGTAGTAAGTTCGTCAGAGTACATTCTGTGGAAGTACTAGTAAAACAAGCACAGGGATGCAACATTGCGGCAATAGGATAGAGGTTGGAGCTTGGTAGACAGTGCAGGACCTATTAGATTAGAGACTCCTTTTTGCACCCTGTCCAAGAGAGAAAGACTAGTGGTTGATGGACCAGTCCAGATGTGGCAACAATATTCCATTCCTGGGCTAATGGTGGTTTTATAGAGATATAGGCAGGTGTGAGAACTTGAGGGGTAAAATAGTGAGAGAGAGAGAGAGAGAGAGAGAGAGAGAGAGAGAGAGAGAGAGAGAGAGAGAGCACCTTATTTGCAGCAGTCATAGCCGTGTCTTCTATGTATTTATTTCAACCAATGTTGCCTGTGAATTTTCATGCAATATTAAAGAAACCATTTCAATATAATAAATTGTTAGCTAAATATTCTTAAAATCAATAGAACAAATGTCACTTATTTTAATGTATTTATTTAAAATATAACGGTTCTAGTTGACCGGACGATAGAATTCGATTTTGGAACAATTCATTGTAAAATGGGTAAACTCGGAATTTATTACCTTAGCTGGGGAAGGTTCAAGAAGCTGTTGCTAATCCTTACATCTAGACACATTTCCTTCAAGATTCGGAGGGGGGGGGGGGTCTTTTCGGACTGTGTTCGCTCTGTCATCTTGCATGGCACTGAGACATGGGCCCCAAACGCTTTTGACTTGCAACAGCTTCAGCATGATGACCGTGCCATGATCAGTGGCAATATGCCTCGTTTTGGATGAATAAAAGTTTTAAAAAAAAACAAAAAACAATCGCACACAAAACATGTGCAGAGTCAGCATAAAATGACCCAACGATGGATGACATGCCGTAAAACCTAACAATGAATCATAAATCTTGTAAAATATTGTATCGTAAGTTATAATATATCGTAATTACAACTTTCTGGTAATTTCAAATCTGATTTTTGTTATTTTATCTACGGGAGTGGAGTGTCCATTGTTTGGTTTTAAATTTCTTGACTGTTAGTGATGACCACACACTTAAAAAAGAGGATCACGATTTGACTCATATACATGTTATGGTGACACCAACCAATGTGAGAACGCTAGTTCGCTTCTAAATAATGCTTACAGAATTCATGCTCAGCTGAATAATATTGTATTATTGTTTTGTTAAGTGTCAAAATCAGTCTCATGTTCTGAGCAGACACATTTTAAATTCATGTTTGCTTTTGAGAATTCACATTCAGCTGAGTATTGTTAGATTGTTCGTATTTACTTGCCTCCATCCCATGAGGGCAGAGTTAGACATAAGAGCCGTTTTTTAATGTGAGGAAAAGCCAATTCTCCTAAAAGGGGCACTCTGGATTTGAACAAAAATAAAAATTGCTTTAGTCTAGAAGGATTCCTCCTTCACTGACCGAGGACAGAAAAGATAAAGTGTAGTATCATAACAGATACTACACTTTTCTCCTAAACGATTAGATTGTGTCACAAAATCAGTCATATTACTTTCCAAATATGTGTCCCTACTAACTTGCTTCTCGACAAGGGAAAAGTTAAACATGACGTTGTTGTTTTCATGTGGGGATATTCAGTTTAATTCAAACGGGGAACTCTGGATGAAACAAAAATAAAAATGGCTCCAGTTGAGAAGAACTTCTCCTCCACTGATTAAAGAGAGAAGAGATACTGCAGTCTGATCCTCGCTCGAAAGCTGGGTGTCTCTCAGAATCCAAGTTCATATGAGTCATCTTGGATTATAAAAGACACCTAAAAAGGTTTACCAAAAGTAGAGTAACTTACGTTTTCTGGTGAAAGTAACCAAAGTAAGAATCCCAGCCCACCTTAAAATTATATCCTCTCATTTAAAAAACCCTAACCCTAACCTAAGTAAAAATCTCGGCCCACCTTAAAATTATATCTTTTCATTTAAAAAACCCTAACCCTAACCAAAGTGAGAATCCCAGTTCACCATAAATTATATCTCCTCATTTAAAAAACCCTAACCCTAACCAAAGTGAGAATCCCAGCCCACCTTAAAATTATATCTCCTCATTTAAAAAACCCTAACCCTAACCAAAGTGAGAATCCCAGTCCACCATAAATTATATCTCCTCATTTAAAAAACCCTAACCCTAACCAAAGTGAGAATCCCAGTCCACCATGAATTATATCTCCTCATTTAAAAAACCCTAACCCTAACCAAAGTGAGAATCCCAGTTCACCATGAAATTATATCTCTTCATTTAAAAAACCCTAACCCTAACCAAAGTGAGAATCCCAGTCCACCATAAATTATATCTCCTCATTTAAAAAACCCTAACCCTAACCAAAGTGAGAATCCCAGCCCACCTTAAAATTATATCTCCTCATTTAAAAAACCCTAACCCTAACCAAAGTGAGAATCCCAGTCCACCATAAATTATATCTCCTCATTTAAAAAACCCTAACCCTAACCAAAGTGAGAATCCCAGTCCACCATAAATTATATCTCCTCATTTAAAAAACCCTAACCCTAACCAAAGTGAGAATCCCAGTCCACCATAAAATAATATCTCCTCATTTAAAAAACCCTAACCCTAACCAAAGTGAGAATCCCAGTCCACCATAAATTATATCTCCTCATTTAAAAAACCCTAACCCTAACCAAAGTGAGAATCCCAGTCCACCATGAATTATATCTCCTCATTTAAAAAACCCTAACCCTAACCAAAGTGAGAATCCCAGTTCACCATGAAATTATATCTCTTCATTTAAAAAACCCTAACCCTAACCAAAGTGAGAATCCCAGTCAACCATAAATTATATCTCCTCATTTAAATAACCCTAACCCTAACCAAAGTGAGAATCCCAGCCCACCTTAAAATTATATCTCCTCATTTAAAAAACCCTAACCCTAACCAAAGTGAGAATCCCAGTCCACCATAAATTATATCTCCTCATTTAAAAAACCCTAACCCTAACCAAAGTGAGAATCCCAGTCCACCATAAATTATATCTCCTCATTTAAAAAACCTTAACCCTAACCAAAGTGAGAATCCCAGTCCACCATAAAATTATATCTCCTCATTTAAAAAACCCTAACCCTAACCAAAGTGAGAATCCCAGTTCACCATGAATTATATCTTCTCATTTAAAAAACCCTAACCCTAACCAAAGTGAGAATCCCAGTTCACCATAAATTATATCTTCTCTTTTAAAAAACCCTAACCCTAACCAAAGTGAGAATCCCAGTCCACCATAAATTAAATCTCCTCATTTAAAAAACCCTAACCCTAACCAAAGTGAGAATCCCAGCCCACCTTAAAATTATATCTCCTCATTTAAAAAACCCTAACCCTAACCAAAGTGAGAATCCCAGTCCACCATAAATTATATCTCCTCATTTAAAAAACCCTAACCCTAACCAAAGTGAGAATCCCAGTCCACCATAAATTATATCTCCTCATTTAAAAAACCTTAACCCTAACCAAAGTGAGAATCCCAGTCCACCATAAAATTATATCTCCTCATTTAAAAAACCCTAACCCTAACCAAAGTGAGAATCCCAGTTCACCATGAATTATATCTTCTCATTTAAAAAACCCTAACCCTAACCAAAGTGAGAATCCCAGTCCACCATAAATTATATCTTCTCATTTAAAAAACCCTAACCCTAACCAAAGTAAGAATCCCAGTCCACCATAAATTATATCTCCTCATTTAAAAAACCCTAACCCTAACCAAAGTGAGAATCCCAGTTCACCATAAAATTATATCTCCTCATTTAAAAAACCCTAACCCTAACCAAAGTGAGAATCCCAGCCCACCTTAAAATTATATCTCCTCATTTAAAAAACCCTAACCCTAACCAAAGTGAGAATCCCAGTCCACCATAAATTATATCTCCTCATTTAAAACACCCTAACCCTAACCAAAGTGAGAATCCCAGTCTACCATAAATTATATCTCCTCATTTAAAAAACCCTAACCCTAACCAAAGTGAGAATCCCAGTTCACCATAAAATTATATCTCCTCATTTAAAAAACCCTAACCCTAACCAAAGTGAGAATCCCAGTTCACCATAAATTATATCTCCTCATTTAAAAAACCCTAACCCTAACCAAAGTGAGAACCACAGTTCACCATAAATTATATCTCCTCATTTAAAAAACCCTAACCCTGACCAAAGTGAGAATCCCAGTCCACCATAAATTATATCTCCTCATTTAAAAAACCCTAACCCTAACCAAAGTGAGAATCCCAGTCCACCATAAATTATATCTCCTCATTTAAAAAACCCTAACCCTAACCAAAGTGAGAATCCCAGTTCACCATGAAATTATATCTCTTCATTTAAAAAACCCTAACCCTAACCAAAGTGAGAATCCCAGTTCACAATAAAATTATATCTCCTCATTTAAAAAACCCTAACCCTAACATAAGTGAGAATCCCAGTCCACCATAAATTATATCTCCTCATTTAAAAAAACCCTAATCCTAACCAAAGTGAGAATCCCAGTCCACCATAAATTATATCTCCTCATTTAAAAAACCCTAACCCTAACCAAAGTGAGAATCCCAGTTCACCATAAAATTATATCTCCTCATTAAAAAAACCATAACCCTAACCAAAGTGAGAATCCCAGTCCACCATAAAATTATATCTCCTCATTTAAAAAACCCTAACCCTAACCAAAGTGAGAATCCCAGTCCACCATAAATTATATCTCCTCATTTAAAAAACCCTAACCCTAACCAAAGTAAGAATCCCAGTCCACCATAAATTATATCTCCTCATTTAAAAAACCCTAACCCTAACCAAAGTGAGAATCCCAGTCCACCTTAAAATTATATCTCCTCATTTAAAAAACCCTAACCCTAACCAAAGTGAGAATCCCAGTCCACCATAAATTATATCTCCTCATTTAAAAAACCCTAACCCTAACCCTAACCAAAGTGAGAATCCCAGTCCACCATAAATTATATCTCCTCATTTAAAAAACCCTAACCCTAACCAAAGTGAGAATCCCAGTCCACCATAAATTATATCTCCTCATTTAAAAAACCCTAACCCTAACCAAAGTTAGAATCCCAGTTCACCATAAAATTATATCTCCTCATTTAAAAAACCCTAACCCTAACCAAAGTGAGAATCCCAGTCCACCATAAATTATATCTCCCTATTTAAAAAACCCTAACCCGAACCAAAGTGAGAATCCCAGTTCACCATAAAATTATATCTCCTCATTTAAAAAACCCTAACCCTAACTAAAGTGAGAATCCCAGTCCACCATAAATTATATCTCCTCATTTAAAAAACCCTAACCCTAACCAAAGTGAGAATCCCAGTTCACCATAAAATTATATCTCCTCATTTAAAAAACCCTAACCCTAACCAAAGTGAGAATCCCAGTTCACCATAAAATTATATCTCCTCATTTAAAAAACCCTAACCCTAACCAAAGTGAGAATCCCAGTTCACCTTAAAATTATATCTCCCCATTTAAAAAACCCTAACCCTAACCAAAGTGAGAATCCCAGTTCACCATAAATTATATCTCCTCATTTAAAAAACCCTAACCCTTACCAAAGTGAGAATCCCAGTTCACCATGAATTATATCTCCTCATTTAAAAAACCCTAACCCTAACCAAAGTGAGAATCCCAGCCCACCTTAAAATTATATCTCTTCATTTAAAAAACCTTAACCCTAACCAAAGTGAGAATCCCAGTCCACCATAAATTATATCTCCTCATTTAACAAACCCTAACCCTAACCAAAGTGAGAATCCCAGTTCACTATGAAATTATATCTCCTCATTTAAAAAACCCTAACCCTAACCAAAGTGAGAATCCCAGTCCACCATAAAATTATATCTCCTCATTTAAAAAACCCTAACCCTAACCAAAGTGAGAATCCCAGTCCACCATAAATTATATATCCTCATTTAAAAAACCCTAACCCTAACCAAAGTGAGAATCCCAGTTCACCATAGAATTATATCTCCTCATTTAAAAAACCCTAACCCTAACCAAAGTGAGAATCCCAGTCCACCATAAATTATATCTCCTCATTTAAAAAACCCTAACCCTAACCAAAGTTAGAATCCCAGTCCACCATAAAATTATGCCTCCTCATTTAAAAAATACCCAAAAAGATAGATTTAATCCAATATCCACGGATTCTTGCTATTAAACAGCCTCACTAGTGTTTCACCCTTGATCTATCTCATTAATTTCACGCAATCTTCTCATAAGGTTCTTCATTTTTCAACTGACAATGATTCTACCTAATTAACCTTTATCCTCGAGTGGCCTTTGGTCTTAATTGGTGGTGATTCTTTTTAGTGAAAAAGAAAATGTATATTTTTATAAGTTTCAGGTTTGTAAACCTGATTAGAAAATCTAATCATCGATGGTATTTACAAGAAGATGTGGAACAAGGCTGGAAAGGTGTGGGATCGTAAAAGCCAGCACACCAGACAGGTTGTGTTCTCTGACTCTACAAAAATAGCCTTAGCAGCCCCACGGTATTCCCCGGTATCGGTGCCTCAGGCGATTGACATTAAATTAACTTTTTCTCAAAAGGAAAAGATAAAGTCTGAGAGGATGCACCTCCTAGGACAGAGCAGGATCATCCCTAACCTCCACAGAGCAGGGCCAGCTGATGACACAGTGGTAAGTGGATGCCCACGCTCTATTGGACTGATTGTCAAAGACGAGTTCTCTGCTGGTATGGAATTACTGAACTTTTCGAATCAATGTAGATGATGAGCAAATAACAAATTCACGTTCAGCTGAGTAATGTGTGTTTGGTTAAGTGTATCACAAATACATAGAAGATACTGCTAAGTCTGCTGCCAAGAAGGTAGGCTCCCTCTATCAGGCTAGAAAACTTCTCTTGTACAACGTAAATACCCCTAACCAACCCGACTAATAGCAAATTTCCACCCCTTTTACTGTAGAGGTCGTCATATGCTGGAAAACTTTCTACTCTCATAGGTTCTTTCTTTGGACCGCTTGTCTTTGGAATTCCCTTCCTGCTCCATATTTCCCCGACTGTACTAACATGCAGAAATTTAAACGTAATGTGAACAAATATTTTTATGCACAACTCCCCACTTAGGATGCCCCGTATAGATCTAGATTTTAACCACAATAGCTACTTGCATCTCAGTGACAATATACCTTGTTTGGGGTGAATAAAAAAAATTTTTTTTTAATGCTAGTCGCCTTACTTCCAGACCCCCCCCCCCCCCGAAAAGAATGAGAGTTTAAGTACATCCTCCATATTCAATATGGTTTCTATTCGTTTGTATCAGATTTGACAAGGTCGCGAAGAAAAAAGAAAAATGGAGGTTGGTCTTTTATCAGGAATCTGATATTCGAGTCAAGGGAACTTTTCCATCGTTATTTTTTTCTTTTTCTTTTCTTCTTTTAGGTGGGGGGGGGTTGATGTCAAATTATTTTCTGAGTTGGGTGTTTTAGAGGATCACCAAAGTCTGTTATCTGAAACCAAACCTTTAAAATAGTGGGGGGTGGTGCTGATTTGGATACGGGTGGAGGAGAGAAAATGAAAACAATTCAACAGGTGTTGTTACTTCTTGTTGTGCGTGTGTGTGGGGGGGGGGCGAGAATGTAGAACAAACCTGTTAATGCCGTACGTTATTCAATATATCTATTTTTTTCTCTTTGTAAGATTTTTTGTTTGTTTTTACTTTATTACTTAGGCTATTATTTGTTGTTTTTTTTGTGTGGTTTTTATTGTTTTTTTATTTTTCTCTGTGATATTTTTTTTTACTTCTTTTTCATTTTTTTATCATGTGAAGAGAAAAGGGTTAAAATTGGAGAATGGGAGGAAGGTTTCGGTGGATTCATTTCTCTCCTTCAATTTCTTTCATTTGAAAACGCATTTCCTAATATGCCTGGATTCTATCCAGTTATTTACAGAACTGAAGGGTGCAGAAGCTCGGAGGGAGGGGGGGGGAGACTGATGGTGGGGGTCGGAGCCAATGACATGTGGATATAATTTAAAACTGAAAGCCTCCCAGTGCAGGAAGCCTGGAATGGTTTCATTGACTCTGCTTGAAATCTAATCCTCTCTCTTTTCCTCCCCAACATCAAATGTCCTCTAACCCCACCCAGCAAACATCACTCCAGCTTTTTACCCTCACTCCCTTAATTTTTTTTTTTTTTTTTTAAGTTGGGGATATTTTAAATCTTTTTGTTACTATTATAACTGATATATACATCCATGTTTTTTGTGAGATTTTTTTGTTCTTTTGAACCATGGACTATTATATTTACCAGGAGGGGAGAGAACTCCCGGAGTTAGTGAGGTAGAGGAGACCAGTTTATAATTGCCTTTTAATCCAAGTGCATCAGCATTTAACCCGGAACTAAATGACTCCATTATGTTGTATGAAATAGCATATCACCCCCTCCAATGTCCACTTTGCGTTTATTTTCAATATGGCATACGACATTGTATTTTCAAGATGGTCGACTGTGGAATCGTTAAAATGTTTATAATCTGCTAATTAATCTTCCGGACAAATGTTTCTCTTTCATGATTGAGGCCATCGAATGTATTCAGCCTGTTAAAGCACAAATTCATCAGGAAGTGAACAGAAAACCGCCTCATGCCAGTTATTTGGCATTGATCATCAAGATCAGAGTGCAATATCAGGGAAAAGCTAGGAACCCTTATCCAGCATGAGTTAGTGGCAGCAGTTACCAGGAATAAGTAGTGGGTTAGCTTGAAATCTAAGAGTAGAAGCTTTTCTGTCAGATACGACCAGCATCTCGCACTAGATAAAGCCAAGGTGAAGAAGCACTTATAAGATAAACTAACCCAGACGATGATTGGGGGCATACTCTAGGCATAGAACTAGATAAGCAGGACCTGAAATGTGAGGTTAAGAAGCATTACGAGAGACAAGTAGTAAGGGCTAGGCTAAGGTAAGTATCCAACGAAGTCATGAACTCTAATGCTGATGAGTGTAAGGAAGTTTGCGAATTAGGCTCGGATAGATACATTCAGAAAGTCAAGCACCCAGATGAACGTACCTTGGAGTCGACTTCAAAGATTGGTGAGAGATTTCAGGAAGACCTTGAAGAGCGCTTCACCAAACTGCTTAATCTCTCCGTCCAGGAGTTTAACAACTATTTGGTTGACTCTCCCCCGCCTTGACGCCTTTACCGACCTCATCCTTAATCCCTAGGTTGATGGTTGCATACACCGAGGGGTGAAAACAAATCAGACAACTCCTGTCGTCCGAAATGAATTCGGAAAGAAATCTTTCACTAAATAAAAAGTTAACGGTAGGCGTTTTTTTCTTTAGGTCATCAGAAATGATAATAATAATAATAATAATAATAATTTATATATGAAAAATTAAATGACTGACTTAATTCTGGCAAAGCATATTTTGTTTTCGTCATTTTTGACGGAGTGTATAAACTATTTATATATATTTTTTTTAAAAGTTAGACATTTTTAAAAGTTTTTAAAGTTAGACATTTTTCCTTCTTCACGCTGAGACACGTGCGAAAGAAGAGTCGAATCTACACTGGCTGTCTTGGTTAGGTTGGTGTGTTCATTTTCTGAAGTCTGGAGCAAACATATCGCCATATTAATTAATTGATTAATTAAATCTAGTCGACAAATCAACAGGCACCACTGTTGAAGACCTTCCTTTCTTCCTGTCAGTTGCGAAGAAATCTCATTATCTCGACTGTGACTTCACTCAGATACTTATTACTTATTAATGAATGAATCTATCCGAGCATAGCATATCTCCAAACAGAAATGAGAAAGCAGGGTGAAACTAGACTAATAATAAACAAAATATATCAGATATATATGCATGAGTGCTTAATGTTTATATATATATATATATATATATATATATATATATATATATATATATATATATATATATATATATATATATATAATAAAAATGGAATAAAGGATAAGCAAATCAACAACTAGCAAAAATAAACTCAAAAACACATATTGAATAGTTCTACCAAAATACTTCAATTGTTAAGACAATCATCATCAGTTGGCAGCAGAACTTTAATTAAAAACAGAAAAGTTTTCAAATTTGTACAAAGAACGCAATTTGGGAAAAAATAGTCACGTTTAATAAACAGTAGAAAGGGAGAAAGAAAGAAAGAAAGAAAGAAATGTTAAAAAAAGAAAAAGAAAGAAAAAAAATCAGCAGTTACCATATAAACGCCGATCGGAAACGCTGTAAGTTAATAAAGTGGGGAAGGAAGATTAGTAGTAATTTAAAATGAATAACAGCAAGGAATTAAACAAAGAAGGAGGAGGAGGAGGAAGTTGTAGAAGTTATCCGTTATCATATTGATTTAGGTTCATTTCGATTAGAATCGATCTGGCAGATGATGTAGAAATATTATAGAATCCTGGTCTTTGAATAATTGTGTTGTTATGACGTAGGATTAAACATGATTCTATGAGACGGCGGAGTTTAGTGTCGTGTATATGTTTTATTGAAATCGTCCTCTGTGTATTGAAGTGATGACCAAAAGAAATCATGTGGCTACATAACACGTATGAGGTGTCACAGTTTTTATAGCACGATTGTGTTCATAGATTCGTTTATTTAACGGACGTTGTGTCTCGCCAAAATATATTCCAGCTGAAGTGGGAGATGTAAGGACTTTATTTTTGTTTTTATGTTTTTTTAAGATGTTTTTAATAGTCAATGAGGTAGCTTGGGTAATTCTGAAACCATGTTGGGAAAGAGAAGAGAAGAGATGTTTGTTGCGAGAATTAGTAGGGAGGAAAACATTTCTTAGTATGGGTCGTGTAGTATTGGGAGCTGTTTTCGTATTTTTTATATTTTTTTAGATGTATTTGGATAGCTTTCTTTTTAGCGGAGAGAATAACATGTTTCGGTTATTTTAAAGTTGTGAGAGAGGATTCTATTTTACTATATTCCTGAGAGAGATATTCAGAGCTACAAATACGCAAAGCTCTAAGATAAAAGCCTATCATCATACTGTTTTTTATGTAGTTATTATGATGTGAGTAATAGTGCAAGTAATTATTTTTGTTGGTTAGTTTACGATGGACTTGAAATGAGAGGCTATTATTGTTTTTGAGGATAAGAATGTCGAGGAAAGCTAAAGAATTGTGTTCACTCTCGAAAGTAAACTTCATGGAAGGTTCAACTTTGTTTAGTGCTAGTGCTAATGTTTCTATTTTATGACTAACGGGTAGAAAAATTAAAATATGGTCAATATATCTAAAATAAGTAGCAGTTTTAGTGGTACGGTATTAAAAAGGACTGATTTCGAGGAATTCTAAAAACAAGCAAGCTAATACGTGACTAAGGGGATTCCCCATAGGTAGGCCAAATGTATGCTTATAATAGTTATTGTTATATTTAAAGAAAGTAAGAGAAGTGATGTTCCTAATGATATCTACAATTCTTTTAATTGGGAGAGAACAAGAGAAATTTATTTTGTTTAAGTGTTTGGAGAGTAAGTTAATGCATTTTTTACGGGTATATTTGTGTATAAGGAGGTGATATCAAGGCTGTTCATAGTATGGTTTTGTAAATTAATATTTTGTCATTTTTGCTAGTTTTTGATTTGCTTATCCTTTATTCCATTTTTATTTTACATTTTGTCTGAAGCATTGTTTATATGAATAGATGAAAGGATAAAATAATCCGACGGTATGAAATTAAAATGGAATAAGTGGAAGACCTTAGAAGCTCAACGTTTCGCCCAAATGGGCTTTGTCAAGAGCGAACGAAAAAATGCAAAAAATGTCTAGATATCCTTTGGTAGATCCTTTCAATAGTCCGATTATAGTTTCGTACTTATTACATAATTTCCGCCAAAACCTTCTATAATATTAACACATGGTCTGTTCCTGATTAACCTCAATCCCCTGAAGATGGCCCCAGATGGGTCTGAAAGTACTGTGGAGACAAAGGCAAACTATGTCAAAATTCATCAGCCAATTCTCCTCCGAAACTAAAATCCTGATTCGGACTATTGAAAGGATCTACCAAAGGATATCTAGACATGAGTTTTCTCTTATATTAAACAATATATATATATATATATATATATATATTTCTCTCTTTTTTATTTTTCTTATCTTTCCGTTTTTGCTGGAGATGGGGCATCCTACCGGATGCCAGACATTCACCGGCTATTTCAGGCACTCCGGCCTAGAGATCTTTTTAAGGTTCTAACGCCCCTTTAAGTGCAATTGTTTGTATTTCTCTTGCACTCGGTTCACCGCATATACTCGCCAGATAGCTTTTGAAATTCTTTTTCATTAGTCCTGTTGCTCCTATAATTACTGGTATGATGGAGATTTTCCTAAGACTCCAGTTTCTTTTCATGTCGTACATAAGACCTTGGTATTTAGTTATCTTTTCCCTTTCAGCTCTGTGTAATCCTGCATCATTAGGGACACTGACTTCAACTAGGGTTACTACTTTCTCCCTTTTGTCCCATATTACGAAGTCAGGTTTAACACCTATGTTTTCTAGATATGTAGCTGTAGGGATTGCATAGCCATAGTGGATGGTATATAAATAGTCATAGTGGATGTGTACTCAAATAACACTGGCATAGGGCAAATCCCCCCATCCCGCACAGCAAATCTAAGCAGGCTAAAAAGGTGTTACCCATCTGTCTTTCCCCAACCCCGCACAGAACCTTTTAACATTTTATGGCTCCTCAAAGTAAGTAAAAGAAATCCTTTTTATGTCTGGTCAGAATACTGCTAAAATTAAACCTTTTGACTTTACTTATCTATCCATTTCTTTCTCTCTTTCTGTTTCTGTTTCACACACACACACACACACACATACATATATACATATATATATATATATATATATATATATATATATATATATATATATATATATATATATATATATGTGTGTGTGTGTGTGTGTTATATATACGCACACACTTAAACATTTTACGGTCCGTCATCTACTTATGTTTTTGAAAAAGTCCACAACGCCACCCATGCTACTGACCTCTTTAGGTGTGAAGATGCGAAGATGGACACGTACAAGTCACATGTAAAAATTTCTTCATCTCATTGGCCCTACTCTTTTCTCCCATGCGACCACCACTCACCTTCACACCTTTCAATACACTGAAGAAGGCTTAAGAAAATGGCCGAAAATTCTATTCTTTTAGGACTATATATATATATATATATATATATAGATATATATATTCATTTACATACACTGTTTCGCTGTATCACAGCTTTTCAGTGTGTCTAGACAAGCAAATTCTTCCAGATGATAATCGGAACTCCGACGTTATTTCCGCTGTCAGGGGTTTTTAACCGCTCCATCACTAGGCACAAACTATGAGGAAAGGAAATCTTAATATCAACCATCGAAAGTGCTCTATTTACGAAGGACTTTGTATTATCGCTAAATGGTATCAGGCGATTTTCTTACATTCTTCAACAAACTTATAATTTCTCTCTGTTTGTTTACGAACTTCTCCTAGGGTTTTGAAGATAGACCCCCCCCCCTCCTTAAAGGGAACCGTTACCTCCCTTACTAAAGCGGGGAGCAAATGTAGTCACCACGGCTCTTCAGGTGTGTGTGTGTGTGTGTGTGAGAGAGAGAGAGAGAGAGAGAGAGAGAGAGAGAGAGAGAGAAAGAAAGAAAAGTGAATCCAGTTCTAAATAAGAGAAATTCTTGTGTAATGATCGTGTAAATGAAAGGTATTAGCATATTAGCAATTACGTCGTAAGTGATCTGTAATCCGTTAACTGTTGTACCGTGTTCTTCTTCTTCTTCTTCTTCTTCTCAGTACAGCTGACACCACCTTCCTTCCTTCCTCTACTTTTCGAGCGAGACGCGAATGTAAAGGTGGGGGGGGGGGGGGATTCGGCGGCTTGCCGTGAAGAGTTTCTCAGTGGAAAAGCCTCAAGATAAACACAAATCTTCTTGCTCTGCTTAGCTCACTCGAAAGGTGTCCGTCTCGCGGCAGCTCTGACACCGTTACCTGCAGACGCACATGTTATCATAATGAAGATGATGTGTCTGTCGGTCGTTCAGGTGTGAATTTTATTACCCATTCTAATCAAGACAGCAAACCATTTATAAAGAGCTCAATACCTTTTATGATAGAGCTTTATGACAATAATAAATAATTACCACTTTTCATGTGTCTGTGTATGTTTCTCGCATCTACGTGACTTACACATTAATATTTTTATTAATTGAACTGAAAAAAAAATGCAATGGTGTAAAACTTTTTTTAAAAATCTGATTTTAAAAAAATATATGAAATTAAATCCACCAGAATGCATGTCGTTTATTCATAAAGAAGTCAGTCAATTTAATATTTTATTAATAGTTGTAAAATTACTTCGTGATCCTTTGAAATTTGAAAGGGATTTGGAAGTTTGGCTTCTTAACAAATCCTCATGTATTAAAATATTGAAAGTTTTGGTATCCAATAATTTCATAAATAGAGATTAAAACAATACGACTTTCACACTACGTTTTGGGTTCAAATCAACCCAAAACATACAATACTGAAATATTTGAGGGTATTGCGCTTTTGTAAAAGGGTCCCTAAGCGGGCACGAATGCCCCTCTTAATGTTATCTTACCTCTGATTTTAATGAGATTTAATTTTTTTTTAATTTTGTCCCCATATATATTTAGATATTGTGATACTACTTTTGTATTTTTGTTTCACTCCTGAATGTAATCATGTGATTATTATACTTACACTTGAAATAATATTTTCCGTAGACCCTATGTATAAATTTTTGTTCATCGTCGAAAGGGAACCGAGTGCAATTCAATCTTTTATTGTACTTGTAAGCATTGGGCACACAAGAAGTGTAGTGAAATTACAGGTAGGTTGAGAGATGATAACCAGTTTATGTGTAAGAAGTGTAAGACAACGGAGACAGATGAGAACTTAGATGTGGAGAAAGTATATTTGGATGGGGGAGCTATTGGGGTTGTTGGAGTTTTGTTACAATTGGAGCACAAGGTGGAGGAGGTGCTAGTGTGATTGCAAGAGTTAGGAGTGGATAGAGTACGTTCGGGGAACTTATGCCATTACTAACAAGCAGTGCATTACCATTGTCAACCAAAGGTAGAATCTATTGATATTGTTCAGAAGTTTTTCATGATACCGTTGGAGGACAGAGAGGAGTAGGTGCTAGTGTGATTGCAAGAGGAAGAGTCTACCAGGCATGTGTATAGTGTGATGCTATAGAAAGTGAAACATGGCCAGTAAGGGTTGAGGACATGCGTTGCATGGAAAGAAATGATATGAAAATGATACCATGGATGTGTAATGTGAGTCTTAAAGACAGGCTTAAATCTGATGAGCTGAGCGGGACATTAAATCTGAACAGTATAGAGAGATGTGTTCAGAACAGGAGACTTCGATAGTATGGTCATGTTGAAAGAATAGACGAAAGTTCTTTGGGTAGTAGATGTAAAACAGTTGAGGTAATATGGGGAAAGGTCACGGGAAACATGAAGAGGAAGTAGCAAACATTGAATAAAGAGAAAAAGAGGGATAAATAAATACCTGTCCAGAGATAGGTTAGTTTGGAAGTCAATTTCTTAAAGCCGTCCAATGCATGCCAGCATGTAAAATGGAAATTAAACCGAATATAACGATGAAAGAATGGGTGAGAGTGCTTGGATTCGTTGATGTAGCACAGTTGAGGAAGCATGTTCAATTCACAGGGAAAGGCCAAGGAAAATATGGGAGGAAGTTATAAAAATGGACTTGAGAGAAAGAGGGATAAATAAAGCCCTGGTCAGAGATAGGTTACTTTTGAAGTCAATGTCTTAAAGCCACCCAATACATGTCAGCATGTAAAACGGACATTAAACGGAATATTATGATGATGATGATGATGATGATGATGATGACCATCATCATCATTGTTGCTACTTATTTACTGTTACTTTGCGCATGACATTAGCTGTTAAACAGTTATTCATTCCTTGCTAGTGAAATTTTCAAAAAGATTTTTAACGATATGTTTATGTTAATCTTGATTAGTTTTCTTTTTGTGTCGAACGATGAAACGCTTGCCTCTGCTATCAATTGGTCCTCATGTGGCTGTACAGCTCAATCCACACCGTATACTACGAGCACTGTAAAATAGTATTAATCTCTCGGTTCGCGAGCTGAAACAGAAAGGCAAGGTACAAACAGAAGCAAACAAGAAACACGAGAAACGAAAAACGTTGTTACCACTTTGATCGCCAGACTCGTGAAAGACACGTCAGCGTTCCGGCATGTTTATTCATACAGGAGTCTATGAAAGGGGAGATCACTCTGATCGCCAAATGAAATCATAGCAGCCCGATCAAGACATTACAAGCACCATCGAGGACTGTAGATCCAGTTTTGGGTGGGTTTTTTTTTATCTTTCTTTTTTAATAATTGATCATCATTTATAAAGGCCAAAAGCCACTCGAGGATAAGATTTAATGTGATGAAATGATTATCAGGTGAGAGATGAAGAACCTTATGAGAGGACTGAAAGTGATTGCTTGGATGGACCAAGTTCGAATCTTTGTGTGGTCGGTTCATAACAGGAATCTGTTGACATTGTATTTGAAGACGACCATATTGCAATCTGTAGGGAAGCAGTCACGTGGCAATGTGTTCTACTCCGTTTATGAAAATTCCGCCTGACGCTAAGCACATGAATTAAGAAAGAAAAGATTTTCTTCGTTGTCGTAGTAAAACGAGATCTTGCTGTGAAGCGCCTTCTATATAAAATAACATTAGAGTACAGAAAGACTTGCAACGTCTTTGCTGTAAGAAAGGAGCTGTACGGAACATAACAGATCACCCCCCCCCCCCCGCGCTATATTTTGGAGTCGATTTTGAATTTACTTTGTCTAGGCAACAAAATGTTCTCTGATCGGCGCATCTCCAATGCCCTTCAAGCGTTTTCTGGTTCTGCTGCTTATTTCAGCTCCCCTCAAGTGTTCTGTATCTCTTGTTGCTAGTACAGAGCTGCCACCAGACGGGGGCGACACCTGGAGGCCTGTTTCTGAAATAATAATAAAAATAATAATATTAATTTTAGTTCGCCATTTTCAAGAACTCTTTTTACACCTCATAGAAGGCTTGAAGAAGGGAATGGTTCCCGAAAATTTCCTACAGACTATCCCCCCCCCCCAAAAAAAAATAACTGAGATAGGGATTTACTTTACTTTGCTTCTAAAATCGTCCAATAAATTCGACACGAAATTGTAAGTTTTTTTTTTCTTTCTTCATTCTCAGTTTTCTTTTTTATTCTCTATTGTTATACTTCTTCCCCAACTTGTGAGCTTATGATTTTCTGTTGACTGATTATTATTGTTCTAGTTCGATTAAATTCTGACCGCCCTTTTTCGTGTGTGTCTTCAGCTAATCTTTGTGGCGTTTTGTTGTTGTCTTTTTTTGTTTTGTCTGGCTTCTTGCCCACCGACAAGATGCAATTGGCTAATACAACAGTGTGCGTGGTAAGCGCTTCCTTCGACATCTTGATGACATGACCGAACTAACAAAAGTTTGGTGCCGGGTGATTGTACGCACCGTACTGACGTAATGTTGTTTTTCTTTTTTTTCAGATACTTAAACTCACGCACGCAAATGTATTTTCTCAGATCATCTTTTAGTTGTTTGTTCTTTTCATGCTGCATTAAATATGAAGAGTTCGGCTTAAACGTTAAGTAGACTTGATAACAACGATCAAGTAAAATAAATAAATCAAAAAATCTTGGGAAAATTGGTCGGTACTTGAGGACTCAGATATTTAGTTGATTTATAATTAGCAGCAGTTAATATTTATTTATTATTACTGTTGACGTCAGTAGCTGCCAATTTCATTGCTATCTATATAGGATTTTTTGTTTGTTTTTTTATTTTTATTTTTTATTGCCCAGTCGTTTAGTACGTGTTTATGCTTTTTGTTTTCTATCATTTTTCTTTCATAAATTGTTCTTTCTTTTTTTTCTTCTTATCTTCATTTTCTCTATTTTTCTTTTCTTTTTCCCTTTTTGGATATCCTTATGTTTCTTTTCTCTTTGAAGATTCCGTCTATTTTTTAGCCGATTTTCTTTCTTTCTCTTAAATTTTTTCTCTCTACCTTTTTCCTCTTCTTTCGCTGTTCTCTTCTTACTTCTTTCTTTCTTTCTTCACTCTTTTTTTCCGCTCTTTCTTTGTTCTCTCTTCCCTTCTTACTCTTCTTCTCTTAATTTCCTCTCTTATTTCTCTTTTCTATTTAATTCCCTTTTATCTCATATTTTATTTTTATCCTTTTCATGCGTTCATTTTATGAATTTTGATGAAAAAAGAACATTAGTTTTTTTCCCCTTTATTTTTTCTTTTTTTCTTTTTATTCTTTTGACGAATTATAATAAATACATAGAAGATACTGCCTCGTCTGCTGCAAAGAAGGTGAGCTCCGTCTACCTGGCTATAAAACTTCTCACATTAGCCAGTATCCTATATCTCTATAAAGCCACCATTTGCCCATGCATGGAGTATTGTTGCCACATCTGGGCTGGTGCACTAACCACTAGTCTTGGACAGGATTTTTTTTAAAAGCCTGTAATCTAATAGGTCCGACACTATCTACCAAGCTCCAGCCTTGTCCCATCGCCACAGTGTTGCGTCCCTGTGCTTGTGTAAAAGGTACTTTCACGGAATGTGTTACGGTGAACTTACTGCACTTGTACATCCTAAACGTAAATACCCTCGACAAACCTGACTAGCAGCAAAATCCCACCCCTTCATTGTAGAGGTCCCCAGATGCCATAAAACTTTCTACTCTAATAGCTTCTTTCCTCAGTCTGCTTGCCTTTGAAATTCCCTGTTTGCTCCCTGTTTCTCAGACTGTACCAACATGCAGAAATTTAAATGTAATGTGAACAAACATCTTGCTACACAACTCCCCACTTAGGATGCCCCCTATATACCTGGCCCCTAATCACAGTAGTCCCTCATGTTTCAGTGGCAATATGCCTTTTTGGGGGTGAAGAATGTTTTTGTTAAAGGTTTTTTTTTTACACTGAATATATAACACTTTACTGTGGTTTCATGGGACATCTGATTAATACATTTCTAGTATCGAGCCCTTTGTGCTGTCTGTTGTCTTAAATCGGCTGTGTTCTGATTTTGAGGGGTTGATTTTCATGTTATTCTACTACAGGTTTACTGAATAACAATTAAAAAAGTAAAAAATATAAAAATCTTTTTTTTTAATCCTACTTAAAACAATTAGTTACTAAATTAAATCCACCAATATGCATTTCGGTTTTAATAAATATACATAGAGATGTCTTTGCGTTACTTAATATTTTCTTTTTAGTGTGAATCAAAATTTCATTGAATTTACAATTACAATTAAATTTTAAAACTCCTATTTAAAAATAATTAAATTACGAAATTAAATCAATCAGAATGCATTTCGGCTTATTCGTTAAAAAAAAAAATTACTATGTGACACTTGGAAATTTTAAAAGAATTTATAAGCATTTAAATTGTAGAACAGAAAGTCATTTCGGGCTTTAACATTTTCCCGTATTAAATTATTGATAATTTTGAAAGTTATTTACATCCGATAATTTTATAAATTAAAACAAACATTACATTTTAAAAAATTATTTATATTTTTTTCATAATTTTATAAGCAAACGATACATAATTTCAAAATCTTATTTAAAGAAATGAAATTAAAGACTCCCCAGCAACGTGGAATAAGGACAGCTAGTTATATATCGTTATCCACAGACACGTGTTTCGTCGTCTCTACGACTTATCAGTGTGGCTAGGCGCAGTGAGATTCGAAACCCGGACCTAAGCTAGAAAATCTCCCATTTATTGTGGGGGGGGGGGATTATATCGTATTTAAATGTGACTATTCATTTATTTACATTTTTTGTACGATACTGACAACACTCAATTCTTTTTACAAAATATTTTGATTTAACGCTCAGTGGAAATAATCATTTCCACAACCAAAGTGTTTCACCCATAGTGGAGCGTGTGTGTGTATGTATATATATATATATATATATATATATATATATATATATATATATATATATATATATATATATATATATATATATATTGTGTGTGTGTTTGTATATGAAATAATATAGTCAAGTATTAAATTAACAATGTCAAGGTTTAGACTTGAGTCTCTTCAGTCTTATAAGTATGGTTATATATGTATATCTAAAAAAAAAAAAAAGAGAGAGAAACTAAAACTCACCAAATAATGATGATAATATAATTTTTTTTTAGAGTTTAAGGCTATTTTATTTTTAAGATTGATCTTCTTTTTTTTAATCATCTGAGAGAATGTAAGATAATATTAAATATAAGTTTTCTGCAACGCCTTTTCTTTTTCATATATACACGTTTTTTTTTTTATCCATTTATTTATCTTTACCTACCTACCTCCTTCCCATCGTTGCTGAGTTGTCAGAAATGACTGCAAGCGACCAGAAGAATTGATACGGCGGGGTGGGGGGGGGGGAGGGATAAAGCACTTTTTAATTTGTTTCTTTTTTTTTATACGTTTTTTTGTTTTGTTTTATTCTCAATTTTTATTTTGTTTAATAGGTTTTTGAATTCTTTCTCCCCCCCCTGCCCCTCTTTAATTCCATCTTCCCCCACCTCACCCCAAATCCCTCTTTTTCACAAATATCCCTGGTTAGCTTCTTTTTTTCTTTTTTTTCACACTATCATAAGCTCCTTAAATTAAAGTAAAGCAGCCGGTGGCACTTTACAGTGATGTAGGTACTTTAAACTTATATGAGAGTGGGGAAGGGGTGAGACGGGGGGGGGGGGCTGGTTGATGTGTACTCCACCACCACCACCTCCACGATAAAAAAATAAATAAAAGCAGAAAAAAACTTGCAAACTCTTAGGATGTTTTTCTCATCCTGTAAGCCAAACATCAGCTTTTAATAGCTTATCATTCCTTCAAATTCCCACCACAGTTCCTTAACTTACTGTACCATATCAAAAAGTACTGAATGTCTTCTATATTTTTTTTAGTGTAACTTCAAATACAAACGTTTACATATATCCAACGCTAACAAATAGACCCGGCATTGCCCACAAGATTGCCCGTGAGGAGGCAAAGAAAGTGATGATGATGGTGGTGGTGGTGGTGGTAATAATAATAATAATAATAATAATAATAATAATAATTAATAATGATAATAATAATTAATAATGATAATAATGATTATAATTATAATAATAATGATTATAATTATAATAATAATAATAATAATAATTATAATAATAATAATGATTATAATAATAATAATAATAATAATAATAATGATTATAATAATAATAATAATAATAATAATAATAATGATTATAATAATAATAATAATAATAACGACCCCCAGCAACTACAGACCGATAACATGTCTACCAATAATGTGGAAAATTCTCACAGCACAACTGAGAGAACAAATCTACCAATCCCTAGACAAACGTGGACTGCTCCCCAAGGAACAAAAAGGATGCCGGAAAGGACAAAGAGGGGCACATGATTTACTATACATTGATCAAAAGACCCTGAAGGAGGTGAAGAGCAGACAAAAGAACATAACCATGGCATGGATTGACTACAAGAAAGCCTACGACAGGATCCCCCAAACATGGATAATTGAATGCTTAAAAATATACAAGATACCAGACAGGATTATTAATCTCATCCAGAAAGCAATGGAAACATGGAGACTAAAACTGACAACCGGAGGACAATACCTGTCTGAGATAAAAATACAGAGAGGCATTTTTCAAGGAGACTCTCTATCACCACTATTGTTTATAATAGCCATGATGCCACTCAACTACATACTCAGAAAGTGTGATGCCGGATACAGGTTTACGGATACAGAACAAAGAATAAACCACCTGATGTGCATGGATGATCTGAAACTGTTTGCAAAAAACAAAAAAGAACTGGAAAAGCTGATAAATACAACCAGAATATTCAGCCAGGATGTCCAAATGGAGTTTGGAATAGAAAAATGTGCACTGCTATAGATCAAAAGAGGAAAACTGGAGACGACAGAAGGTATAGACCTCCCCAACCAAGAGGAGATGAGGGCGCTAGGAGAACAAGATAGTTATAAATACCTGGGAGTTCTGGAAGCAGACACCATCAGATATACAGAAATGAAAGAGAAGATTGGAAAAGAATATCTACGAAGAACAAGGAAACTCTTAGAAACTAAACTATATAGCAGAAACCTAGTAAAAGGGATAAACACATGGGCTGTATCACTAATAAGATACTCTGGACCATTCATAGGCTGGACCAAAGAAGAACTCAGGCACCTTGACCAAAGGACTAGAAAACTAATGACTATGCACAATGCATTGCACCCAAAAGACGATACGGACAAACTCTACATGAAAAGAAATGAAGGAGATAGAGGACTGGTAAGTATAGAAGACTGTGTGGAAAACACCAAAAAAGAGCTGGAGAAATATGTAACCCAGAACACGGAAAGACTGATCACCACAGCAAGAGACACCAGCCCAACAAACAACTCCGGAAGCACTGAACCCAGAAACAAAAAGACAAGAAAGGAAAAGTGGGAAGAAAAACAACTACATGGACGCTTTATAAGACTCACAAGCGATGAAGCCAATGAAAACAGCTGGGCATGGCTAAGAAAAGGACACTTGAACAGAGAAACGGAATCTCTGCTGACGGCCGCACAGAACAATGCGATTAGGACAAACTTTATTAAAGCAAAGATAGATAAAACCCAGGAAAACAGCAAATGCCGATTGTGTGGACAAAGAGACGAAACGATAAATCATATAATAAGTGAATGCAGCAAGCTAGCACAAAGGGAATACAGGAACAGACATGACAGCGTGGGGAAAGAAGTACACCGGGAAATGTGCAAACAACGTAATTTCGAATATGCAAAAAAACGGTACAAACACAAACCAGAAACTGTACTAGAAAACGAAAAACACAAAATCATATGGGATATGAATGTACAAACAGACAAACCCATAACAGCAAGGAGACCGGATATGATAATAATCAACAAGAAAGAAAAATCCTGCAAAATCGTAGACTTTGCCGTTCCAGCAGACCACAGAGTGAAGATCAAAGAGACGGAAAAAAGAAGCAAATATACTGAACTTGCCAGAGAATTGAAAAGAATATGGAACATGAAGAAAGTCAGTATAACATCAATAATCATAGGAGCACTAGGAACAGTCGCCAAAAACATAGAGAAAAGACTAGGAGAAATAGGAATCAAAGGGATAACTGAGACCATACAAAGGACAGTAATGATCAAAACAGCTACAATCCTGAGAAATGTCCTCGAATGCGGAAACCAACCCACATAAGCAACGAATGGGAACAAACACATGGAAGCACAAGACAAGAGAACCGGGGAAAATACAACCGCACGAGAGAGGCGCAAGCATAGGCTGACACAACGAAAATTATGGATAGAGGGTCGAGGAGGGAAAGCGCAAACCAGACCTCCACTGGAAGAGCGCGGACAGCTCTGGGACCTTGGGGAGGCTTGTTGCCACTCGGGCCCCAGAGGAGACCAATGACCCTTATCAGCGGGAAATCGGTGGTAGGTGGCTGTTGCAATACCGCAAGGTGATCAGCAATGATGAATGGAGAGAAGTGGAGCATACTGGAAGTCTGAGGAGACTTGTTGTCACTCAGCCTCCAGGGAATACCACAGGTTGTTGGCAGTGGGTGATCACTGACGATGACCAGTGTGATAACTCCTAGTGAGTAAATAATAATAATAATAATAATAATAATAGTAATAATAATAATAGTAATAATAATGATAATAATTATAATAATCAGGATAATAATCAGGATAATAATAATAATAACTAGTGGGACCCTGTGGAAATTCCACAGTGTTTTCTACATCAATCTGTATAATTTACTGTTAATAATATTATCCGGTGTCTAAAAATATGCTCATATTTTACTCGCCAAAATTTTGAGAGACGGGATGGAAGTATATATATTTATTTATATTACTCGGTTGCCGGGGCAAAAGCTGTCTCTTCAGAAGTCACCATCGGTCGCGACTCCCCTCTAACTCGCACCCTCCCTCCCCTCTCTCTCTCTCTCTCTCTGCCCCCCCCCTCGTTGTCAGGGGCAAATCTTAAATAGGAGTGTCAGATCGTGACACACAAAATAAATAACAAACACTCTATCGTATTAATATATAAATAATAATAATAATAAGAAGAAGAAGAAGAAGAAGAAGAAGAAGAAATTTTAAATATTTAAAAAAAATAAATAATAAATAAATATCGTAAGCCTGAAACCGGCCCATTTGGTAAGTGTTTCCGCGTCTCATCCGCCTTCCACAATGCCCTCCTCCTTCAACGCTGAAGCGACAGAGCAGGGTCAGTTAATAGTTTAATTAAGTAAATTTTTATCCATTTAACAACTCCATTTAGTTAGGTCAGTGTTAAAGTCGCCGCTTTTAAACCAGATGTTACGGTTTCGATTCCAAGTCTCTCCATCCAATTTATTTGTTGTTTATTTATTGCATTTCTTTAGGAGCGTGACACACGAACACACACGCTATCGTATTAATATATAGATAATAGGATAATAATAATAATAATAATAATCATGATAATAATAATGATAATAATAATAATCATGATAATAATAATAATAATACGGGCAATAGGATAATAATAATAATAATAATAATAATAATAATAATAATAATAATAAACGCAAAAAAATATCAAGATCTAAAATAGGGATTAGTTAGACTATGGAAATGTAAAGAAGTAAAGGTGATTCCTATTATAATTGGAACCATAACGAAAAGCCACCATAAATGGCTTAAACAGATTGACGAGACAATTTCTGTTCCAATTCTACAAAAGGTTTGCCTGTAAGGAACAACGAAAATGTTAAGGTACCGCTTGAATGTCTAAGGTCAAGGGAATTGACTTGACGTTCAATAAAAGAAAACTCCAACTAAAAACATCCAAAATTGAGACTATTATGAAATAATAATAATAATAATAATAATAATAATAATAATAATAATAATAATAATAATAATAATAATAATCCCTCGACCTAACATTCACAGGCAACATGAATTGGAATAAATACCTAGAAGGTACTGCCAGGTCTGCTGCAAAGAAGGTGGGTTCCTTCTACCGGACTAGAAAACTTCTTACACCTATAAAGCCACCATTCACTCATGTATGGAGTATTATTACCACATCTGGGCTGGTGCACCAACCACTAGTCTTGGACAGGGTTCAAAAAAGAGTCCCTAACTTAATAGGACCATGCTGTATACCAAGCTCAGCCCTTGTTTCATCATTACAATGTGGCATTCCTGTGCTTGTTTTACAAGTACTTCCATGGAATGTGTTCCAGTGAACTTACTGCACTTGTACCCCCTGGATGCTGGAAAACTTTGTATTTAAATAGTTTCTTTCCTCGGACTGCTTGCCTTTGGAATTCTCTCCCTGCTCCCTCTTTTCTTGACTGTACCAACATGCAGAAATTTTAATGTAATGTGAACAAATATCTTGCTGCACAACTCCCTACTTAGGATGCCCACTATAAATCTGGTCTTTAATCACAGTAGACCCTTACGTCTCAGCGGCAATATGCCTTGTTTGGGTTGAATTACATTTTTTTTCTTAATTATATGTACTGATCCGGTGTTGCCCAGGATACACTGAAGTCATTTTAGCTTTTAATTTTTATTTGTTTGCACATTTATAAACTTAAGGTAGATAACTCCTAATATATACTTCAATTTAAAATGATTTTTTGCTGCTTTTTATTTTTAGCGGATTATTTAAAAATGTTTCGTATTACCAATCATCTGCTTTGGACTAAGGAATTTTAAAAATCAATTGTGGCTAAGTCCGTGATTATATTTCCAGTAACATAGTACAACAATACCAAATGAGAATTGGCTAGTCATAAGCAAAGTTTTATTTGTTAGCTTAAATGCGATTTTAGTCAGACTTTGAACATTAGACTAGATGACTTTATATGTTCGATATCATTTTTTAAATATCAGAAAGAAAGACTAAACTACTTAAAATATACCTGATGATACGATTTCATATGTACAATTTTTATAATAGACTGAGGAAGCCCGCAAAAAGAAAAGATCAACAAAATAACATCAGAGACATGTTAATAAGGCTCTGTAAACTCTCTGTAGAGGCTCTACGCCCACTGTTTCCAGCCAGAACACCAAAAACAAGTAGGTTAATCGCAAGGTTTTCCTAAATGCATTTCTTAATGGAAACGTAATTTGAGATGCATGGTGGTGTATACATAATTGATAAATTAACATAAATTCGACAAAAAATCCTTTTTGAGATGACAATTAACTTAATAGAACTTCTGTCCAGCCTTCTGGCTTGGATCAAGGTGTAGTATCTGATTGGCAACATGATTGACAACGTTGGCCTGTGCTGGGATAGAGAGAAACGATGGGTATTTTTTGCGAACCTGACCATAGCTAGAATAGTAGTGTGGACGACGTGTCTGAGGGGATTTCATCAGGTTGAGTCTTTTTCTGATTTCATTCTTTATGCATAAGCTTAAGGTTTAAATCAGACGTGATAGAAAGAAATTACATCCCATAGAATTCAACAAAAGGTAGGTATAAGTTGCGAACTTGTGTGTATGAAAGGGAGTCAAGTATGAGAACATTTTCCCTACCTTAGAATAGTATATGCGGTTCTCTGCCCTGTTGGACATCAGTCTGGTTAAGATAGCTAATTGAGTGAATGAGTCCTGTCGACACTTTTTGATATTTTGGTAATAGAATTCATTTTATTTGACCAATTGTTTCTTATCTTGGAAGGACACCATTCGCTCCCCTATTTCATTTCCTCCCACTTAAGTTCCACTCCCATTTAGAGATTGACTCAGTTGTTTTCGGTTCTAAACAAATCGGAAAACAGTATGCAGTCTATTGTTTTAGAAAAGGTTGAGAGGTTCTTATTAACCTGTTTTTTTTTTGTTTGTTTTCAGATGATTTTGTTGTTGTCCCACTCTACATTTTATTCTCATGAAATTGTGTATACATATATTTATGCAACATCTCATCACTACAAATTCTTATTTTAAAGTCGTAAATTACTAGCCGTTAAAAAAACTTAACAGTAAAAGACAGTTGTAAACAGCGAAAGACTAACCCTCTCTGATAGTGATTTGATGAATAAAATCGAAAGGGGTCGGTAAAAAAAATAGAAGAATGGAACAAGAAACCTACAAACTTAAAATTAGATATGTTTATATGTACAGGATTCACTCCCAAACTAATAAACTGATAATTATGAATTTTGGAACACAAAAATGGGCTATATTTAGTTTAATTTAGTTTTAGTAAAAGGGGATAAAAAAGGGAATCGAAGCTTTTGTGAAAATTCAGATACCTTCGATTTTTGTGAAATTTTAACAATAGATATTAGATATCAAATAATAAATATTCCCTGAATTTCAGTTTCTATTTGGTATTTTAAAGGGTTTTAAGGGGCATTATATGGGCACAACTTCCCCTTTGAAAATTCAAATATTTCAGATTTGTATTGAATTTGATCCATAGACAGCAATTAAGTAAGATTCCCTGAATTTCAATTTCTTCTTAAAACCTCTTAAGTTTAATCCTTAATTTTTAGACATTTTCTTGAATCAAAATCATGTAATGAATTTTGATCAAAATTAGATTAATTAATTTTACCCGTCCTGGAACGGGTATTCTTGTATATGTGCATGTGGTCATTCACAGACAGTTGTATCATGGCTCTAGACATGGTGAGTGTTTCAAGCTGAGAGTCGAAACCTAACCACTTGAGAGATCTTACACTCACACACTCGTCACGAAAGTGAGAGAAATTATAATGTTTATATTTGGTGATATTACAGACTGTCTAGAGAGCTCAATTCTTTCGTAAAGATATATAATCTCTGTCTTCTCTGTTTATCTAATTAAGTCAAGCCCCTGCAATGGAGGTGGCCATACATCTGCTTAATTGCTGTCATTTTGTAATTCAACCAGATTTAAAATTCTGGCATGCCAACCAATCAGGCATCAGTTTTTGTGCACTTAACAGCATTTAGAGGGAGAGGGGGTCAGTAGACTTTTGGCTTCTAAATGGCATCTGTTCTAGCAAAGAAATTTCTATCAGGATTCTTTGAGCCTGTCTCTGTGTGAATATGGATGTTTTTACATTTGTATATATGTGTGTGTGTGTGTGTGTGTGTGTGAATATATGTACATATGTAAAAATGTTGGCTTTTGAGAGAAAAAAATAATCACAGAAAACTGCAACCCACTGCTTTTTTATTTTTAAACTCTGATCGGCATTTTGGGGGGGGGGGGGAGGGGGCAGTTGGAAGCATGAATAAATGTTTTCTTTTTTTGGGTTAATGGTGTATTTAAAACAACCTTTGTCCTTCAGCAGAGAAAATTGAAAATTGGTTGAAATTTTCCCGTTGACTTAAAGTGCTTACATTTGAGAATAATTGCATATGTTTATAAATATATGGATCTGAACATTACCATTATCATCCTTGATATAGTATCTGTTAGCATTGGTATAGCATAACTACTCTTATCATCTTTGGTATAGCATATCTGCTTTTATTATCCTTGATATAGCATATCTTCTCTTATCATCCTTGATATAGCATATCTTCTCTTATCATCCTTGATATAGCATATCTTCTCTTATCATCCTTGATATAGCATCTCTTCTCTTATTATCCTTGATATACCATATCTGCTCTTATCATCCTTGATATAGCAATCAGCTAAATCCCATCCATTCACTGTGAAGGTCCCCAGATGCCGGCAAGCCTTCTACTCCAATAGCTTCTTTCCTCATGCTGCCGGTTTTTGGAACTCCCTCCCTCGACTGTACCAACATGCAGAAATTTAAAACTAATGTGAACAGGCATCTTGCTGCACAGCTTCCAATTTAAGATGACCCTTCCTTCCCCCCCAAAAAACTTTCTTTCTAATTCTCAATAGCCCCTTACGTCTACAGTGGTAGCTTGCCTTGTTTGGGGTGAACTATGTTAAAAAAGAAATTTGTTTTAATATTTGCTCTTATCATTCTTGATATAACATATCTGTTATTATCATCCTTCATGTAGCATATTTGTCCTGTCAGCGGGGCCACAAATCCGCCAACTGCAACCCCATGCAGAGGGGTAAAAAAATGGGCTACCTATTAGATGTGGGTGGCAACCCGTGATGTCTTAAGATGGGATCTGGTTGCTGATCGGTCCATGGCCTAGTCACTTCGGCCCTTACTTTGGCTAGACGGGAGGTCAATGGGGCCTGATCGGATTAATCAGATGGTCGCGCCATGCCCTAGTATCTATAAGTTCATCCTCAACTGTATTATTCAATCTGATTCTTCAAAAAATCAAAACCTTATTCCTCCTTTTTATTTTTATTTTTTCCCCTAAATAGATACTAGAAGCTGAGGGTCAATCATATTGAGAATAAAGAGCAATGTATTCTGGTTATCTAAGAGCACTGTATTCTAGGAATATAAATAATTGCCCTACATATGGAATTATATTTGACAACTTTATATCAAACAACACAAAACTAGTAGTATGGGTTTTTTCCAGCTTGGGTGTGTAATTCTCAAAGAGTAATGCCTTCAAAGAGTAATGGTTTCAAAGAGCAATGTCTTCTGAGATCAATGTATTCTAGAGATATAAATAATTACCCTACCTATGTATTCTAGAGATATAAATAATTACCCTACCTATAGAATTATATTTGACAACTTTATTTGGTATTATAAAACTCACAGATGGTTGATATGCCGTAAAACAAACCAAACCTAACCAAACCGTTTAGCATATTTGCTATTATCATCCTTAATCTACAGCATATCTGCCAATCCAGCACTGGTTCTATTTGACACTAAAACTCAATGTGAAAATCTGTATTCTGAAGCACTGTTTTGATATATATTAGTGTCATAATTGTACTTACTTACACTGTATCAAACCTGTCAATTTTTCTCTTGAAATTAATTGACTAATTATATGTGAGTGTTGACTTAATTGGCTTTCCGAAATTCCACCCAGTGAATTCTGATTGCTTATTAAGAACACCAACAATAGTGACAAGAAAGATATTGATTATTAATAAAACTCTTTTCAAATGCTTATAATTCAGAATTGAGTAAGGCGAACTAGTGTAGGTTATCATGATCTTTTTATGGCTTTGATTATTAACAAGACCTCGTCAAACCAAGCTGACTTCATGAGTTGAACATAACAGCATATGAATAAATTTGAACTTCTCATTTTTTCTATTTTTATTAAACGTCTGCTATTACTAACCAGCAAGGCGTTAACACTGTGAGCCAAAGGAAGAGTTTATCAGACATGTGTATGAAGTGTGATGGTGTATGGAAGAGAAACCTGGCCAGTGAGGGTTGGGAGCAGACCTTGTATGGAGAGAAATGATATGAGAATGATATGATAGATGTATATTGGGAGTCTTAAAGACAGGCTTAGATCTGATGACCTCAGGCGAAAATTAAGTCTGGACGTGTACAGAACAGGAGACTTTGTTGATTTAGTCACGTTAAAAGAATTGGTTGGTGTATTTGGGTTAGTAGATGTAGAACAGTTGAGTTAGCAGGGTCAGTTGGCAAGGAAAGGTAAAAAAAACATGGAAGGAAGTGATAAGAATGCATTTGAGAGAAAAGGGGATAAATAAATACCTGGGAAAGTTAGGATAGTTTGGAAGTCAATTTCTAAAAGCTGTCCAACATATGCCACCATGTAAAACAGATGTTAAACAGAAGAAGAAAGTTTTTTATGGGACCTCGTGAGCGAGTGTTCTTCAGATATACACTAACACAACTTTTACCATTACTTCACGTCAAAATACTGAAGTATTGAATGCAATATTTAAATCTTATCAGAAATATACAGGGGTATGAATAATTTCTCGTGTAACTCTGTGTATATATATATAAGTAAACAATGGTATTTTAAATTCCAATGATTAAGTCTTTATTCATTTTTTCTTGCCGAATTTCAAAATAATTCAATGTAACTTGACAATTGTTTCGCGTACAAACAAACAACCGGGAATAAAAATATAATTACCAGGATTCATGCAGCTCATCAGATCACTTCTGGAGGAAAATCCTCAAGCAAAAAAATTATTAAAAAACTTTTTACATGCATTTCCCACGGAAATCAGTTCCTTTAAGTATTATTAGAATGTAGCTAAATCCAATAGATCTTACAGGATTTGAACTTGGCTTAGCCGATTCCATAATATATGTTATACCACTCGTACCTCTTAATATATATATATATATATATATGAAAAGTTTTAAAACAAAAATGAAAAATAGGCTTTATTCTCAAGAGTAAAATACCATTTTATTTCAACCTTTTACTTTACAGAATCTTATAATAATTTGTCTTTTTTCTTTTCTTTTTACTGTATTTTTCTTTCTTTTTCGTTTTACTTTATTCTTTTTTCTTTTTCTTTTTTCTTTTTCTTATTTTCCTTTTGTTATATTTTTCTTTTCTCTTTTCATTTCCTTTTATCTTTTTTTCTTTTTTCTTCGTTTCCCTTTTCTTTTTCTTCTGTTGTTTTCGTTTCCATTTTTCCTTCTTCCATTTTTCCTGTACCGTTTTTCTTTTCTATATCTTTTTAACATTTTCTTTCTTTTTGCCTCTCTTTTCTTAATTTTTTTCTCTGTTCTTTCTTTCGTTGTTTTTTTTTCTTCATTTTTGTCTTCTTTTTTCTTCATTTCCTTTCTCTTTTCTTTCTTGGTTTGTTTTCATTTTCTAGCTTTTTGCTTCCTTTTTTTAAAAACTTTTTTATTTGTTCTTCCTTTTTTCTCTCTTTTTTACTTTTTTTCTTCGTTTCTCTTCTAATTTTTCTTTCTTTTTCTTCTTTCTTGTTTTTCTATCTTTTTCTTTTCTATATGCTTTAAACTTTTTATTTCTTTTTGCATCATCTTTCTTATACTTTTTTCTTTGTTCTTCCTTCCTTCCTTCCTACCTCCTTTGATTCTTGGACTTTTTTCTTCCAAATGATTCGACTAAAAATAAACCAAAAAATTCCTTTGCCTCTCGTTGGAGTATTTTCTTTGCTTTTTGTAATGTCTACTTGAGGTCTTTGAAACGCACTCAGCAATTGAATAAGAAACTCCACATTTTTGTACCTGAATGTCTCGCCTCAAGGCTACTTGGCACTCCACTCGCCATGACCTTTGGCTGGGATTTCACATTTTTTCTTTTCTCCTTCTTCCAGCGGCAGATGGTTTTACTTACTCATGCTTATTAATTAATAGGTTGCACAGGTGCTTTCAAAAACCACTAACCTGAAAGTGTAATTTCAAACATTTATTTAGTCTTTGCATCGGCAAAGTTGTTTGTTTTGCAACCTTCAGCAAATGATATTTGCTACGTTTGATATTTTGAAATGAAATTATAAATTTGGATTATTTACTTATTTACTTACTTCTCAGTCATGTCTCGTATTTGCCTTCTTCTGAATCTATTGACAAATTCAGTATGTTAACATAAGAATTATCATCTCTAATATAATAATACGTGTTCTATTTCTGTTTCAATATCTATATGTTTAAATACTTATTTCTTTGCATCTAGCATTAAGGGAGGTAATTCAGTACATATTCAAGCAACATCATCTCCAATATAATAATGCATGTATATGTTTAAATATTTATATGTATAAACAGTTATTCCTTTGTGTGTAACACTAAGGGAGATAATTCAGTGTATATTCAAACGAAATCATCTCTAATCTCATAATGCACGTATCTATTTCAATAGCTAAAGGTATAAACAGTTATTTCTTTGCCGTTAACACTAAGAGAGATAATTCTATATATATTCAAGCGAAATCATCTCTCATCTCATAATACACACATTTCTATTTCAATATTTATATGTATAAATGGCTATTCTTTTGCGTATAACACTAAGGAGTGTAATTCAGTATATATTCAAGCCAATACAAGCATAAGCAGCAACTGACTGAAGTATTAATATTGTTCGTAACTGTTTTCTTTTTCAAGTAAAATTAATTGTAAAAGTTGTAGAAATTTCATTAATTATATGAAAAGTTTAATTTAAATTATTTCTCATTTTCTCTTTCGTAAAATAGTGAACCAATGTTCGTGTAACCTTGTGACCATGAAGGGCCGATAATAAATAAGACAACACGGTGGTATGTTTACAAGAGTGTGTATTTACAGAAGTACAGAATAGTATGTTACAGAAACTGTGTCGTAAGCTCTATAAATAGTGTCTGGAAGAGTCCATATATTCACGAAATAGAGTAGATCACCATCACACCATAACAATTATGATGGACCAAGTCTTTGACACCATTGTAAACAGATGTCTGGCGTTGTTTTATTGACACATCATAAGTAGTTGACTCAATGAGCAGTGGAGCGTCATCATAGTGGAGATATAGCAGTGGAAGTTTCTCTGTCTTTCTCTTTGCTTTGGGGCAATTAATAAAAAATGGCAGCAACATACTTGTTCAATGGCATCATATTTTTTGTTACTTTATTTATTCATGAAACTGCAAAGTTGGATATTATGTAAGTTTGTCATCACTCGCTCTCCGAGGAGGGGGGCACATGAAAACAGAACTTCAAAAAAGACATCCAAATCTAATAAACTCGCCTACCAAAAATGAAGATGCTTCTATTTTCATCGCTATGCATCACTTCGAACTTCCTGTTCATGACTTTATACCCCAAGACGTAACTTTATTCCTGATGTTTAATTTCTAATGGAATTTTCCACTTTTCTGCTTAATCTATAGCCTTATATGAAAAATACCGTTTTTACCATTATTTTTTAGACACCCACGTCTAATATCGCTATCTCCTTAAGTTAATGCAAAAATTAAATTTTAAAAATTGTAGGAATGATACAGAATGGGATGCAATATAAATATTTTTTTTTATATCTTAAATTGTGAAAATGTGCAGATATTCTTAGTCACTTTGAAGAAAATCGTTCTACACTTTGAGAGAACTGGTTATACCGCAAGAAAGATGGGTTCTGGTTGGACGAATGCTACCGCAAAAAGAGATGACCTATGAATACAATCCACTACTCTCAAAGACAGGCAGAACATTCTTACAAACTTGGCTAAAGAGTTTTAAATTAATGACGGGCATATTCTATCTTCAACAACTATCAAAATATGGTTAAAAGAAAACCGCATTATGCCAAAATATGTGCTCATAACAAAATAGAATCGGTTTCTATGTTTTTACCATGACGACAACAGGGCCCAAAATAATAACAAACATATACGTAAAAGTAGGCAAGTTAAGAACCAAAATTGGTAACGAACTACAATAGATGAGCAAAGATTTTAACTCGACTTAATTTATTCCATAGTCCATGACCGTATCCATTAAGTCAATCATGTTTACTTCCTTTTGTTTATGTAAAATATTCTCTCACACGCACGAGGTAAAAGAAATACAGCAATGTTGTTTAATTTTTAGGATTATTAATGGAAGCTTTTGTATTTTAATTCGTAAGACATTTATTGCTTTGAGACAAGTGCCTGAAGATACCAAGGATGCAGGGTTTTAATTTTGACAAACACAAGCCCACAAGGTTGACACATGCACATTTTTAATTGACATATATAAAATATTGACGTACTCATTCTGATTGTTTGTTTTGTTTTACAGCATATTGATAATTTTCAGGTCATTTAATGCTGAATTCAGTCATTTTGATTTTAAAAAAATTGTGCTTCGAATTCTTAGCATCTTCAAATATTTATTCATGTTTTATTTGTTTTATTTTACGGCATATCAACCCTTGAAAGTTTGTAGAAATTACACCTTTTTTTAGATTCTGTTGTAAATATCAGCTTCTTTTCAATGTTAAGATTTTTACTTGGAGAAGTACCTCCCTTAGGTTTGTTTCTTTTTTTTGTTGCTGAGTCTATTCTAGGTCCATATAATTCGTCAATACACCCCATATCGTATAGGCCTCCTAGCATGGTATGTAAATTGGAGCTGCTTCCCTCCAAAAGAAGACGAAGAGGTGCTACCAAATCAGGTTGTCCAAAGATACCGGCTTCCTGACTTAAAATGCACCAAACATTGACATTGTTTTTTTTGCTTTTTCCCCTTTGGAAAACTCGAACATGTTCTAAAAACAAAAACAAAAACATTTTTCCTCTACAAAACAACCAAACCAAAAACAAATAGTTGAAGATATAAAGAACTTGAAGCATAAAAGCATTTACCAAAATAAACGGATTCGGCATTAAATAACCGTAAAAGGGTTGATATGCCGTAAAACAAAACAACCAAACCAAAGGAGGTAAGAATGAGTGATACTTGTGTCTCCTACATAGAGCCTTGATAATATCACTTCTTCTTTCATAGTTATTTTAGTAGGATGAGCATCAATTTATTCTTTACTAAAATTCAACAAATTTTCTTGGAATACATTTTATTAATCAAGGCAAAATTTGTATATGCTGGATGCTCTTCCTAGCAATAGAAGTGAAACCTGACCTGTGACGATTGAGGATATGTGTTGCATGGAGAGAAATGATATGAAAATGATACAATGGATGTGTAACAAGAGTCTTAAGGACAGGCTTAGATCTGATGACGTCAGAGGAAGATTAAATCTGGACAGTATAGAAATATGTGTGCAGAACAGGAAACTTTGCCGGTTGGAGCACATCGAAATAATGGATATGAATGCTTGGGTTAGTAGATGTAGAATATTTTGAGGAAGCAGGGTCAGTTGGCAAAGGAACCCCG
>OY744530.1:76426613-76519113 GCA_963556195.1 Sepiola atlantica
AATTGAAAGCAGGCGGTAATTTTATTCTCTAACTCTTTGATTGTACTTTCGTAATATCTATCAATAATAATAATTTATACTAATAAGTCACCGCTTATCAAGGCTCAAATGCCACTTGAGAATAAGAGTTAATAATTTTGTCAGTTGGCGATGACTAAAACCTTTAGAGGATTGGAAACCATGGGTTAAATGATCAGAATTGGATTATTTAAGTGGGTGGCTCGGCAAATAATTAACATTGGACTTAAAAACGACCATGTTGTAGTCAGCTGGGAAGCAATCCCACGAAATTGTATCTGACTGATGTCATAAAATTCTTTGAACATTTTTTTATCTTATTAAAATCAATTTGATTTTTCTAACTGGTTATCATATCGATTTCTATAATAATCAAACAATCTTTCTCTTAACACACGCCCACACATATACACACACAATATGAACATCTAAACTAGATATAGATAATTCAAATGAATACAAACAATTAAAATAACTTATGCACCACGAAAAAAAAGCTGAAAACGTAATTAAATTATCTCACAAACCAGACACAGATAAATTTCAATTTTAGATAGACATCCTCGGGAAAATCTTGTCGATCACAGATAACTCTCTACCCACACTAGACAATCTGATTTAACTAGAGAACATTCGTTTTCTCGCTTTTATCTTTTTTTTGCCTTCTTTATTCATTTATGTGTACCGGGAACAACCCAGACAGCTATGCCCACACATAGCACCACGGAAATATGTCGTCTGGTGGCCAAATATGAAAACATTCAACTGAGTTCACCATTTTCAAACACTTTGTTCACACGTGATTGTAGACTTGAGGAAGGAAAACGTTTTCCAAAAATTATCTTATTAAATGTCCCGACGAAAAAGAAAAGGAAATTAGAATTTACCTTGCTTCTAAAATTCTCCAAACCACTTAGAACAAAAAGAAATATGGGTGTAATCAGTTGATAGAAAATCACAAGCACACAAGTGGGTAAAAAAAAAATTAAATGTGTAACTTATTTTCGTTTTGAGTGTATTTTTTTAAGAAATATTGACATCTGACTCTGAAATCTAATTTTCATAACCAACCATATAAAAAATGTAGAAAAGTAGGCAAAAAGAAAATATTGTTTCTGAATATTGATGGTTAGTTTCAGTTTTATGTCTTTTTAGGTTTTTAACAATTCCATTGCCTTCCTGGACGAAATGATAGGGAGTGTTTCTTCTGTTATTTATGCCAAGGAAGAGATTTTCATTATTAAAAAATTTCTGAAACATATGTATACAAAAATTTATTGTTGATGTTGAATTTTTCTAACATGCTTAGATAACATTGATCATGTGATAAATTTTGTATTCTTCTGAGTTATTATATATATATATATATATATATATATATATATATATATATATATATATATAGTAGGATCAAAATAAACCAAAGTGAAAACTTATAGTATATGGAACCTATTGTGAAAAGGATTAGCTCAATATACGAGATAGAGCAATAGTAGAGATAGAAGAAAAAAGAGTGATAAATATGCGACGATTGTCTAAATTTATTTCAAATTTCAATTGTTCAATGCAAGGTGTAATCAGTAATAAACTAGTGTTTATTTTTCTTTCCTTAAGCCAAGGCTTTTCAAAGATCGAAATCTTATCATCAGAGGAGAAATACAGATGGATAAATTGGCTTTCGAAAAAACCAAAGTTCAAATATTTGAAAAATATGAGAATTGTTATTAAAAAAACGTATTGAATGAAAAGAAAAGTTCCGTGAAAAAGATAAGCAAAAATGTCCGGGTGGTAAATTTCCGTTGAAAAAAGTCCGGTGAAATTGTAGAAAGTGTAATTGTAATTCCTTCACTTTCTACATATATATATATATATATATATATATATATATATATATATATTTCAATGGTCATCTACATGGTTTATAGCATCAACATTCTGAGTTCAGATAATGTTCATGTTTGTGCTATTGCATTATTGGTTTGGCTTTGTCAGTTTTATGACATATCAACGTGTTTAGGGTTATTTAATGCCAAAACACGATACAAGATATTATAGTTATCGTTTAGATAATTGAAATATTAGTTACTTTGGTTATAGTTCTCACCCTTTGAGTTGCAGACTCTTTTTGGCAAATTTTGTTGTTGTGTTGTCAAAAGTCTCAAAAAGAAACATAAGTGTTAAGTTAGAATTTCGTCGAGCATGACAGCTGCACTGGTTACACCCTTTTCGAATATTAAATGTTTTTTATCTTTTATTTCTTGCCACCTGTGTAACTTTTTGCCATTTACCTCGGATTTAAATTTAATTAAATGAGGGGGAAAAATTAATGTACGTTTTATAAAAAAAAAAAAGAAAAAAAAAAGATGACTACAATTGTCACCCTTGCGGACAATCTTCATAGGTAGGGGATTATTCCTAGAAAATACTATACTCCTAGGTCTCATAGTCGGTTAGCAAACACAAATAAAACAGAGAGACAAGTGTCTCTCTCATTAGTATAGCTAATGAAATAATGAAAGTTGATAAACGTGCAAGATTCTTTGGAATGTGACGAATTTTTGAAGCAAAACTATAAATTGTTTAAAAGTGTAAAAGTGAATCTCTAGTAGGTGTTAACTTAGGAGGTAATTATACATTGGCTACTTACAACTCTGAACCCCGTGAGCACCCACTTAACTCCTAAGTGTTTACATCCAAAGTGATAATTAGGCCGTGTGTGTATATATATATTTATGACTGACAAACCTTATTATGTTAAGTAAGCTTTATTCAATTCAAATTATGTGTCAGTAAAATTTATATGTTCTTCAAATATATAAACAGTTTTTGCTTATTTATCTTACCAAAATGTCCTCAAGTGATTTTTGCCCCAAACCATGGCCACCGAGAGTTACTACAGGCCTGTTAGCTCGAAAATGACGTCACTGCATTGCGTGTCAAACAATGGCCATCGTTATAATAAGAAGAAGGCATTTCGACTTCTCCATTCACTAAATAATCCATCAAAATTCAGGAAATCAACCACTTTTAATGAAATTTTCAGTATTTATTAATTAATGATCACGGAATATAATAAATCCATTACTTTATTAGAAAGCTTGGTGCAAATGTATTATTTCCTGTAAAAAAAAAACACCTTTACTAAAGTTATCGAAAATATCAAAACATGTTGACCATACGATATTGTTAATATTTAAAACAAAGCATTAGAAAACTTTAAAAATTGCATGTAAAAAAAAAGAAAAGAAAGGAACACGATTCGATTTATTCTGAAACTGATCTTTATTCAATATAAATTTATAGAAAATATTTAGTAGAATGTTTCTAATTTTCTTTTTCTGTTTAGCTTTTTCTTACTGATGTGATCATTTTTCATATCACAAAAATTGTTCAGTATAGAATTGGATGGAACTCCAGATAATCATTCTTTCTATTTTTCACAATAGTCAACATGAAAAAGAAGATTAGCATTTTTTTAATGAAAATAAAGGTCTGTATATGTTTTTTTTTTTAATTATTAATTATTTCGTATATATTACGAAAAATGCCCCTAAACTCTGTGTTATACCTCGAAGAAAAATTAATTTTGTAAATTAACGATATTATCATTGAATAAAGCATTGTTTAATCAATATTTTCACCAAAAAATATAATTTCATAATATATTTCATGTGATTTACTATTTAGTTAAATAACTCTGTTCCAAATTGTTCGAAATGCCGTAAATGAAACTATTTTTTTTAAAATCTTAGTGAAAATATATTATTTTTTTAAACAAAATACACCATTACTAAAGGTATATTTTTATATATAAAAAAAAATCCATGAATTTTTTTTAATAGAAAATAAAGATCTGTATATGTTTAAAATAATTTTTTTTTAACTATTTCGTATATATTACGAAAAATGCCCCTAAACTCTGTGTTAATAAAATTATAACCTGAAGAAAAATTAATTTTGTTAATTAACGATATTATCATTGAATAAAGCATTGTTTTATCAATATTTTTTTTTGTGTGAAAATATTGATTAAATATGCCGTTATTTAATCTACAAAAGTACAGAAAAAAGATAAAATATACTACACTTAATAAGACATCGAAAAAAGTAATTAAAAAAATGGAAACAATAATTATTGGCTATACACTACTTTTTTATCAAATAATGAATAAGTAATTCAGACTTTTGATTTTTTATATAATTTAAAAAAAAATTAAAACTTATTTGCGTGTATCCATATTTGCCGTAATTCTTTCTCTTTTGGAAATCCAAACACATGCAGTAGACGTTTTAACTTTGTGAATTATGAAATGAAATGAAATGTAAAAAGGCGCGAAATTAAGTTAACCAATCACAATGACGTCAGAGGGGGGGGGGGAGCAAGAAGTTAGTTGCTTAGCCTTGTTAACTCTTGGTGGCCATGCCCAAACGCAACATGGATGAATCAACATGTTATGATATCTTCACCTGCATAATTTGGTTCCACTAATAAATTAGATACTCACAAGAGAGACCACGACAACAAAATCTATAAAGTTATCTTGTTGGATTTTTAAAAGTCAGTCCAAAATAGCAATTTGTCTGACATATCGATACTTGATTCGGACTAGCCTATTTCCCCCCTTCCACTAGCATGAATATATTTTATTTCGCTTAAGTTTTTTTTTTATTAAAATACTTTTTGCCGGTGTAGAAAACTGTTAGAGTGGAGACATTTTTCCTTACTGACCAAAACATATTAAAGAGAATTTATCGTTTTTAAAAACATAAATATATGTTGTGGCCGTATCAGAAATAAAAACACAACAGAGGAATTGAGTAAACAAATATATTTAAAAAAGCAATAGTACAAAACATATACAAATGAAAGTTACCGGTCCGAATGACATGACTGTCTGCTGACTTTCCTAAGAACATAACCTGCTGCTATTTATAGCTTGGATAGTTCATGCGTGTGTGGGTAAATTACCATAACAATATGTATATATATATATATATATATATAGTAATTGAGCTACACAGAGGTTTCCACGTTTTCATCCCCGTATGAAAGCGTCAGGCTAAAATGCATAGAGTTCGTGTTGCCGAGTGTTTTTATATATACACGTTATATATAACGTATATTTATTTATCTACCTCCAACAGCGGTAAGATGTGACACAAGGTCGGGAAAGTGGGATTTGATAAACCAGCGCTCGAGAAGGTGAGCACTCTGGCCATTAAAAATTGCCTGGGCAGCCCCGTCGGCATTCCCCGGTAGGGGCACCTCAGGCAGTAAGCAATAAACTTACTCCTCCCTAAAGAGGGGAGGCAAAGCCTGGGAGGGTGGACCTCCTAGAACTGCACAGGACTGACCCATAGATTGGCGTAAATCAAGCCCCAAAGGCCAAGACAATACCAGTCTATGTGGTGCAGTATCCATTGGAACATATACTACACTTTGATCCTGGCCAAAATGCCAAGACCACAAAAGCATATATATATATATATATATATATATATATATATATATATATATTGCCATAAATATATTTTCATAACTTACTACCTAGTTCTACTCACTGTTGAAGTAAATACTGAAAATTGATACATAAAAGATTATATCTCCTTATAACATCATATGTGGATACATGAAATTATATATATATATATATATATAAATTAAATGATGTGATTTCAAGCATGTTTGTGTGTGTTTTTCGCCTCCACATTTATTATTAGTTGTTCTTTACTATTAATCGATTAGCATCGAATACTAAAATGAACTTTTTAAAAATTCCAATCTAACAAAAAAATCTGATAACGAAATTAAAGTTACCCAAAGCCAGTCCTTTTTACGTTTATTCCCGGGCAACGCGAGTAGGTGCAGATAGTCTAATATATAAAGTAAATACGATTTATTTCCTGTACCTCCTCGAAGAATAGGAAACTAACCACTTACATCACAGGCTACTAAACTCACCACTACATTACGCTTATTCACTCGATTGTGTTTTAGTAAATTTGTTATTATTTTTCTCCAGCTAACACTAAATATTACTTTTGGCCCACCATTTTCGACTCTCCTCAAAACATACTCCATATGGGTGGTAGCAAAAGCTTTTCCCCCCTTACATTTAAGTATTGACACTCCCCCAGTCGTCACCGGGAACTAATCAATGTCTATTTTTTTTTTTAAGTGTCCGTTAGTATTTACAGTTTGTCTGCTATTAATTTACTACATAATACAAAACATTACGCAAACATTTAACGGACGCTCCCGCTAATTCCATTAAGTTTTCGAGAATATCAGATTACGTTTCTTCAACCTATTCGTTTACATTTATACTCATTCCAATTTTTAGAGAATGCAGTTTCTTCCTTATTTCAACATTCAACATGGCGGCTATAATGTCTCCAGCAATTCGACTTCCGCCCATATACGCCAAGATACTCAACATTGATCTATAAAGTTAACATTTCCTGAATCCTACCCCTTTCACATGCATAATATCCAAAAATTAGAAAAAAACATCGATTTTTTGGAATAGAAATGATCCAAAACGTGCGAATGATGGCCCCCTAGATTTGGTTGCCTTATGGCGTATCGTAAATTATAACACATGCTAGCTTGATTTAGATAACCTAATTTGACTTGCATTTCATATTTGCGTTGGTGGCTTCAGGGTTAACAGCGTACCTCCAAGACTGAAAGGTTTATGGTTCGATCCCAGTCGTCTTATACAATTTTTTTTTTTTTCCCTTATATTATTATACTTCTGCCTTCGAGTGAGGGGTGAGTGAGGACTAACGGCCTGGTTTTTTATATTCAACGTTACCATGTAGTAATTTTTTTCAAAATTACTGTAATCTTTAGTACTTTACCTATTAGGAATATCATCATTTTCCTTCAAACCAATATGATTTACTACTGCTCTGCAGACCTCCTTAATTATATTTGTGAGTTTCAGTAGTGCTCAGAAGGCATACTTATTTTTCTTTTTTCTTTTTCCTTTTTTTTCTTTTTCATTTTTCTTTCCTCTAAAAAAAATGGAATTTCTAAACAACGATAACCGGGTGGGAATTAGATTTAATACGGCTCTGTAGGGCTCTTTAATTTTAGATTGAGCGGGTGTTGAATCCAAAAAGAAAATTTTAAGTAAATACCGGTACCATGTTGAGCATGTTTTGTGTTCGTGTGTGTGTGTGAGTTGCATTAGTATAATAACATTTGTGTGTGGAAATAGTCCTTCACGCTTGTTTCATGTAATTCAGATGTATGTGAGTGCGTTATCAGCAGTAGTAATAGTTCATTAGGGCTGATTGCTTGGTTTATCAAGTAGATGTTGCTAATCACTGTTGTTATCGGTTGCTGTAAGAGGTTTTACGCACATGGCAAAAATGTTGCAATAGTGTTGCTAGTTGTGAATTTGCATTTGCATGGCTGTTAAAACAGGTATTATTCTGGTTGTGATCAAGACTGTGCGAATCTGTTGGTGAGAAATAAATGTTTTACTTTGACATGGAGACAGTAGTACATCAGTTAGTTGTTAACTGTCTGCGATCTGCTTAGGTTGTTCGATTGTTGTCCCTTTTTAAGTGTTCACATCGAATATTCTAGAAGATTTTTCTTTCTGTGTTTAACATGCCGATTGGCTAACTGTTGAGAAGGCGTTTTTTTTTTGTGGCTGCACATTGTCATTTTGTGTTAGTAGTCAGAGTGATCACATCTCAAATTCGATCAGTCCCGACACATGTGAAGGTTGCAAACATCCATAGTGAAAGTGACGGTGTGGATCCCACAGGACTCCAACATGGCATTCCAAGTCATCAGTCTGTGCTGGTATTCACCTCACAACAACTACCACTATCCACATCTTCTATTTCTGATTTCAGTTAAAGTTTAAAGGCAAACATCAAGTATTGTGGTTCCTTTTTAAAAATTCTAAACCAAAGAACAGTAATATTTGCATGCGCCCTTGTCATATGAAAGACCTTGTTGTAACCCAAGTATCAGTGTTAACCAAGAAAATAATAGGAAATAACTCCCTACAAGTATAAAAGATAAAAAAGGTTTGCTAAAGAAAAGATAGAATGTGAACAGAGTAACTTAGCAATCGCTAGTTTGAACTAGCAAGTCTCGTAAGATCTCGTTAGTTCTCGTTCATTTTGTAGCAAAACGAACAATTGCATTCTCCTTATCATGTATTATGTGACAGGACCACAAATTATTATTCTTTTCGTATGAATCAGCATGGTATGACATTTTGACCGGCTCGATTCTGTTGTCGGCATTGGTTTCCCTTGTTTTCTCTAGAATCAGGTACTCACAGTAGGGACCACGTGAAGGTTGCCAACAGCCATAAGTGAAAGTGGGGCTATGGAACCGAAATGCGTAAATCACAAATAAGTAAATCATGTGTTCTTTGACTCGGAAATTACTTAGCAACACTGATAAGGTTTTCCTATGCCATTTCTTTTCTTTCTTTATCTGTTGAAGTTAAGTAATATATATATAACAGATATATTTAATACTTTGTTGAATAAGATTGCTTTACTCTCCCCCATACATACACACGCACACTGTACATGTGCTACATTTTATTCACGTATTAATTAATCAAAATTCAATTAAGAAGCAATAAGTTCCATTAATTATTAATACAATTAGCTCAGAAAATGAGGGAAGATAACACAATCAGGCTAGGATAAAAAAAAAAAAATGTTAAAAAAAGAGTCAGAATGCGATGCATTTTTATTTTTTCAGTTTTTATATTTTGCTTTCTTTAATTTAAAAAAAAAAAAAGCAAAAACTCCAAATGGAAAAATTCTGTTCAATTTTTCTTTTCTTCTTTTTTTTTCGTCTTCAAATTTAAATTTTTTTTCTCTATTTTATTTTTTACTTACACAATTTTAAGAATAATAGAACAAAACTAATTGGCCGTTAATTAGGAAGAACAAAAAGAGATTTGTGATCTTGTTAAATATAAAAAAGAAAACCAGAATGTATTTTTTTTTTTTTAAATATGGCGGTTTCTATCTGAATGTAGATAAGAAAGTGAATCTTGTAATCGTTGAATAATGATTTTAAGCAAATGGAGAAAAATAAATAAATAAATAGAAGGAAACCTGAAATTATATAAAATCCTGAAAATAATGACTTTCCTAATTTTGTATGTGTTTGGAAAATTTCTTCGGCAGTGCTGAAGAAATAAAAAGGTTTATTTTTACTTCTTCATTCGACTTTTTTCTTCTTTTTAAAGATCATGGCCAATTTGTTAATTTGGATCCATCACACAGACGTACTGATTGATTGATTGATTAACTTTTTCTTTTAATTAACTTTCTGATTTTTAATTAGAATTCCATGCAAACTTTCTTTTTGTCACTTTTTCAGTGAAAAGAAAAAAATGTATATATTTTTTATGTCATCTTTTTTTATATATTTAGAAAATTTATATCTCCAACAACTTTTCTTAAATTTCGTAATTGTTCTTAAATTTTCTGTTTTTCTTTCAAAAAAGGCTTTCTTTTTTATGTATATCAATGATTTGATTTCTTTTTTCAAAATCCAAGAAAATTGTCCTACGTTATATCTGAATGTAGATAAGAAATTATTATTTACAATTTTCAGACTGGTTTCCTCATCTTGGTTGTTGTTATCACAACGTTTCGGCCGCTTTTCTCCCTCTTCAGGTGCCTTGGGTCAAACTCTAAAACCTTCATGAAATTTTTAAACCAACTTAAAATTTTTAGCTAGTGTACATTGTTCGCATTCCATTCTTCAAACTTTAAGTCATTTTTTCAATTAACTTCTTAAATAATCTTGCCGCCTTTGCGCAGGATTGAACTCGGAACCTCAAGATAACCTGCACATTTTAACAAAGATTCTAGTCATCACAACTATGTACTGCAGAGAAATGTCCTAGTCATCTCGTCCATATGTCTCTGGAACACATAGCCGAGACGAATAGGACATTAGTTAAAATATGCAAGTTATGCGTGATAATGTATAGAAGTGAAACTTGGCAAGCAAAGGTTGAGGAAATGCGTTGCATGGAGAGGAATTATATGAGTGATACGATGGATGTGTAATGTGAGTCTTAAAGACAGGCTTAGATCTGATGACCTCTGAGGAAGATTAAATCTGAACAGTATAGGAAGATGTGTGCAGAACAGAAGACTTCGATGGTATGGCAACATTGAAAGGATAGATGGAAGTTCTTGGGTTAGTAGATGTAGAACAATTGAGGTAACAGGGTCAGTTCACTGGGGAGGGAGTAAGAAAAACATGGGGAGAAGCGATAAGGATGAACTTGACAGAAAGGTGGTCAGAAATCGGTTAGTTTGGAAGTTGTCCAACACATGCCAGCATGAAAAACGTTTTTAAACCGACGACGACGACGACGACGACGACGACGACGACGACGACGATGATGATGATGATGATGATGATGATGATGAGGAGGAGGAGGAGGAGGAGGAGGAGGAGGAGGAAAAATAATAATATTATATAATAGCAGGACCTGTGTCATCGTGTTGCCCGGGAAAATGGAGGAACCCAATAAACTTCTGCTTCCACCCCTGAACCTCATATAAATAATTTTAGTCGATGTTGTTTTTTGGCTTAATGAAGAGTTTATTTTATCTGTCTCTATTCTATTTATTCCAACTTAGTCTTGCTAATAAAATATATTATTTAATGAAAAAAATACTGAAAATTTTATTAAAATTAGATTATTCTCAGATTTTTGTTGAATAAAAAAATTGACATGGATTTGTTTACAAAGAGTGGTCCCTTAGCCCCCTTTCCCCATATAATAGATTACGGTGGGATGATCCCCTAGTGCCGGCACTAGAGAAGATACGGTATTAGTCAAACTCAGCTTTTCATTACCAATATCTTACAAATGTGGAAACCTAATGCAGCTGGGATATTAGTAGATAAATCAACCGCCCAGTAAATAATTCTATTCCTTTGTGGCTACGATACTTGTTTAATTGATGTCTGAGCAATGGAGAGCTCCAAGTGAGTAGAGGGGGAGCCGATGAAGCAGATGATCAGACTATTGGGTAAATTGGAGAGATGTTTTATGAAAGCCTCTTCAAGAATCTTCAGCCAAATTTGCAGGCCTTCGCCCAGAACAGCTGCTTGGCCAGTGACGATACATATGGAACAAATGTTTGCACACGTCAGTCTTGCCCACTTATATTTGCTATAAACAGTCGCCTCAGTCTATATACGTTTTTTTTTTATTGTTTATTTTATTGAGTAGAATAGTCTGGAAGTATTTCAATTACCCCCCTGCCAGGGTAAATAGTGTCGGGGAGTATTGATTAAGCCATCTGTATGTTGATAATCTAATATCAGGACAATTTGGCAAACTGTATTTTGGCGATTGTCCGTGTATTTGTTGTATTGATTTAGTGAGAGGAGACGATAGAGAAGGGATGTGGAGAGTTTCCGGGTGAGTGTCTGGTCGAGGTGCGGACCTTGTCGAAAATTTGAGAATGTGGCGTTAAGAAGAACGTGAGAGTTTGTGTGTGAAGGTGATTGGTTGGACCGTATACAGAAATTTTGAAGAAGGGAGATAAGTGTGGAAGTGAATGATTATTTTTTCCGGTAAGCAATAAGTTGTATATTCATGACCGCTGATAAAAGTTAGATGGTCGGACAGTTATTTTTACATGTTTAGGAATGATTATTATTATTATTATTATTATTATTATTATTATTATTATTATAGATGCAAGATTTAAATGAAAAATATGGGAAATGGCACTGAGAAACTGGCTACAGACAAAAGAAAGAAGAAATGCTATTACTAATAATAAACACTTAGAGTCTCTAAAACTACCGTACAGAATTGCACTAGATTCAGTGTGAAGAACCCTTGGGATTTCGAATGTGTCACTGGAGGTCAAAATTATATTACTACTACAACCTATATTTTGGCCAACTTCTATCTAGAGACAAAGGATACCCTATGATAAGGAGTTTCTAGTGAAGCAAGGATTGCGCAGCCTATAACCGCACTTTTCTTACCTCACTTTCCCTTGTACTAACTATGGTATAAAGAGCCTTTGAGATGATGAATGTAATAACATTAAGAAACCTAATTATGACGATAAAATAAAGTCCTAACAGCACTTTGCTTTTGGCACCTATTTTTTCTAACCTATATATCAATACGCTAGTAGCATACGTCTACCTACCTACACATATGACGCTCTGTATCTATGATATCACTAAAACTACTAATAAATTGTTTCGATATTTGTGAGATGGATTATTTGGATTACTATTCTCATCTTGGTTGTTATTTTCACAACGTTTCAGTCGATGTAACCTCTGACTTCTTTCGGGAATCAATACGAAATTTCGAATTGAACCCTTTATTTAATCCACAGGGGTAGAATATTCTTGTTCCATTAGCCACGACCAGGTAGAAGTGTTAATTAATTATTATGTTATTCTTAGTTATTATCACCTGTAGTAAAGATTGAACCTTCAACCTCCAGAAAACAGTCACATAAAACTAACTGATTGTTAATCAGCACCTTTATCTGTTGCGCCACAGGTCCAGGTTCCTGAGTTCAACAAGTTGCCCTTGAAGTAAATTGGGCTGAAATGTTGTAAAATTAACAACCAATAGGAGAATAGTAGTCTGAATAATCCAGATCTATTACTAATGGAGATTTGGTATCTGTCTGTGTGAAACCGAAACTATTACTAGCTGTTAATGCGTAATTTAGTTTAATAAACTATTTCAGACTAATGTACTATCTTTCAATGCTCAATTCAAGGGAAGGGGTCGTGTAGTATCTCTTGTTATTATACCATCCTCCCAAGTATTACCTCCTCCCTTTTTGGGGAGTAGGTAGTTATAGTATATGTTCTGTTGTCATGAAACCATCCTCCCAGGCATTAACCCCTCCTTTGAATAATTGAACATTAAAAGATAGTAACTTAATCTGGAATAGTATAGTAAACTGAATTGAGCATTAAAAAGTAGAAATCGTTTGGGTTTTAGACAGACAGATACCAAATCTCCATTATTAATAGATGAAATTAAATAAAAAGTCAAAAGTGTATTAGCTTATCTCACTTGTTCTTGTGCAACTCTTATGGACCCAGGTTGCTTTAAAGTTTTGCTGGAAATTGAACACCGGCGAGTTCACTTTCCACGCCGGTAACCTTTACGCTACTTTTATCTCCATAATATGGATACACGTAGATAAAAAAATAATAATCTTAAGTTTCCCCTTAATGAACCGTTTTTGATAATTTCCGGCCTGTTAACTTCATTCCTTTTTAATTTCGTTGATTGATAATCTCCAATTATTATTTACTTTTTATTTTCCTTATTTATTTCTATCTTTGGTTTACCAATTCTACTCCGCTTTTGATAGAGAAGCTGAAGTGGTGCCGGTCTGGAAGAACATGGCCACGATAAGATTTAATATTTCCTCTTTACCCCTTCGCTTGTATCATGTACTCAAATTGGTTAATTTTCTTATCGCTTTCCTCTTGCCTCACAGAATCGTAATCTTCAGTTCTTACCTCCCTGCCTGGAAAAAATGTTTTTTGCTGCCAGTGCAGAGGAAAGATAATATCCGCTTGGCTGTTTTGGGTGGGTGGGTATCGTGTTGGTAAATGCACTCGGCAGGCAGAAGGTGAGAAATGATTCAAGAATGAAGACTATTTCTTGGAGATTTTTTTTCTCCCAAGAAATGATAACTTAAAGTCAATGCCAATATATTTGTTAGCTGTTCCTTCTGTGATAGTCTATTGGTTTTATTTGGACTATAGCCATCTTGGATGTTGTTCTTCATAGTAGCTGGACTGCTTGGATGAATTAATAATCATGAACAGTGGAGAATCTTTCACACTATATATAATAAAGACCTATGTTAGAGTTAGAGCTATTGCATTCACTTACAGTGTAATACCATTTGGAAAAGTATGAACCCTCTCTTCCCCAACTATAGGTAAATTGTGTTAAATTAATCGTTTACAATAGTTTTTTAGCAATAAATATCCACCTTTTTCTTAATTTGAATAAAGTTCTTAAAAATCGTAATATGTAAAAAAACAAAAAAAAACAAACATAATTTTTACTTTCGTGGGGGTGGGAGGATGGCCTACGAGTAAGAAAGCTTGACTACAGCACTGATAGTCGGGTTTCGAATCTCAGCTTGGAATTTCATCATGCCTGGCCACACTGAGGAGCCGTGATATGGCAAAACTGTGGATGATTATATATGTATACTCACTTCCCAAACGTCTCTAGTCGGAGGAAATAACGGTTGCCATCTTGCATAAAATTACATTATTCTTTTTAATTTGAATAGAGTTCTCCAGAATCGTAATGTATAAAAACAAAAACATTATAATTTCTCCTGCTTTCATGGGGTGCAGAGAAGGCCTAGGAGTAAGAACGCTTGACTACCAAACTGGCAGAAGGGTTTCGAATCAACCGAAAAGAGTTGATAAACTGTAAAACAGAAAAGGTTGTCATAAACCGTCCTCATAAGTAAATAGATTTAGTTCATTCCATTCATCTTTTTCAATCCTCTCATAATATTCTTCATTATTCATATGACAATACATGAATCTCATTAACATTTAACCACAAGTGGCTTTTAGCCTTGATAAGCAGTGACTTATTAGTAAAATAAAAAAAAGATATTTTAAAAATAACTGTGTTTTTGGTTTTATGTGTTTAGCAAGTTACATTTAAAAGCTACCACAGGGCTTTTCAATGAGAATCCTGTTTATCTTCAATCTCACTAAGTCAAAGATATTTGCTCTTATCGTTTGTATGTTGGTCACTGGGATTTCTTCTTTTTTTTTTTTTCTTTCTATATTTTATGTATCCGAATCATTAATAGCCTTGCAAATTAAATGATTTGTTCATAGAACGACTAGCAACATTTCTGTACTGACAGGTTTACGCGCATGCGCACACGCACACACACACACACACACACACACACACAGACTCACACATCTCTTTAGACTTTTGTCAATAGTTTGCTGAATGACTTGCTCGCGATTTCTAAAAGGTACTCGCACTGGTTATCGCTATTGATGTCCAATTATGCCTATAATAGATTTCCATTTGATTGGATGCTTTTTTGACGAAAGCTGTGTCAATTTTCAGTCTGCAAGTCCAACGGAAATGCTAATATTTACCGTTGCTTGATGAGGTGAGTTTTATGGACTTGCTGCCTCTTCCTATGTATCAAGTTGCCGCTTAGCTTTTATTTTCATATTTTTTCATCTGTTTATACAAACACACGCATGGACACACACGCATACATATCTCTATCTTTATAAAGTGAATGGTATGTTTGTATCTTTATATATTTCTATGTATAAGATTCACCCCTAAACTAATTAACCGATCATTATGAATTTGGAACACGGCTGCTAGGCGTAAGAGGACCAAATGTGGGCTATATTTAGTTTTATGCAAATGTGGGTAAAAAAGGGGTTAGAAGCCCTTCGTGAAAATGCAAGTACCTCTGATTTTTTGGAAATTTGAACAATAAGTATTATTAGGCATCATTTAATAAATATTCACCAAATTTCAGTCTCTTTAAAGAATTTTAATGAGTTTTTAGGGTGCATAATATGGATACAACCTCTTATTTGAGAATTCAAATCTATCAGATTCGCATTGAATTTGATCCATTGTCATAAGACACCAATTAAAGAGGATTTCCTGGATTTTAATTTCTTCCGGTGACACCTAAACTTAACCCTTAATTTTGAGACATTTTCTAGAATCAAAATCATATAATGGATTTTGATCAAAATGGAAATAAGGATTCTAGACATAAGGTTTAGTAGCATTATATTTTTTATTTCAATCACTGTAAGAGGAAACAAAAGTGGTGCAAAACTGTTATAGGAATTAATTCTACCCGTCATAGGACGGGTATTCTAGTATATATATATATATATATATATATATATATATATATATAAAGATTTATAACTAAAAAGTAAACTTTTAGAGAGTTAGATCTATTGTGAGGTAAGGAAAGCTCAATATACTGGATAGAGCAAAAATACATCGACTTATATATATATATATAAATGAATAAATGGGAATGATTTTTTCCATCTATCCTAACTATATTAGATATTAAAACAGGTTTTGTTTATTTAGTATATTTATTTACTCCTCTACAGGAGTTAGGCACAAGGCCAGTTTTATCTTAATCCCACAAGTAAGATGTGACCACAGCTTGGGTCGAGTAAGTGGGGTTTGAAAAGCCAGCGCCCGAGAAAGTGAGCACTCTGGCCATTAAAAATTGCCTGGGCAGCACCGTCGGCATTCCCCGGTAGGGGCGCCTCAGGCAGTAAGCAATAAACTTACTCCTCCCCAAAGAGGGGAGGCGAAGCCTGGGAGGGTGGACCTCCTAGAACTGCACAGGACAAACCCACAGACAGGTGGAATCAAGCCCCGAAGGACAAGACGACACCCGTCTATAGGGTGCAGTATCCATCGGAACAGATACTACACTTACTTCCTAGCGTGCCAGATTTAGTATTATTTACTCCTCTCCAGGAGTTAGGCACAAGGCCAGTTTTATCCTACTCCCACAAGTAAGATGTGACCCAAGGACGGGTCGGAAAGTGGGGGTTGAAAAGCCAGCGCCCGAGAGGTGAGCACTCTGACCATCAAAAATTGCCTGGGCAGCCCCGTCGGCATTCCCCGGTAGGGGCGCCTCAAGCAGTAAGCAATTAACTTACTCCTCCCTAAAGAGGGGAGGCAAAGCCTGGGAGGGTGGACCTCCTAGAACTGCACAGGACAATCCCATAGACCGGCGTAAATCAAGCCCCGAAGGCCAAGACAATACCAGTCTATGGGGTGCAGTATCCATCGGAACAGATACTACACTTTGATCTTGACCAAAAGGCCAAGTAGCTTTAGATTTAGTATATTTATTTACTCCTCTCCAGGAGTTAGGCACAAGGCCAGTTTTATCTTACTCCCACAAGTAAGATGTGACCACAGCTTGGGTCGAGTAAGTGGGGTTAAAAGCCAGCGCTCGAGAGGTGAGCATTCTGGCCATTTAAAAATTGCCTGGGCAGCCCCGTCGGCATTCCCCGGTAGGGGCGCCTCAAGCAGTAAGCAATAAACTTACTCCTCCCCAAAGAGGGGAGGCGAAGCCTGGGAGGGTGGACCTCCTAGAACTGCACAGGACAAACCCACAGACAGGTCTTCTTAATTTGCATATTTATTATATAAACAGTTTCTAATAAATTAATATTCAGTTTTAATTTTGCATTTTCATATTTCCTTATATGTATATACTTAATATTTTCGTTGATAGTAAAACGCCTGAGGTCGCTGGGATGCTGAGAATAGATATTGAGAACAGATATTACACTTTGATCTCAGCCAAAAGGCCAAGTAAAAAATAATGTTTTTTTTTAATGTTTTTTTTTATGGCTAGGCATTTTTAAATGAATTAAAAACATTTTTCTAATCTATTATTATATTATTTTGAATGGGGTGGGTAGTTTAGTATCGGTTCTGTTGCCATGAAACCAGTGTCCCAAGAATTAGCTCCTTCTTTTTAAGGAGGTGGGCTAGTTCTCCCAGGTATTACATCCTCTTTGGAGTATTGATTTACTCCTCTCCAGGAGTTAGGCACAAGGCCAGTTTTTATCTTACTCCCACAAGTAAGATGTGACCCAAGGTCAGGTCGGGAAATATAATATCTGTTCTGGTGTCATGAGACCATCTTCCCATGGACTAACTTCTACTTTTTTTAGGGTGAGGTGTGGAATAGTGTAGTATCTGTTCTGTTTGCATGGTACCATACTCATATGCTTTATACCTGCTCCTTTATAATGGCAGTATAGTATATGTTCCTTCCTCATGATAGCATTCTGCCATGATTATCTTCTCCGTTGAGTGGGGGGTATCTGTTCTGTTGTCATGAAATCATCATCCCAAGCATTAACTCCTCCTTTTTGGGAAGGGGGGGGGGACGTTCGTCGTGATACTATGCTCTCAGTCATTACCTCCTCCTTTGGGGGTCAGTGTAGAATATGTGTGTTTAGCATGATATCATCCTCCCAGTCTAGCGAAAATATGCGACAAGAGGGAGCATATATTTGCTAGTATATATACTTAAAAGGGCTAATCTTATATATTAATTATCTATTATTGTTAATTATTTATTATTGTTATAAAACTATATGAAAGATATTGAGCCCTTTGCGACTGCATAATCTTCTATTTCTGATCTGATCCGTTCCATAGGTGGTGTCAAAAGGATAAAATAACCGATAGTTTAAAGAGAAAAAAATTGCTATATAGATCGATATACTAATTTGCTGTATATATATATATATATATATATATATATATTTGTGTGTGTACGTGTAATATTATAATTAATAAATTCCATACCAAGTTAATATGCAATAGCAAGTTATTAATTCAATAGTGCTCAATATAATTTTTGTAGAGCTATATAATAAAATAAGTTTATAAGTTCAATTTCCATTTTTGTACAGCTTATATGTGTGTGCGTATATAAAAGTTTAAAGAGAATGTAAATCAGTGGCACAGGGCGTCCATCGGCTTCACACATCAGAGCATATGTTTTCCTACGAGTGTTTGAATCGAGTTTTTTTTTTAAGTTGATGGTGACTTACACATTATTATTTTTAATTTGTTTGAAATCTGAACTAAAATCACATCAATGAACGCAGGACTACGCTGGGCAGGTACGCCTAGTTTAAATAAAATAAAGCAAAATGTATTTGCTGTTTAATGTTATACGGTGTAACTACAGACCTAATGATATTATTGTAAGAAAAAACAAACAATGCAAAATGAATACCACCATTGGATTCCCTGTAGCGTATAAGTCAAGAAAAGTTGTTTGATCTTGGTACAGGGCTTTGATTATAATTGCAACCATGGGGCAGAGAGGTGCCTTTGGGATTTCTGGCCAGATCAAAGTAAGTATCTGTTCTGGTTGGTCATAAAAGGTTATCCTTCCAGGCATTAGTTCGTTATGTCAAATGACCTTGTGTCTGACTTTGTTATCGGTAGAGGCAGATAAATAAAATATTTATATTATAGATTTGATTTGATTTGATTCTATTTTTTTGTTGTCAAACGGTAGCAGATAGGATATATAGTTTGACAAATGAGAGCTTAGTTAATCTTTAACGTTTATATGCATGAAATGCAAATCAATCATAGTGATAGGTCTGCTGGAAGACAAGCCCAGTAAAGATGAGGATTGTGTGTTGCACTGGCAACGGAAGATGGGCTTGGGATGAAGGAATGGATGGAGGCTCTGCTGCCTACCCAGCTCAACCTAACCTAGCTTATTCACTGCCATCACCAGAGAATTAAAAATAAAGAAAAGAAAAAAATGTATTTTGAGAAAATTTTAAATAATAAAAAGATAGAAATCAGAGGGCAAGTAACAATTAAAAATACACAGTTACAACAAAATCTTATGGTGAACATCCCCCTCGCTCTTAATTTTTTTATTATTTAATAGTTTGAAAAATCTAATGATTTTTATTTACAAGGAAGTTTTTTCCGGTGTACGTGGGTGGCAGCGTTAATAAATCTGAGTGTGAGAGTGACAACCTCTCTGATTTCCTGTATGTATTACAATTAAAAGAATATTGATCAGGACTAAATATTAAAATCAAAGAAAGCGGCAAAACTAAAATGTTGTTTTCTAACAGAATAGACCAATATGTAGCAGAAATCACTAACTGAAAAGATTTATGTATGTGGCTTTTGTTACTGAAGCTATCGAGCACTCATGTAGAGGAGGGAGACTGACTTTACTTTATATGTAAGATTAAGCACCACATTTTCAGATTATAAAAAGGAAACTTCACAAAATCATGCAGTCGATTTATCTGGGTTAAAAACGGAACATTAAACATGTGTAAATAGTACCCAACTATTACATATATAACAAATTCTTTGTCTGGTATCACAAGACGTGTTCTCGTCATGCGTCACCTTTCACTGGACCAGGCACGTAGCCAGACTTCTAACTTGGGGGGGGGGGGGGGCAAGGCATTTTTAGGGGGGGGGACAAGGCATTTTTAGGAGGGGCAAAACTAATATTGATATTCTAATATGGGTGACATTTTGGTTCAGTGTGTGTGTGTACTGATATATAAATATAAATAAATAGATACAACATTTCAATTTCTTTTATATAATCTACATATATTGTTGTGTATTTCGGTAGGTACATGTAAATAACAACATCAGTATAGTAAAGCACATAAAGCATAGTAAACACAGTAATAATAACATAAAGTTCGTAAAATAAGGTAGCTACTTGCTAGCTCTACAGAATTCTATTATAATCTTCTATTTGTACGTGGGGTGTATACCCTACCAATGCTGTTTTTTTTCAACTTCATCTCGGGTGAAATCTGGGATTTTTTTCTATGTTACTTTCAAAAATGTTGAATGTAACATTCACAATTTTTAAAATTAATAGTTGCAACTGACAACAAAAAGAAAAAAACGTATTTGAGATTCGTGATAAAATACAAAAATAATTTTTTAAACTAATTCCCACTTTCATTTGAAAATAATTTAGCTTGCTAGTATTCATTTCTATCTTTTGAATGAAGACAACACTTTCTTTTATAAATTAAAAAAATATCTTTAAAAGAAGCTGGCAGAACAACAACGTGAATTCATTTTGTGTTTATATTACATCATTTGAATTATAATTATGAAATTGATAATTTATGATATTAAATAGTGTGAATTAACAATATTTAAAAGTATATATTTGGTAAGTTGACAAAAAAGACAGATACACTGACAATCTCTTTCATCAAGCAGGAAACAGGTGAAAAGCATCGAGGCTTTGTTTCCCTCACCACTTGATCTGAAACTAGCGAAGTTATGTTTGAGTTTGAGAACACGTACATTTTAATTTTTTTCTTTTTACAAGGTAACATAAATTTAAATCATATTTAGATGTTATTATGGTCAATAGATTTATTTTAACTGGTAGTTTAAAATCCGTAAATATTTATTATGGTATCATTAGTACCAGGAATGGAAAATTAAGTTTTAAACAAAATAAAATCCAAAGAAGCGTTTTTGAAATCGGAAATTATGTTAAAAATTGGTGGGAGGTCCTCTCTTGGTGGGTGGTCCAGGGCCCCAGCCCCTTGGCCCCTTAATATATTACACAAAAGTAAATACTGGTTCATAATGAAGAAGTATAGTTGACTAGGAAATATAAGAGTATTTATATTTATAATATTTTTTGGATCACAAATTTCAGGGGGTGCAAATGTAATTGTAGGGGGGGGGCTTGCCCCCCCTTGGCACCCCCCTGGCTACGTGGGGGCACTGGACATACCTCTCGTTGTTGGAGTCACTTCCAGGGTTATTTTCCCTCAGACAGAGTTCATAATAAATTTCTAGTCTTCAAAACCAAGAAATAAAACATTGTATTGCTTTACATTTTATTAAAATTTAAATTTTTTACAACGACAAAGGTGTTCGATCGAGCTCCAGTCTTTGCCCCCCCCCTCCCCCATGAAACCAAATGGAACTTCCATGAACAAAGTTTCTTTCCAAGAACTTCTCATCTGTGACACACATTACCATGGGGTTGCTTCCCAACTGATTACAATATCATTGTTTTCAAGTCTAATGTTATCAAATATTCGTCAAGCCATCCTTTTAAATAATCAAATTCTGTCCATTCCACCCATCGTTTTCAATCCTCTCATGGTGTTGTTCATCATTCAACTGACAATCTCAGTAATACTTATCCTCAAGCGGCCTCTTGGCTTTGATAAGTGGCGATCATTAGTATAAAAAAAAGTGCACTACGTTTCCAACCCAGTTTTTATATTTCTTCTGGGTTAGTTTGCTGCATTCACTTATGATGTAGTTTCCGGTTTATTATGGAGTTACTAGTGATCGTTCATTTCTGAAACAGGTGGTGTTCCCTGGAGTCTGAGTGATAACGAGTCTCCCCATTCCACCCATCGTTTCTAATATTTTCATTGTGTTGTTCATCGTCGAGCTGACAATTTGATTAACCCTTATCCTCGAATGGCCTTTGGGCCTTGATAAGTGGTGACCCATTCGTAACAAAAATAGTAAAAGTAGAGAGAGTGCTTTTCCAATATGTGATATACCGAATGGTTTCTAATTCAATATGCGATCTACCAAGTTGAGAGAGAGAAAGATAGATAGAGGTAGAGAGAGAGGGGGGGGAGCAGTCACAATTTCACGTGGGATGCAACTAAACCACTTGTACCACACATAAATACTTACTATACAACTATAAATCGTACGCAGTATTATCAAGCTTGATCCTCCCAGTAAATGCTTAAAGAATTCCATGCTCTTCGTTATAGAAAAAAAAGTTACGCAAACTGTTTGTTTCTTGTTTTCTTGCCAAATTCTTATGCTGCCAACACCTAATTTTTGTTTTGTTTTTTTGTTTCTCGTTGTAGGTAAGTACCTGTGAATTCTACACTTGCTTGATGTTTAATTGTTCTTTTGATCCCACTGGAAAAAAGGGGAAGGTAAGTGCAATCGACAAAGAAAAGGGGTGGGGAAATGACGGACAATGTTTACATATCTTTGAGGGCATAATTTGTGGCCACTTAGAGCCGACATTTGATGTATGGCTGCTGTACCAGTGCGCGGAGAATGTTTTCGCCTCTGCCTCCTCTAGCGTCAGACGAACCTGCTGCTCTCCGTCTCGATAGCTTTTCGTGGTGAACATTGCCTTCTTTGATTTCGTTTCAGTGAAACCCGAACCCCCCCCCCCGCTTCCATAACGCCGACGACGTGCTTAATACGTTACAGACTCTGCATCTGTTTCTTGTTTTTCTGTTCAGACAAGCGTAACTCCGATATAAATTAAAAGCTTTTAGTTTTCGTTTCCAGATACGAAGATATGAAATGTTTGCAAAGATCCGATAAACGCTATCAGAGAGGAACTTGCTCATTTTTTGAGAACTTGTTCCACTTATAAAAGCATTTATTTCTTATCAAAATCGACTTAGAAATTTTCAGGATTTTAGGGATGAGGAATGATGTCTTCAAATACTAGCATATACCAATGAAAACTAAGTAACAACTCGAAAACAATAAAGTATACAAAAACACATTCATTGCTTGCAACCCCAACTGGGTTCACTATGAAATTGTATCCATGAAGATGAGTTGATGAGAGAGAATCTGGAAATGATGTTTGCGTGTAAGTAGAGAGGAAAGTCTTACCTACCGAATAATGTGTTTGTGAGAGCACACATATGTGGTGTGTTCATCAAGGCAAGACCGTAATGAAAATAAGAGAGCGAGGGGTATGGTGATGTGCATTTGTCGAGGCCAGTGAAAAAAGACACTTTTTATACCATGGATCGTAGTGCTCTCTAGATTTCCAAAGGGGAGATAATTCGTGTTGAACAGAAGAAGGTAATGCTACAAAATCTAGTAGTAAGAAATTCAGGCAGCCCCCCCCCCCCGACTTTAAATACAAATGCAAGCGTGACTTGAAATCTAGTGAAGGATGATCTCTTCCATCCTTTACAGCCCCTTTCTCACAGAAGAGACATCGATAGTCTCTCTCTACTCTATCGTTTTTTCTACAAAAGGTGCCCGACTGAGCTCCAACCATTTAAAAAATATTTTTATTCACCCCAAACAAGGCATGAGACATAAGGAACTACTGTGGTTAGGAGGCATCCTAAGTGGGGAGTTGTGCAACAAGATGTTTGTTCACATTACATTTAAATTTATGTATGTTGATACAGTCATGGAAACAGAGAACAGGGGTCAAAGGCAAGCAGACCGAGAAAAGAAGTTGTTATAGTAGAAGGTGTTTCAGCATGTGGGGACCTCTACAGTGAATGGGTGGGAAAGGAATTAGTTCATTTTTGGGAAGTTGTTTTTATTTCTTATCATCAAATTCGACTTTGAAATCTTCTGTTCCTTACAAGAAAAGACGTTGTATACACATACAACATAGAAGATAATTTTAAATGTAGGTATAATAATCGGCATGCCATTCAGGAGTGAAAATGCAGAAATATCACCACACTGCCAAAATATGAAAATAAAAATAAAATTAGGTAGGATAATATTAAGACGAGGATTCTTGCCTCTCAGAGGCCCTTTTACAAAAGCACAAAACCTTTAAATATTTCAAATCAACCCCAAAACATGGAATATTGTTGCCACATCGGGGCTGGTGCACCAACCATTAGTCTCTCTCTCTCTTAGAGAGGATAAAAAAAGCCTTTAATCTAATAGGTTCCACACTGTTTATCAAGCTCTAGACACTGTCCCATTTCAGTGGAATGTGCTCCGACGAACTTACTGCACTTGTGCCCCCTCAACGTGAGTATTTCTGACCAACACGACAATCAGCAAAATCCCACTCCTTCACTGTAGATGCTCCCAGATGCCCGAAAGCTTTCTACTCTAATAGTTTCTTTCCTCAAACTACTTGCCTTTGGAATTTCTTCTCTGTCCCCTATTTCCTCGACTGTATCAACATGCAGAAATTTAAATGTAATGTGAACAAATATCTTGCTGCACAACTCCCCACTTAGGATGCTCGTATAAATCTGGCTCCTAATTCTCAGTAGCTCTTTATCTCTCAGTCGCAATGTGCCTTGTTTGGGGTGAATGGAATTCCCATTTATTATTCTGTTCTTTTGGTCCTATCCAGCTGCTGCACTATCTTATTCTCTGTCGGCTTTCCATCTAACTAAGCAGGGGGTAATGTAGCAGTCTGAAATAGGACCTATTTCTTATGCGTCCACTGTGGGCAAGTTGGTCTTAAACTAACCAATCTGCTCACAGGTCGTATTAATTTCAGCTAGTCCCTTGCGGACTATTTGCACCCCTGTTGAACGGTGGAACGGATCGTTAGAGAGACCCTGGCCGTCAACCTAGAAGGAACTCTTCTTCACCTCTCTCCTGTCCCCTCATCCACTGGATTTCCGAGCACATCTCCTCGGGCAGTAAAAGAATTTCGTTTCCTTCCACCGGACACCAGTACTACCTTTTTCTATGCTATACCCTAACGATATAGGATACCCAATAAAGATTTGTTTAATGTTAAAAGAAGTGTTGAGTTTTTCCTCGTATGACTATCGTCTACTGTGCTTATACTTATAGTGAGGCTACGACTACTAGCCTTAGCTATTATAAATATAAGTAAAAGGAACAACAACAACATACTGTATACTAATGTGCTAAAATAGAGCTTACATGAGTAATTTGTAATATCTATACTGTGCATAGCACGATGACGCATTCAAGGAATAATCATTTTGCTTAGGTTGCTGGTCGAATGGGTCTGATGATTTAAAATTTGAAATCTGTAGTGAAACCAGTTCATCGTTGATGCCCGACACAGATTCATTTTACAATTTTCATAAATCGAATTCACAATCTAGTGGAGGATGATCTCTTCTGTTCTCTACAGCTCCTTTCTCACAGAAAAGACGTCGCTAGTCTCTCTCTGCTCTATCTTTATACCCATGGAAAGTGCACAACTAAGCTCCAACCTCTGGTTCTGCCTTGTAATACATCCACAGCTTTGCTATCACAACGAAAAAAAAACATTTTTTTTTCTTCCTCCATGTGCTTAGCGGCAGGCGAAATTACCATGAACAGAGCATCTTCATAAATACTTCCTGTCTGTGAAACACATTGCCGCCGGAATTGCTTCCCTGCAGGTTACAACATGGTCGTCTTGAAATCCAATGTCAACAGATTCCTGTCATAAACCGTCCCCACATGTAATCAAACTTAGTTCACTCCGTTAATCATCCTCAATCGTCTCGTGATGTTCTTCATCTTTCAACTCGCAATTATTCTACCTCATTAACCCTTATCCTCGAGTAGCTTTTGGCCTTGATAAGTGGTGACGCATTAGTACAAAAAAAATAAAAAGTTAATAAAGGATATTTCTATGTTATTGTATTACTTATTATTATACTCTTGCTATCAAACATTAATATAATTGAAACTGATATATTTCGTTACTAATAAATCATTTTTGTTACAATTTTATAATTCATAAAAACATAAAAAATAACATTCAAAAGAGTCTTTTAAGCTTATTTAGTTGATAAGTAATTCACTGGTTCATCAATATATTGATATATACTGCTGATCACAAGCTGGAAGTGATCTGACGTTCGGGTTTCAAATCTGAGCCTTAAAGCATATGTCACGTCTAGCCATACTGAAGAGCCGTGACACGGCTAAACAGCTGTCTTTGGATGACGATAAAAAGTGAAGAAATGAATAGGATAGAATGGAAAAAAAACAACAAAAAAAAAACAAAGAAAGATGAAAGAAGAAACGGCAGTGGAAGATTAAGAAAATCTATAAGAAGGAAGAAATTAGGAAGAAAATAAAGGAAGTTGAAAAAAACGAGAAAAGTATGAATGAAATGAAAGAATTCGAGAAAATAAAGATAGAATAAAAAGAATGGAAAAGTGAAAAAGTAAATCGGATAGAATGAAAAGAAAAAGAAAACACAACAAAATAGGAAATAATAAAGAATGATGAAAAAGAAATGTAAACAGGGGAGAGAAAGAAAGAAACTAAAAAGAAAAGAGAAATATGACTGAAATGAACGAATTCTAGAAGAGAATGAAAGAAAAAAGTACAAGTTAATGTAAATTGGATAGAATAAAAAAGAATTTAAAAAAAGGAAAAACAATGAGAGAAAAAATAAAGGAAGGAAAGGGGAATTTTTAGAGAGAAAGAATTGGCCATGGGGAGAGTGAAAAAGAAACAAATACAATAAATATAAATGAAATCGAAGCAATTCAAAAAAAGAAAGAAAGAATACAAATAAGTTGAATGAAATGAATGAGACAAAAAAAAGAAAAGAAAGAAAGATTAGGGAAGAAAAAAGCAAATGAGTAATAACATTTTAAAAGAAAATTTGAAAAACATTTTAGAAGTAAATTGGAAGAACATTTTAGAAAGAAATTGGAAGAATATTTTAGAAGTAAATTGGAAGAACATTTTAGAAGGAAATTGGAAGACCATTTTAGAAGGAAATTGGAAGAACATTTTAGAAAGAAATTGGAAGAATATTTTAGAAGTAAATTGGAAGAACATTTTAGAAGGAAATTGGAAGAACATTTTAGAAGGAAATTGGAAGAACATTTTAGAAGGAAATTGGAAGAACATTTTAAAAGGAAATTGGAATAATATTTTAGAAGGAAAATGGAAGAACATTTTAGAAAGAAATTGGAAGAACATTTTAGAAGGAAATTGGAAGAACATTTTAAAAGAAAATTTGAAAAACATTTTAGAAGGAAATTGGAATAATATTTTAGAAGGAAATTGGAAGAACATTTTAAAAGGAAATTTGAAAAACATTTTAGAAGGAAATTAGAATACTATTTTAGAAGGAAATTGGAAGAACTTTGTAGAAGGAAATTGGAAGAACATTTTAGAAGGAAATTGGAAGATTATTTTCGAAGGAAATTTGAATAATATTTTAGAAAAAAGCTTTAAAATATGAGTTAACTTAAGAAATTCAAGAAACGTTAGAAAGAATTTTAACAAATAAGTAAAAGTAAATAGGTAAAATCAAAAGAAAGAAAAAATGAAATAGAGGAAAAAAACGGCAAGAAGAATTGAGAGAAAGAGAAAGGAGAAAACATTTTAGAGAGAAAGAATAAATTAGGAAGATTCAATTAAAATAAAAATATGAATGAAATGAATAAGAATACAAGAAAAGTAAGTAAAAAAATATGTAAAAAGGTGTAGAATAAAAATAAAAGAGGAAAAGGAATTTCTTGTCGAAGAAGACATAAGAAAGGTGTGAGGGGCATTAAACGAAAGAGGAAATGAAAGTGGGGGGTGAGAAAGGAAATTCAAGAGCGAGAAAGAACGGGAAGATAATTAGAGAAATCGTTTACTTTGTTTATATTTATTTTTTGGTTTTCAATTCAATTAATTAACTATTTTCTCTGGTGACACATGTGTAAACACTTTCTTCTTTCAGCGCCATTAATTGCTTTAAATAATGCTGTTAAACATTTATTGGCTGCCAAGGAATGCATGTAACTTACACGTTTCGAACGTCTGCGAGTAATTACTCGCTACTTTACTCATTCACTAGTTTTTATTTTATTTCATTTCATTCATTTTTATTTATTTATTTTTAATTTGTGATATCTTTTGTGTGATTTTCTTTCCTGTGAGTCTGTAAGTTTCGGTATGGTAGTCTCTTGATAACGAGGATGGCAGTCAGAATCATCAGACAACCTCCACTCATTAATTTGTTTCACGTGGAGTGTACATTGCACAGAGCACGAACCACTCTCTCCACTATGCAAGTGAAGACTGAACAGCTGTGCGATGTGTGATTTGACAGAAGCCTACCTGGTTGTATTTTTTTTTTTTTATTACCTTTGGGGCATCACTTATCAAATCCACGAGCCACTCTAGGATAAAGGTTAATGAGATGGAATGATTGTCAGTCGAAAGATGGAGAACACTATGGGAGTACTAACATTGATCAATGGAATGAACTAAGTTTGATTACTTATGGGGCGATTTATGACAAAAAATTGTTTACATTGGACTTGAAGACAACTATATTGTAATCAGCAAGGTAGCAGTACTGCAGTAATATGTTCCAAAGAAGCTCTATCTACGAAAATTCCGCCTGATGCTAGGCACATTGAGGGAGAAAGGATTTTTTTTTCCGTTGTGGTAGCCAGATGAGTTCTTGTTGTGAATGTCTTACAAGGGGGAACCAAAGATTGGATCTTAGTCAAGCATCTTCCATGGAATTAACGAGAGAGTAGCATAAATGTATGTGTTATATTAGTTTTCCTTCTCCTAGATAAGTTGTTTTACTTCTCCTAAACTAGTTGCTTTGGAATGTAGTCTTCCTTACTATTTCATGCAAAGCTGTTGCAAGGATCGATGGATTCATGCTTTTCATTCATGGCTTAAAATTTCTATTCTTATACTAGCTGTCCCTATCCAGTGTTGTCCGGGATGAGTAATGCCATTTTGGTTTGCAAATTTTATTACTTACGCAGTTTTAAAGTTATACACAAAAAGAAATAAAATTTAAGTTTGTAGAGTTTTGTTCATTTCAATAAAGATTAGATTAATGAATAGTATAGAATATGTATTGGCTTTTGGTTTTAAATAAACAAAAAAGGGGTTGATATGCTGTAACAGAGACAAAGCAAATCAAACCTTGGCACTTCCTAGTGTTCCAGCTTCAGATCAAAGTGTAGTATCTGTTCTGTCCTCAGTCAGTGAAGAAGAAATACTTCTTGGTTTGGGCAATTTTTTAAATTTTTGTTGCCATTCAAAGTAACCCTTTTTAGGGAGCTGGATTTTTCTCACATTAAAAACCGACCTCGTGTCTAACTCTGCCCTCGTGGGAAGGCAAGTAAATAGGGAACATTCAAGCACTCTCCCGAGCTTTTCTGATACTACACTTCATCCATTCTGTCCTCGATCTGTGAAGAAGAAATTCTTCGAGACTGAGACAATTTTTATTTTTATCCCAATCCAGATTTTCCCATTTTAGGGAGCTGGATTTTCCTCCAAATTAAAAACCCTGCCTTCGTGAGGAGGCAAGTGAATAGGGTCTGAAGGAGTCCTTTTCTTGTCATTAATGCAGTTTCTACCTTTTAGTTCTTACCTGTAAATTTAATGTTTTTTTTCCCCTGAAATCTCCTGCATCCTAATGGAATGCTCCAGCTGTCCACCCACCTTCGCCACCCCTTTTTTTTTAGATCAGCGTTCCGTTGTACGAATCTAAAGGCAATTTGTGTTCAATGTGTTCAAAATCGGTTGGGCTTGAAGAAGCAATTGATCTTGTGAATGAAATCAAGCCGACCAGTGACTAACAAGGTGATAGAATTCATACGTGGAGAACGCATTAGTCACGCAGGTGGTGAGATTGAACAGTCGGGTCGGCATAGCGAGCGGCTGGTGTGCGTGGGTGGGCTGAGTCGGCGCCTTGGACACTAATCAATATCGTGACTGCCATTATGAGTGAACTTCACAATGGTGTCGTTAGAGTGAATTGTTTATATGCTCTTTGACAGCCTGGAACAATTTGGTGGCACTTTCCCTCTTCATATTCTGCAGGTTAGAAATTTGGGATGCACAGTTGGACATCGCTCCAAAAGCGTGACACATTAGCACCGAAAATTGAAAAGCTAACACTGATAATTCATACAGAGCGAATTTCTGTTTTAACTTTAGGATGAAGAATCTTCTGTATATTAAGATAAATAACCGGTACCATATCTATACATTAATATATATATATATATATATATATATATATATATATATATATATATATATATATATATATATATATATATATTAAGATAAATATATATATATATATATATATATATATATATATATATTAAGATAAATAACCGGTACCATATACATTAATATATATATATATATATATATATATATATATATATATATATATATATATATATATATATATATGCATACACACTAATAACTGGATTCGCCAGCTCACTACTTGAAATACGTAAAACATTAATTTAAAATAATAAACATTTCATTCATAATTTTCTTGTAAACACGAAACAATCTTTCTCATTTATTCAGATAGATAGATCAACATTAACATTTTGGTAATTTCGATACAAATTTATTCATCTTTTAAATGTGGCCGTAAAGAAAGGAAACGAAAGAAGAAATTAATTTGCCTTTTCACTTGCAACTTAGAAATAGATCGCAACTTGGTTAAAATCAAGTCGGTCCCTCTAAAGAAACGGACATTTGAATACAAATGCTAAATATTTGTCCAGGAAATAAAACAATATTGCGAAACAAAACTATTTGTTATATTAAAATCGAAACAATCATTGAATTAAAAAACAATAACAATTAATAGTTAATCAATAAAATGTCCTTTTTGAAAACAAGTATGCAAATTAGTTAACTTTGCTGATAGCGCATATACATTAGCAGCTAATTAAAAAAAAAGATGACGCATCCATTGTGTAAAGTTGAACTAACTTGAAATAGGGCGTTTTTATTTTACTTATAGTATGAGAAATGGGCCCAACTTTCATATTTATTCATTTAGATATATTATAAATATTAAAATCCACAGACAAGTGTTTCGTCATTTGAAGACTCATCGGTGTGGCTTTATCTAACCAACACACCAACCTCGAGGTTTGAACCCTGAATCTTCAGTCACCACTCAACACCCTAGCTCTCTTGGCCGATGTAAGAGTAATGTGGCCGTATTTAATCATGCTAATCAGTAGAGGTTTCCATTCTATTTGGAGAAGAATCTTGCATATTAGCCTAGGTAGAAACCGTCTCTTTACTAGATCAGGGTGTTATCCCTGATGGGGAGCAAATATATTATATATATATATAAACATCCACAGACACGTGTTTCGTTCTTTGAAGATTCATCGTGTGGCTTTATCCAACCAACACACCAACCTCGAGGCTTGAACTCTCAACCTTCAGTCACCACTGACTGTAAAAGTCCAACAGCTGTCTCAGTCGGCTTCATAGTTGTTATAATGTAGCATAAATTTACCATCTTTAATTCCACTAAGTAAAGTATTCAATTCAGTTCAGAAAAGAATCTTGCATATTTGCTTAGGTAGAAACTGTATTGCAGCAAAATCCTACACTTGACAAAAAGAAAACGCAATGAAAACAAAAGTTGCGTATGGAGAGACCCGACAGTTTATTCAGCAACAGTTAGAGTTACAAACTACATTACTTTCAATGTAACTGCCGCCGGCAAAGACGATCATCTCAAGGCAGGCGTGAAATAAGTCACACACTTTTGTTACTATGTCCTTGTCTATAGCGGTGAATGCTACCACAGTGGCAACCTTCAGAAAGTCGATCATGTTGTGGGCGTGCTTGTTGGTGTTGGCCCCTATCACTTCCCAGAAGAAATAGTCACGGGAATTACAGTCAGTTGAAGAGGGTGGACACAAGTCTGGCGACCAGTGGTGAGGAACATTGTTGAGCAGTCACGCCTGGGTCGTCTTGACCTTATGTGCAGAAACAGAGTCCTGCTAGAAGACGTAAGGGCGCTCAGCGGCAATCTCGTCTATCCAGGGTTTCAGCACCTCTTAGTATTTCGTTTACTTTTTGTCAAGTGTCGGTTTTTTTCTGCAATACAGTTTCTACCTAAACTAATATGCGAAATTCTTTTAATACGTGAGGATCTGCTAAGAATTTTAAAGCCATAATTGACTTTCTATTCAACAGTTTAAATACTTCCAAATTCCATTCAAATTTCAAATATAAAATTTTAAATTGAACCCTTTTTTAATCCACGGCGTTCGAAACATTTAAATTACGCTAAATTTTGAGCAAATTTTGAAAATTTTAAAACCCTCAAATGGGGTCTTAACCCCGACAAAATGAACGCTTTTCTAACACCGTAGTCATGTAAGCTTTATTTTAACATAGTTTTCGATATAGTAGTTCGTTTCTCATTGTATTAAAGTACATTGGAGCCTAATCATTTGCCCCTTTCAAAGATCTCCCTCAGAGAACATGAATTTTTTAACCTCTGATTTCATAAGGTTTAAACCATAAGTAACAGGTACAAAATGATATTGATTTTAAAACCACACAAGCATAATGTAGGGGTATTTCTTCAATCCTCATAGATCGTTTGTCGATTTTCGTCAACAGAAACAACTGTTAATCTCTCTTGCTAACACATAGTAGATGGCTCACTAGATAGTGACGTCTAGTTTTAAAGGTGGTCGTAGTGGTGATGTAGCAGCCAAAGTTTCTATGGCTTCTTCATTCGTTGTAGCTGCACTAATGTAGCAACATCGTTGCTCAATGGTCTGATGCGTTTCAATGTTTTATTCTTTTTGACATTATGTCAGCTTCCCCTCGCTCGTTCCCCGGAGCGGGCGAATGAAGACAGAATCCGAACACAGTCAGTTCACAGACCAGAATGACAGATCTTACTTTCTTTTTTGTCACATTTGATTTTGAACTTCCTATTCGTGACGTCATATCCTGACATCTATTCCTAACATCTAACTTGACTTCTAATTGAATTTTCAACTTTCTTCTTATTTTTAACTTTATATTGAAAATACCGTTTTTTTGTATCATTTTCACGCATCCATATATAATCTTGCTACACCACAAACGAAACATTTTTCTAAACCCATAACTTCAGTTGTGCAATCTCTATTACATAGACTACACTTTTTACTCAAGTAATATGTTTCTAGATGCATCCATATATAAGAGGTTCTCGTTGTATATCGAATGTCAAGTATTCTAACTAGTTTAATATAATCATTATTTTCCGTTTGTAATGAATGTCCTTAAGAACATTTAGAGACAGATGGGGTAAACAGTTGTCAGACGGAGTCAGAAGGTTAGGTTTGAAACCATGTGAACACATGAAAGCAGAAATAGGAATCACATGAGACACGTGACGTCATTGAGAAAGTTAGCAAAAGATTTTTTGTAAATAGGGTTGAGCAGACATATAAAAGAATGTCTTAAGTAGTTAAAACAAACTGAGGTTGTCTCTCACTTTCCCCACCATGCCATGTCAACTACTAAGATGAAATAAAATAGTAAGTTGTTGTTATTTGTCAGTGTTGGTCTATCAAAATTAACACTCATTGTTGCTATGCAACACTTTAGCTATTGATCGATCTGTCATGCTTAAGATTGAAATATTTGTTCAGATTGATTGCTTTCAAGTACAATAGGGTCTGGTTTCTTGCTATATATATCTTTTGTACGTACACACACACACACACACATATATATATAATTACTATTATCATTATCTCACAAGGAGTTCTCATACAAGTAATTCTCAGTGATTGCTCACTTACAATAACCGTTTGTGTTCCCTGGAGTCTATGTGACAATAAGTCTCCCCAGATTTCCAGTGCTCTCCACCTCTTTTGATAATCATTGCAAATGACTTTGCATTATCGCAATTGCTGCTTACCATTGATTTCTTGCTGCCAACGACCATTGGTCTTCTTATGGATTTGGGGAGCAATAAGCCTCCCCTAAGGTCCTAGTACTCTCTGCACCCTTCCAGTGGAGGTCTGGTTAGTTCCATCCCTCCTCGGTCTTTCCATTCTCCTTGACCCTTCACAATTATTTTGTGTGGTATTAGCTGAAGCTGATGCCATCACATTGTGTGCGCATGCGTTTTGAGGGAGGGGACAGTTTATGAAATTTCTTGCAGTTTCAGTTTCCTTGGTTTCATGTTGTGGTGTTCTTTCTATGGTTTTGTTTTATTTCTATTGCCACTTCCAAAGAAAGAAAAAAACATTAAAATTTAAAATTAATGCTATATTAATTGCTAATACCCGTCATGGGACGGGTATTCTATCAGTATATATATATATATATATATATATACACACACACGTATGCGCACAGAGGATAAATGACTTTTCCCATTAGTGTTATTTTGTTGTTTTAGTTTAGTATGCATTTATTCTGTTCAATGTATGGAAGCACCTTTTTATCAAAAATAAACAAGTCATCAAATAATTATATACCCATTCTCTATTTTGCCACTTAATCAAAAATTAATATTAAAATATGCATAAACATGTTTGGTTAAACTTTATTAAAAGCCATTAGCATACTCTCTTCTTCCGGGCATTCATTTTGTTTTACCCTTTTGTTTAGAAAAAAAATGATATTCTCAGATTATTTTCTTGTTTTCTTTTTTGTTTTCCATATATTTTTTTGCGGGTAGGTTGGGGACTAGATCTTTTATTATGCAAATTAGCCCGTCTAGAATTTTATTTTGTCATTGTTTTATTTCCCTTTTTGCTTCCTGCACTGCCAAATACAAAATGAAAAATACATTTTCGGAATTTGTCACAACATTTTCAAAGTAACGGATTTATTTGTCCGTTCGTTTGTTGTTTCGCGTGTTTTCGATTTGTTCTTTTCTTGAATTGTTCGCGCGAATCAGAACTTTGGAACTGATAAGCAAAATTTTTAAAGATGAAATTCAATTGGCTGAACTAGTTTGCATGTGAAAATCACAAAATGTTGCTAAACTAAGGTTAAGTAGACTGGCTTCTCGTCTGTAGGTGTTGTGGAACAGAAGCACTCTTATATATATATATATATATATATATATATATATATATATATATATATATATGATCTGAGGTTAAGATCGGATTCTAACTCTGCCTGATGAGATCTCAGTTTATAATAACTGTTGATCGATAAGATCGACATGCCAGAGTCGCAGATTTTGTACATGTCTGTGTAAATAAAAATGATCATATATAAAGCTCTATTTGATATTGAGCACTTTTTATAAACCCAGTTGATTACTACTCTGGATTATTACCATTATATATATATATATATATATATATATATATATATATATATATATATATATATATATATATATATATATATAATTTATATATTTATATAGTATATGTATTTGTATTATATTATATATATATTAATATTTATTTATATCATTCATATATATACATATATAAATATATGTATATATATATTATTTATATAGTATATGTATTTGTATTATATATATATATATATATTAATATGTATTTATATCATTCATATATATATATAAATATATGTATATATATATAATTTATATAGTATATGTATTTGTATTATATTATATTATATATATATATATTAATATGTATTTATATCATTCATATATATACATATATAAATATATGTATATATATATATATATATTATTTATATAGTATATGTATTTGTATTATATTATATATATATATATATATGTATTTATATCATTCATATATATATATATATAAAAATATATATATGTATATATATATGTATGTATTTATATCATTCATATAAACATATATAAAAATATATGTATATATATATAATTTATATATTTATATAGTATATGTATTTGTATTATTAATATATATATATATATATATATATATATATATATATATATATATATATATATATGTATATATATATATATATATATATATATATGTATTTATATCATTCATATATATATATATATATATATATATATATATATATATATATATATATATATATATATATATAAATTTTGGAAAGTTCATTTTTTTAAGCATCTTCAAAATTTTAAACTGAAAGAAAAAGGCAAAATGCCTTCAAAAAACCATGTGTTAGATGCAGATATTTTTATTAAAATCAAAATAAAAAATAAAAACAATACTTTTTTTTTCATCTTGACTTTTTTATTTAATATTTCGCTTGATACAACAAGCCTCGTCAGCGCTTTAGACAAACAAAAGGTATTATTGTAGAAGTGACGTCCGATGTTGTGTGGACTTAACCGTTAAGTCTACACAACATCGGACGTTACTTCTACAAGACCAAGAAGGATACTTACGGGGGGGGGGGAAATAAGGTTAATACGTTTTATTTGTCTAAAGCTCTGACGAGGCTTGTTGTATCAAGCGAAATTATTAGATAAAAAAGACAAAACTTTAACTTATATATATGTGTGTGTGTGTGTATAGTATGTGTCAATATTTGCTCTGTATTTATGTTTGAACTTACGTATATTTTCTTGATTCATTATATATATATATATATATATATATATATATATATATATATATATATATATATATATATATATATAAGCCTTACATGTCCTACATAGATTTTGAAAGTTCTTTTTCAAATTTAAAACGCTCGATTATAATTGTGAAGACAATCACTCGTCCTGTTATTTCTTAAATTGATTTAGATAAGTTTTTGAAAGTTTTAAATAATTTTTTAAAACCTGTTTGAATTTGTTTACGCCTCTACCTATCAACTCTTGAGTAATTCGCTTTTAAAATTGGACTATTGAAGGGTCTGTGTTTTCCGTGTCCGGGAAAGGGTGGATTTGGGGATACTTTCACTTATTAGGATAGAACAATTATTGCTAAGTTAAGTCTTTATCTTCAGTTGTTGTTAAACTTGCTACCAGCATGTACAAGATGAGTGTTTTAGTTTTATTACTGCTTAATTTATCATTATTATTATTGTTGTTGAATTTTGTCCCTGGAGGGTCTATCAGGGATACTGCCTCTACCTAGGATCGCAAAATGATGCAATTTAAACTTGAATTTCTAACAGCTCATTAAAATCATAATTTTAATTATAAGTTTTAAACTTTTTGCCACAATCTTAACTAATTTTTAGATAATTTTACGACATACTTTATCCTTTAATTAATTTTTCGATTTTTTTTTCTCTACCATTTCTAATCTATTAGAAATAGTTTTTAATTAAGCTCCTTACTTTAGCTTTTTTAACTAATTGCTCTACCACTAATAATCAAACTTTAGATTCTTCATAACCCCTTTTTCTCATTATAAGATCATATATGTAAGTGATTTTTTCCTTTTTAATAACTTTTATATTTTGTATAATATGATAAATTTTTTGCTGTTTCCTTTTGGTGTGCTACTCCCTACATGTAATATTGCATCCGTTTCTTTCAACTAAACCCTTATATACATCCCTAAACAATGTTTCAGCCTGTTCTATGATTTGAGGACTACGTACATCAACTCCTCTCATCGTTTCTAATTTGATGTGTAATTGAGGATGTTGGTCTCTATTCCATTGATGCTGCCTGTATTCTTTTAATTTTGTGTCAATAACCTGTGCTGACGATGGATCTGAGTAATAATAAAAAATACATGGTCTCAGAAACGATCGTACACAATCTGCTGTTTTGTTGATTTCTTGGAACGCAAATTGATCATGTAATTGAGTGTTCATAAATCTACTGTTACATTATATATATATATATATATATATATATATATATATATATATATATATATATATCGATTTTTTATAAATTAATTTTTACGTGCATAAAAATTGATTTACAAAAAATTAATTAATAAGTATATATAAAATTGATGACACGCACGATTAAAGGGGCGATTGAATGCAATATCCTGCATATTCTTAAAAAACGCTCAGGGGGCGAGAAATAATAATAATAAAAACACACTGGTGTTCTATCGCTAATAAAAACAATAACAAACAAAAAACTTCGTGTATATATATATATATATATATATATATATATATATATATATATATATATATATATATATATATTAAACTCTTTATTTTGAAAATAAAAAAGATAAATACATAGTTTTTGTTCACTGCATCTATCATGTAAGCAAGAAAAAATAAGAAAAAAAATGGATGTTTTTCTCGTAAACAATGTTCTATGTAAGTTAGTTTATTTCTTTAAATCTGAAGATTCATTTGTTCATGAAATTCGGGCTTTTTTTATAAATGCATTTTTTTTTTTCAGATAAAAAATTATTTTACTTTTTATAAGGTCTAGTTTTTGTGTTTTTTTGGGGGGAGGGGTGTCGGAAAATATCACAATTACTTACTGCCCTGGAATTAAGTATTAGTATAGGGCAAACTTCTAATATCCATTGAGCTTTATACTTAAGTTTAACTACATAATCAAAATATATACATTATATATAAATAGTATATATGCTGATGGGGAAATTCAAGTTTTTCAAGTTTTACTCTGATAGAATAGCGATAATAAAATGATTCTTTGAAACGCATGTACATATGGATAAATATTGTTAAGTGTTGATTTTCGGAGCTTTATTATAATATTTATAATTTGGATTAATTTTCATAAATGTTGTGATCTACAGAATTACAATATGATAGCTCTGCTTGATATAACATGTTAGCTATTGAGCTTAATTTTATCTGCAGTATTTAATATATCCTCCGGATTCATATATAATAATTAATAAATTTTATATTATGTGATCTCTTGGGAATATCTCAATTGTTTTCGTTCTTTAACTTAAAATTTTTCATATATATATATATATATATATATATATATATATGAATGTTGTAGTTTGCTTGAAGCATTGTAAGTACTGTATAGATAGGTTTTATGTTTTAGAAAGATATAATAATGCAAGGTATAAGCACTGAATGAACTAAAAGAATAGGTGAGGAACAAGACGATGAAAATGCATAAAAATAAAATATGCAATAATTTTCTTTTTATTTCTACCTTACTGTTTCATTTTCGATCAATAGTGTGTTACACGATGTCAAAGTTTTACTGATATTTTGAAGATATAACCTCCTTTTCAAATTATCTCCATTTCAGCTGGAAGTAGATTTAATGTAATATATATTTATGTTATTTATTTGTACTTGTACAATATATTTTATAATACTTAATGACCAATAATATTTAATAACCGTCTCATTTTTAGAAATAAAAACAACTTTACAAACCGAAAAGTGGACAGTGGTTTAGATTGTGTTGGAAATAAATGATGAGAGAGCGAGAGAGAGAGTGTGTGAGTAAATAATATACAAGCAATAAAACCTGTAGCTGACACAGTGCTAAATAATCCAATGTTAATAGAAAGATGATTCCGATCAGCACTATTCTTAGTTTAAATGTACTTTATTATTGCACTGTCTAAGAAACAATCATTATAATTCACTTTATTATGTAATTATACATTTTCTTTGTTATTTATAATTTTTGGACTGGTTTTATTAACTTGGTTTTTGTGTTTTCGGCTGTTTTGCTCTCCAGCCTTCTTCAGTGTCAAACTCAGAAACTGACACAGAATTTCGGACTCAAACCTTGTTTAGAGTCTTGGGGGATATACAATTTGCATTTCATTTTTCAGGATTGAACTCAGAATCTGCACACTTGAGCCAACGTCTTAACCGTCTCGGCCATGTGTTGCTTTAGCTTAAATGAAGAAGTGAGTCCAAAGAATATAAAAGACGAATGAAAATTACAGACAAACATTTTACACTTTCTTCTTTATTTAAGTTTACATTTGTTTTAATCGGAAATTTTAAGCTTGGGATGAAGAAACAACTCTTTCTTTTACAACCTGCTAAAAAAAGCTTTTATAAAAATATTCTTTGAAAACATTTTTATTTGCCTTTAAATTGATTAGTAAAAAATTAAAAAATATTTTGAAAGGTTAAGATATTAACATTTAAGATATTGTGTGTCATAGAAAATATATAGGTTATCTCCCCTTGGTTAAGATGCTAGCTGCAAGAGAGAAGAGATAGAGGAGACAGACAACGTGCAAACTTAAAAGAAAGAAACGCCAGAGGGAGAATCACATTCGACATGGGGGGGGGGGAAGCAGATGGTACATGTAACTACAGGGCGTCTCATTGTTTCCATGAAATGGCTGCTTTTAACCAATACACCAATAAGTACACTATATGCAATTTCAGACTTTGACGACCATTTGTCTATTTCAATCATCTTGATACTAAACCGCTAAACTCCATTTTCTTTAGCATCTCTTCTTTTTTCTCTCTCCAGTTTATGCGTGCATAAGCCTTGTTTGTATTACCTTGCTTGTACATCTATTCCTTTAAAACGACCAATCAGATGGTCGTAAAAATCCCTTCAATACTTCTGAATTAGACTCCTCGATCCCCTTCTCAGAAAAAGAACATTTAAAACCACTTGTTATGTAGTTGTTTAGTTATGTTTCTACTGGAAAAGTGTTCAACCAGGGGTTTTTACCCCACCTAATAAAACCGGTATTGTCCGGGCCTTTGGGTCTGGATTTACGCCGGTCTATTGGGGGTTGCCGGTCCTGTGCAGTTCTAGGAGGTGCACCCTCCCAGGCTTTGCCTCCCCTCTTTGGGGAGGAGTAAGTTTATTGCTTACTGTCTGAGGCGCCCCTACCGGGGAATGCCGACGGGGCTGCCCAGGCTATTTTTAAAAAGCCAGAGTGCTCAAATTCTCGAACGCTGGTTCTTTCCCACTTTCCCGACCTTGTGTCACATCTTGCCTTGTGGGAGGACGATAAATAGAATGTTTGTACTGGAAAGCATTTTGGGATGGGTCAGTGTTCAAAAAGATTGGAAACCAAAACAGATAGAGCAATTGATTTTTTTACTGTTACAGTAATTTTATTCTTCTCTATAAAATCTTCACATTTTTTTGTTGATAAAATTCAAAATATAATGATTAAATGTTGATGATTGAGATGAACACTTACTGGATTTGAAGCAGCCGTAATGTCTTGCTTGTCGAGTGGCCATTTGCAAAATGGAAAAAGCGCATGCTCAAAGTAGTGGTATTTTGTAGGCATTAGTAATTTGTATTTGTGTACACCGAACCATTTGAAAAGACGAGATACGATGACAGTGAGGCAAACGGAAAAAATGGGACGAGTGTGAACAGATGATAAAGAGATTCATGAAGTTGGGAGAGTGTTTTGTTAGTTTTGTTCGCGTTGTCTTTGATTATTGGTAATTAAAAAATGAACACATTGGTTTGTTTATAAATTTGTATACTCGTGGGAAGAGTATCATAGACTTTTACTTGGTCGTGGGGCAATGATCCCTAGTGCTGTCAATGGGTTAATCCTGTTCCCAACTGTGTCAGTACTGAAGTAATCTGTGATGATAGAGATGAGAATTTGCTAAATTCAAAGCGGCTGCAATCTCTTGCTTGTCAAATGGCTATTTGCAACAGGGAAAAAGCGCATGCTCAGAGTTGTGAGTTTTGTAGGTGTTAGTAATTTGCATGCATGAACATTGGCTGGTTTTAAAATGCAAGATATAGTGACAGCGAGGCAAACGGAAAAACGTGGTGGATGCAGGCAGACAAGAAATAGATCATGCAGTTGGGAGATAATATTTTTAGTAATTTTGTTAGTGGTATTTCGGTGTTGTCTGAACAAGAATTCCTCCCGAATCTTAGAATGTTGTGTAAACCTTTTTGCGCTACAAATCATTTTTCAGTTTCTTACATACGTTTGCTATAATACTCGTCAGCTAATGAATTTTCTTTTTTCAGGTAATACTAAATTTAAACATCCGCAACTCCTGATACAATGCAAAATACAATAACACTTTTATTATAATAGTCTACAAGATAAATAAATGATTGTTTTTCAGATATTAAAACAAAAAGACGCAACTCTTTTATCGATTTATATTCAAAATACAATTTGAATGAGTACTTTTCTTTGCCACTGATGTCTACTAATACATTTCAGGATGTGTAATAACCCTGGTAATGGCTGTCTATCTCTGTCTCCCGCTTGTTTTGTTTTCTTTTTTTAACTCACAGGCCAGACAAACGTATCTGACGGACTGGATTTGGTGACCCCAGCTTTAAACTATTATCTAGACAAGAGAAGTTGATAAGGGAATCAAATGTGTCCAAACCTATTAAGAAAAGAAGATAATTGTCGATTGTGACTCATTCAAGCGTATCTAATAACTGCAAGCAATAATCAAACAACTATTGCCATTACGTTTTGTCTTTTTGCAACACTTTTTGCTACTAATGTTTTCCGGTGTGTTTTAATGGCTTTCTATGCATATCTCCGGTTTTATTTATTTAAAACTCACAGACCCGACATAAACATCTGGTGGGAAGCATTTAGCCTGTGGGCCATAGTTTAGTGACATCCCGAACAGGTTAATGTAATAACATTTGACCATAGGAAACAAACTGTTACTGATTAAAGAATGTTTGCAAATTAATTTTTTTTTTATGAAAATCGCTCCAGACAAAGCATGAAACCACTTGATGTAAGGAGCTAAAAAAAACAAAACAAACACTACAAGGTCAAAAACTAGCCAACGATAAGTTTTAGATGGATAGATTCCAACCCAGAAAACAGTAATTCTCCCCCTTTGTCAGAAACATGAAATATGAGCACTAAATGGCAAAATAAAGGTAGTTAATTCTGCGGTACTACTCCAGATGAAGCGCTTAATTTCCGTGACTGCTCGGCGGCAACGATCGGGCAGGTCGCGGAAGCGCCCAAGACGAAAACGAGGCTGAAGCAAAACTGAAAGTCATAAAAATGGAAGAGTGGCAGACGACAATATAAGACGAAGAATACAAAAGAAAAAAAAACAACAGATATTTGAAAAAAAAATGAAAAAAAAAAATGAACAAACCATAGCTGAAGAACTATAAATAAACTTCTTTTTGTTTTCATGGGTCAAATGAACCATTTTAATTTTTTTTTTGTCTTTTTTTTACATAAATCAAAGAAGTAAATGCTATTTCTTCTACGATATTTAGGCAACTTTTTTTTGTCTTTTTTTTTTACATAAAACAAAGAAGTATGTTATTTTGCTTAGGATATTTAGGCAAGTTTTTTTGTATATATTTATTTTTTTTGGGGGGGGGATTCATATATTTTCTCGTCGAGGGTCAGGGTTTACGGATACTTTTGCGGCCGGTTCGAAAGGTGTTCCTACCGCTTGTTTTGTTGTGCTGAGCGCAGACGATTGGCAGCAACCTGATCTCGGCCTTTTGGCCACGATCAAAGTGTAGTATCTGTTCCGATGGATACTGCACGCCTGTCCTGAGGTCCACCCTCCCAGGCTTTGCCTCCCCTCTTTGGGGAGGAGTAAGTTTATTGCTTACTGTCTGGGGCGCCCCTACCGGGGAATGCCGACGGGGCTGCCCAGGCAATTTTTAAATGGCCAGAGTGCTCACCTCTCGAGCGCTGGCTTTTCAAACCCCACTTTCTCGACCCGATCTGGGGTCACATCTTACTTGTGGGAGTAAGATAAAACTGGCCTTGTGCCTAACTCCTGGGGAGGAGTAAATAAAACCTGATCTCGGCCTTTTGGCCAAGATCAAAGTGTAGTATCTGTTCCAATGGATACTGCACCCCATAGACTGATATTGTCGTGGCCTTCGAGGCTTGATTTATGCCTGTCTGTGGGTTTGTCCTGTGCAGTTCTAGGAGGTCCACCCTCCCAGGCTTTGCCTCCCCTCTTTGGGGAGGAGTAGGTTTATTGCTTACTGCCTGAGGCGCCCCTACCAGGGAATGCGACGGGGCTGCCCAGGCAATTTTTTATAGCCAGAGTGCTCATCTTCTCGAGCGCTGGCTTTTCAAGTCCCACTTTCCCGACCCGACCTTGGGTCACATCTTACCTTGTGGGAGTAAGATAAAACTGGCCTTGCGCCTAACCTCCTGACGAGGAGGTAAATAATACCTGATCGGTCAGCTCTGCTTCAGCCTTGTTTTCGTCTCGGCAGCTCTCAGGCGCTTCCGTGACCTGCCCGATCGTTGCCGCCGAGCAGTCACGGAAATTATGCGCTTTATCTGGAGTAGTACCAATTCTGTATATACGGCATAAAAACGTTGACACATGGGTTCTCATAAGATTACCGAAGTTAAGCAACGTTGAGCCTGGCCAGTACCAGACGGAAGTTCTATTGTCAAATATGAGCCGAAGCTCTCTGTTATGTTATTGTTTTTTGTGTTTTTTATTTATTTAATTTTCTTTTTTAGGTTTTTATAAATAACGAAATTTGAGCCGCATTTTTTTATCGATTATTAAATAAATAGACTTGTCATAATTTTTGATAGCACAGGTGCACAATAATAATAATAATAATAATAATAATAACAGTAAACCATGGAAGAGCAGAAATCTGAATCGCAAGGAAAAACTAAATAAGAAACACGAAGAACTAAAACAAAAGATAGCAGCAAAAGAAGGAAGATTGAGACGATACAGATACAAATCGGAACAGTACAAACAGAACAGGACCTTTGAAAACAATGAAAGCCAGTTTTACAAAAACGTAAACGGAGAAAGAACAACAACAGAACAACCGGACCCGACACAAACAAAACATTTCTGGAGCAAGATATGGGAAAATGCTGAAGATCATAACAAAAATGCTAAATGGCTGAAAGACATGAAAGATAAACTTCTAGAAATTGAAGAAGGAACGGAAACAGAAATTAATGAAGAAACTATTAAAACAACACTAAAGAAAATGGCAAATTGGAAAGCACCAGGTCACGATGGAATACATGCGTACTGATTCAAAAAATTCACGACCCTACATGAAAGGCTAGCACAGAAACTGAGAGTATGTATCCATAAAACAGACGTACCAGAGTGAATGACCAAAGGAAGGACAATGCTCATACAAAAAGACGCCAAGAAGGGAATGACCCCAAGCAATTACAGACCAATAACCTGTTTACCGACAATGTGGAAAATCCTAACGGCACAACTTAGAGAGCAAATTTACCATTCCCTGAACAGTCGTGGACTACTTCCTGAGGAACAAAAAGGATGCCAGAAAGCGAAAAGAGGGACGCATGATCTGTTATACATAGATCAAAAGATCCTGAAAGAAGTTAAAAGCAAGAAAAAGAACATATCTATGGCATGGATTGACTACAAGAAAGCGTACGACAGAATCCCTCAAGCATGGATAATTGAATGTTTAAAAATGTACAAGATACCCAACAGGATTATTAATTTCATCAAGAAAGCAATGGAAACATGGAGATTAGAACTGACAGCTGGGGAACAATACTTGACACAGATAAAAATACAGAGAGGCATTTTCCAAGGAGACTCCCTATCACCACTACTGTTTATCATAGCCATGATGCCGGATACAAGTTCACAGGCAGAGAACAACGAATAAACCATCTCATGTACATGGACGACCTGAAGCTATTTGCAAAAAGCAAAAAGGAGCTGGAAAAGCTGATAAATACGACCAGAATCGTCAGTCAGGACATTCAAATGGAATTCGGAATGGAAAAGTGTGCATTGCTAGAGATTAAAAAGGGAAAGTTGGAGACGACTGAGGGCATGGAACTACCCGACCAAGAGCAGATGAGGGCACTGAATGAACAAGAGAGCTATAAATATTTGGGAGTTTTGGAAGCAGACACAATCAAATTAACAGAAATGAAAGAGAAGATAGGAAAAAGATACCTGAGAAGAACAAGGAAGCTCTTAGAAACAAAATTATATAGCAGAAACCTAATCAAAGGAATAAATACCTGGGCAGTATCACTAATAAGATATTCTGGACCATTCATAAACTGGACTAAAGAAGAACTCAGGCACCTTGATCAGAGGACTAGAAAATTAATGACTGCACAATGCACTACATCTAAAAGACGATACAAACAGACTCTACGTGAAGAGAAACGAAGGGGGAAGAGGACTGGTAAGTACAGAAGACTGTGTGGACGACACTAAAAAAAGAGCTAGAGAAATACATAAACCAGAACACAGAAAGGCTGATCACCGCAGCAAGAGATACCGTCCCAACGAACAACGCTGGAAGCATCGAAACTAGACACAAACAGACAAGAAAAGAAAAATGGGAAGAAAAACAACTACATGGATGCTTCATAAGACTCACAAGAGAAGAAACCAACGCAAATAACTGGACATGTCTAAGAAAAGGAAACTTGAACAGAGAAACAGAATCTTTACTGATGGCTGAACAGAACAATGCGATTAGGACAAACTACATTAAAGCTAAAATAGATAAAACCCAGGAAAGCAATAAATGCAGACTGTGTGGACAAAGAGACGAAACAGTAAATCATATAATAAGTGAATCTAGCAAACTTGCTCAAAAAGAATACAAGAACAGACATGATTGTGTTGGGAAAGTAATACACAAGGAACTGTGCAAACAATTGAATTTCAAATATGCAGACAAATGGTACAAACATAAACCAGAAACAGTACGGGAAAACGAAAAACACAAAATCCTCTGGGATATGGATATGCAAACAGATAAACTCATACAAGCAAGGAGACCTGATGTTATTATAATAGATAAAAAGGAAAAATCTTGTAAAATCGTAGACTTCGCCGTTCCAGCAGACCACAGAGTGAAGATCAAAGACATGGAAAAACGAAGTAAATACACAGAACTAGCCAGAGAACTGAAAGGAATATGGAGCATGAAGAAAGTTAGTATTATACCAATAATCGTAGGAGCACTAGGAACAATCCCAAAAAACCTGGAGAAAAGATTGGGAGAAATTGGAATCAAAGGGACTATCGAAACCATACAAAGGACGGCAATGATCAAAACCTGCAATCTTAAGGAAAATCCTCGAATGCGGAAACTAACACACATAAGCTACAAAGGCTAACCAGTCACAAGGAATTTACAACGGAGAAAACCACAACAAGAGCAAAGGAACAGAAACTGCAAGAAACAGCACTTCATAATCTCCCCCCCCCCCAATAAATTACACCGGCCTCAACTGTCACTACACAAAAATGAATCAAGAAACAGAAATTACAAGAAACACTATAAGCTCCTCCCTCTCCCCCACCCACCCCCAAAAAATTAAAAAGAATTTAAAAAATTCTTTCTTTTTTAAATAAGGGAAGAGAAAAGGAAAAAAAAAAGAAAGAAAAGGAATTGATGGGAAAAAGGTTAAAAAATAAATTAATTTTTTTTAATTTTTTTTTTTTTTAATTAATTCAAAGAAATATTATTTTATTCATTTATTTATATTTTTAACTGGTGCCGGCCTAGGCTGACACCAGACAACATATTTGTAGAGGGTCGAGGAGGATGAGAAGACCGAGGAGGGACAGCACAAACCAGACCTCCACTGGGAAAGTGCTGAGACCTTGGGGAGGTTTGTTGCCACCCAAATCCCAGAGAAGACCAATTGTCCTTACCGGCGAGAAATCAATGGTAAAAGACTGTTGCGATACCGCATCGTTATCGAAAAGAGGTGAAGAACACTGGAAGTCTGGGGAGACTTGTTGTCACTCAGACTCCAGGAAATACCACTGGTTGTTGTCGGTGAGCAATCACTGACGATGATCTGTGTGAGAACTCCTAGTGAGTACAAATAATAATAGAAGGATGATACGCAAATTCATGAAGTGTTCCATATTTTTATACACATTTGGTGAAACCAGCCTCGGATAGTACTACACCAAATGGTCATGAAGGGTAAAAGAGGTCGGAAAGACTAAAGAGGGATAACACTCACTAGACCTCTACTTGAAATGTGCAAAGAATACTGGAACCCCAGGGAAGCTTATTGACACAAAAATTCCAAGGAAGACCAACTTTGTTGCTAGAAAGAAATCAATGGTAAACGGCTGTTGCGATGATTTGCAACAGTAATTAAAAGTAGCAGAGAGTGTTGTAAATCATGGACACTTACTGTCACTCAGACTCCAGGTACCACCACTGATTATTGTGAATGAGTAATCACTGATAACGACTTGTGTGAAAACTCTTAGTGAGTAAAATAATAATAATGAGGATGAGAAGACCGAGGAGGGACAGCACAAACCAGACCTCTACTGGAAGAGTGTAGAGAGTGCTGGGACCTTGGGGATGCTTATTGCCACCCAAAGAGAAGACCAATGGTCCTTACCAGCGAGAAATCGGCTGGTAAGCGGCTGTTGATACACTGCAAGGTCATTTGCGGTGGTTATCGAAAAGAGGTGGAGAGTACTGGAAATCTGGGGAGGCTTGTTGTCACTCAGACTCCAGGGAGCACCACCGGTTTTTGTCGGTGAGCAATCACCGACAATGACCTGTGTGATATTTTCTAGTGAGTACGCATAATAAGAAGGTGATTACTTATGATACTATGTGCAAAAATACCAAACATCAAAATAAAACCACTGAAGACATAAATCTGAAGAAAAAAATAATTCGATCAAGGTAGGTTACTCTAATTCAAGAGATATTATCCTAGCTACTACTACACTCAATGCATAAAAACTATATTTTTAGACCCTCTATCCAAATGTCATATATATTTATCACATCACAAAGTTTTGTTTTTTTAATTTGAGCTCAACTGAAATTTTTCTTTTAATTTATGCAATTTTAATATCCTCCAATCATCATCATCTTCGGTTTAATGTCCATTTTACATTCTGGCATGTGTTGGACGACTTTTAGGGATAGACTTTCAAATTAATTTTTCTCTGGTCAAGTTTGTATTCATTCCTCTTTCTCACAATTCCATCCTTATCACATCTTCCCATGTTTTCCTTGGCTTTCCCCACCGACTGTCCTATTTTCACCTCCCTTGTCCAGTGTATGATATGTGCGTTCAGAGATGACCGTTAGGATATCCGCAGTAGATCGTGCTTGTCTAAATCCATACTGGCGGTCAGAAAGAAGTTTAGCATTAACGAAGTGCCGGACTATCACTAGATTGATTAAGGATTCAAAGATTTTAGCAAAGATTGGGAGTAAACTGATTATGCGGTAGTTCTGAAGTTCAGTTCTATCCCCAGAATTCTTGAAGACTGGTACCACAGAGGCAATTTTCCAGCTATCGAGAAAGCAAGATTCAGCTAGGCATTTGTTGTAGAGTTTGGAGAGTACAGGGGCCAGTTCTGAAGAGCATTTCTTTATTACTATTACGGGTATAAAATCAGGCCCACAAGCTTTGGAGGTGTCAAGGTTTTTATGATGTCCCTGAACTGGGATGGGGTGATGACCAGGTTTTCAAGTGTGGCTTCGGTCTACAATGAGAATTTAGGGAAATGGTGGTTTGCCGAGTCCAAAGTGGAATTTGAGGCAAAACGCTGGGCAAGTAGTTTAGCCTTGTCAGTTGCCATGTAATCGACATCATTGTGGTTTGATAGCGGGGGAATCGTTGATTGACCATTGTTCACCACACTATTGTAGATTTTTCAGAAATCACGAGTACCTAGTTTTTGTGACTGAATGTGTTTTTTGGTTATCTCTGTATACCGTCTCTTTGCTTCACCTATCACTGCCTTACAATCAATTCTTGACTCTATAAATTTCTGTCTATTAGTAGCTGACTTATGTCGGTCGGATTCTCGGAATGCTTGCTGCCTCTCAGCAATGGCAGCTGCACATTTCGAGGTGGACTATTGAGGAGAGTGGAGTTTTCTGAAGAATTTTCGTATAGGGACATAGGCTTCAATGCCTGCTTTGACTCATTCGGTTAACTCATTTGCACACTGATCAGCAGGAAGTGAGAAGGTTTCACTCCATGGGGCGTAGTTGACGTGATCTCTGATGGACTTGAAATTAGCCTGCTTTTAGTATCTTGTTGTTTTGAGCAATGGCTCATCAGCTTTAGGACGAATTTTTAGGGTGATATAAATCATTACCACAGTGTGATCAGCATTCCCAAGCGGGCTATGGACTTTCGTCACACAAGCCTCGGGCATTGAGGTCAAGAACAGGTCTAGAAGTAAGGCTTGCTGTTCTACTCGGTCAGAGATGCAGGTCGGGAAAACGACAGTCTGTGAGAGGGAGTGAGCTAAGAAGAAATTATACGTAGAGTTACTGGCTGCGTCAGTAAAGCTGGAGAATCCCAACCAGTCACATTCAGGTATTCGAGTCGAGTGAGATTTCTCTATCTATGCTATCAGAGATAGAGTTTAGCATGGTACAGTTCTGGATCGAAGGTGGACGGTATAAGAAATATAAGTAACTAAGGTTGTGATGTAAAGTCAATCTAAAGCACATGTAGGCTTGGTCACCTGATTCTTACCTATGTTCTCTAGTCACGGGGAGGGTTTTCCGAACATAAACTCCTAGCCTGTGCATATGTGTGTCAGAGTCTGTACGGTAGAGTGGGAGGTTGAGGATTGAACGTTCGTTTTTTTTCACTTAGAGCAAGGATATCCAGGGAGTTTGTCAGGAGAAAAGTTTCTACGTCATTGATGTTGGTGAATGCGCGCCTCAAGGGTGGAGTCGAAGATATTTTTTGTTGGGTGTCTGGTTTAGGTTTGATTTTATTATTTTGCAATGACATGTTTGTTTTGATTTGGAGTGGGGTGGGCAAGGTTGGTGCTTGTTAGGTGCCAATAAGCTCATACAACCAGTCCATTAGTCACGACCTGGTTCATGGGGATTGTGGCCTCAGGAAAGCCCACCGAGGATAACTGTAGGGTCCCTTTCCATGCGCAACATGGCATGTACAGCTACCCACAGTATTATATAACTGATGATGGAGCAGCCGTTCTTAGCGCTACCTAAGAGTTTGGGCTCCTGTCCTGTCAGTCGGAAACAGCAACCAGACAAGCTGTCTAACCTGTACCCTCAACCTGTCGAAACAAGAGCGACCCAGACTGGTCATGTAAGACTTAGTGACGAAAAAACTTTCCCCAAGTTGCCCAAATAGAGAGAAAGAAAAACGGCATTCATTGTCCTAGTCAGGAAACAAGGCCAGGTTAATAGACAGAGAAGGAGTACAAAGGCCGAGCGATAGGCAGAGCCTATCTACTCCTTAACAAATTTTAGATTTGCAAACCGGATATTTTGTTCGAGATTCCAGCTCTAGGAAGGTTGTCGATCAGGACTAAGGAGGCCTCCCTCCCAATGGTTTGCTGCCATGACGTAAGTAGCAAGGTTTTATTTTCAGAGATTCCCTTCTCTTAGATGGATGGCCTGACAAGGTCTACAGGTCCAACACACTGTGTACTAATCCTGTGTACTAATCGGGTATTTCCGAGTTCACCCCCAGGTTAAAAAAGGAAAAAAAAGAAAGCTTCCATATATATGTATATATGTAGATTGAATAAGTCTAGACGATGCCTTCTATAGAGAGAAGTAGAAGATTAGAGATGGGTTCGCCTCTCATGAGCTAGATTTGTTGTAGGGGCATTTCTTGCTGGTCAGTAATATATTTGGGGTGCTAATTAGTTTTCATAAGTCAGAATAGAGAACACCTAGCTATGACGTAATAGTATAGAGGACAATTTAGAAAGTACATCGAGGACAAACTAGTATAAAAAATAAATAAATATATTTTTTTTAAATACGTAAAGAAAGAAACACATAATGACACAGAATTTAAATAAAAGTAAAAAATATAATTTTAAAATAAGATAAAAGTAAAAACAAGATAAAAATAAAACGAAAAACCTAGCTTGATTCAGTTTAGTATGCTATTTCAGACTTATGTCTTCAATTCTCAATTCAAGGTGGGGGTAGTGTAGTATCTGTTCTGTTGTTATGATACTAACCTCCCAGGCATTACCTCTTCCTTCTTTTTGGAAGAGGTGTAGTGTAGTATCTGTTCTGTGGTCATGATACCATCCTCCCAGGTATTACCGACTCTTTTGGGAGTGAGTGGTGTAGTATATGTTCGTTCGTCATATATACTAGAAAAAGTATGCGACTGGAGGGAGCATATTTTTGACAGTATAGATGAAGAAGAAGAAGAAGAAGAAGAAGAAGAAGAAGAAGAAGAAGAAGAAGAAGAAGAAGAAGAAGAAGAAGAAGAAGAAGAAGAAGAAGAAGTTAAATTAATATTTTTTTTGCGTTTATACTAGAAACCTGTTTGGACTGTATAATTTCCGAACAGGATGTGAAACCAAAGAGAAGGAACAATCATTTTGTGGTGTTTCATAACTTTTTATTCCACTCTTTAAAATACACACTAACAAGTGTTAAAGAGATTTCACCTTTTACATTATAGGATAGATTTTTAAAAATGTTTTCCTTGAAAGGGTTGGAGCTGCTTTTCAGATGTTAGCAGCCAACACACCAAACGTCTGTACCTGTGGTGTTTTAAACACTGACTGTTAACTACTTCTTGACTTTCAATCTTCAAACGGGGTTTGCTTTGTCAGTCTAATGGATACAGTTTAAAACTATGAGATCGGTTTGTCGAGTTCAAGCCCTATTTTTACCATTAAAGTTTCCTACCTACACGTCTGTCTGTCTGTCTGTCTCTCTCTCTCTCTCTCTCTCTCTCATACATACACAAGTAGCCTATCTCTCTGATGCTTTTTTTGTGATTGTTCTTTTTTATTTTATGACATGGAAAGACTGAGTAGGGAGAGCACTAATCAGACCTCCACTGGAAAGGTGCGGAGAGTACTGGGGACCAGGAGAAGCTTATTGCCACCCAAACCACAGGGAATACCAATGGTCGATGTTATCATAACAGCCGTTTACCATTGATTCCTCGCTGGCATCGACCATTGGTCTTCACTGGGGTTTGTGTGGCAATAAGCCTGCCCAGAGCCCCAGTACTCTTCGCATCTTTCCAGTGGAGATCTAGTTAGTACTCTCTCTCTCCTCAGTCCTTCCATTTTTATAAATCGACATTGGTATCCGAGTGTTTTTGTATCCGCAGACACGGTTCTATAATTATTCATGCACCCATCGGTAAGTGAAAATATTACACATTCTATGCGGGTTAAAATTTGTATATTTCGTTTTGTTGAGTTAATAATAAATTTCAATCTTATTTGAGAAAGGGTTGAACCGACTTGCTCCGAAGGAGAAAGTTTCTAGGGAATATCAAATTCACAAGCAGTCCTCAGTTGCATGTATAACCCGGTAAGGGGAGATAATGACGTTATATTTTTGCAGTTCTTACAAGGAAGTGTTAACCTCCTCCTACATACAACACCTGGTATTCCCAAATCGTCACCCATCTGGTACTAACCAGGCTCAATGCTGCTCAACTTTGGTGATCTAACGAGAACCGGTGTGTCAACGTGATTATGCCATAATCTTATTTGAGACTGAACTGATGAACTAAAATTACCAAAATTTGCAGAATGCATTTCTGAGTTCGTTTTAATTCAAATTTCATGTTTCATACTTTTTTTGTCTCATACTACATTAAATTAAGTAGACTTTAAAAATTGGTTACCAAAATGACAGAAATGTTTTGAACCATTTACTGTATTTTTGTATATGATTTGGAATGCCGTCCTCATTGCGGTTGTTATATGCATACCGTTTCAGCTGCTGTACTCTCTGGCATGCTGAGAGGAGCTGTTATTGTTGCTTACATGATTTGAACCAAAGGGTAACCCCCTTCCCCAACGCAAAGAAAAGTGCCACCCATAGAATTCATAATAAAATTCACAATCCAACCATATTTGTTAGAAATTTTTTTTATTTTTATGGAAATCGCTCCAGACAAGGTAGGAAGCCACTTGATGTAAGAAAATTTTAAAAAATACTACTCAAAATTCTGACCCAGAAAACAGCAATTCTTCCCTCTTTGTCAGAAACATCGCACATGGAATGTGAGGACTAAAGAACAAAATAAGGAAAGTGAGAATTACGAGGCTGCCGAAAGTAAACCCTCGAAAAACTCCTCCAAAAGTGCACCACACAAGTTCCATTCACTGACCCCTCCGCTAAAATATATATCTAAATTGATGGTGTTTGGATCGGATCAACCCTATGTCCCACGTTCGCCAAATACTACATCGCACACATTGAAAACAAAATCTTCCCTGACTTCATAAACAAACCCCCTATATACACCAGATATGTTGACGACATCCTCATCGCTACCGAATCCCTAGATAATATAGACAAACTCGACAAGAAAGCTATAACTAACATAATAAACCGACACACTAAACCCACCGACCAACAACAAAAAATAAAACTAATAATTTGCTACACTAAATTCAAAACCTCTAACTTAATAATCAAAAATAATAACACTACTAACTCCCCCCTCAACCAAAAAACGTACTGTATTTGTTCCAATGCCCATTCGATGAATGTTTCCCCAAGACCCAAACAGACAAACGCAGTACTTATATTTGCCATACAACTACAGCCCTCTCCCGACGCCTTACGCATCACTTAAATGACACTAGTGCCATCCAGCGACACATTACACAAAAAGCACAGAATCAACCGAACTAAGACAAATATTAACAACTAACACTAAGATCATACATAAAAACAACTGCACCAACAGACTAAAAATCTTCGAAGCCCTACACATAAAAAAATTACAACCCACAATTAATAAAATAGCATTCACCACCGGCACTAACGCCTTATCAGTCTTCAACAATTAATACATAATAATAATAATAATAATAATAATAATAATAATAATAATAATAATAGAAATAAAATAGAAAATAAAAATTAAATAAATAAATGAATAAGGATATATATATATATATATATATATATATATTAATAGATATATAACTAATAATAAAACTATAATACGTCTCTTAGCAACAATAAGATACTGCCTCCTGAAGACGGTCGAGAGACCAAAAGCGCTAGAGGAATGGCCCACGATACAACGTTAGGTGCCATACTCCACCAATTAACACCAGAAAACCGACGAATCGCTCGCTGCGTCGAGAAATTAACAAGAAAGATAGTGAAGAGAAAAACTCTGCGGTCTTTAACGACGCTTGTATAAGATATATATATATATATATATATATATATATATATATATATATATATATATATGTGTGTGTGTGTGTGTATTATATGAAACAGAGACAAAAAGAATGCAAATGGATGAATTTTAATTGTTTGTAGCTTGTTTTCTTTTTCTTTGCTTGTTTTGCCCCCCCCCCCCCCCCGTGCCTATGGGACCTCACTCTCTTTTTCTCTCTTCAAAACAATGAATATATTACGGAAAGAGACGAGCATCTCTGGGAACGGCCATATTTTGAATCATAATCTGGAACTCAAACCAGTCAAGCAGAGCAGCAATATTTGTTTCGCTTCCTGTGATTGGTCCTGCATTGCTACGTCTGCCGCTGTCTCTGACCACAGAAATTGGTTCCACTATAGTGCAGGTCAATCACCGGCAGCTCTCATTATCAGTCGCTAACACCCTCCCCTCTTCCCGCCCATTTCCCTTCACTCCTGCAATCAGCCCGTCGTCCACGCTTGGTGTCTGTGGTCATCACTATTATCAGCGTTGTCCTCTTACAGCGCCACCTATTACTTTAAGCCCGGTGATTTGATGTCGATTACCGCATTCATTGCTCTTCAAGCCTCAAAGCAGAAATACTGGACATTCCATTTTAACGATCCGTGAGGCAGGTTACACCATTGTTTCGGATAGTGTTTATTAGCACCTCATATCTTCGGCCCAAACTAAAGGTGGCCTCACAGACATAATTGCTTCCAACATAATTGGTTATGTAGCGGCGGCGATGGCGGTGAGGCCCCTTTATTGGTGTATACAGATTGTTAGGTGCTTATCATGAGTCTTCAAACCAAATTATATTCTCTTGCATTGATCCAGAATTGGGTCTGAGGAGTGTTCAGAAAGTCTCCGGACTGGAGCTGTATTTGCTTAAGACCCACAATCAGCAATAAATCAATTGTTTATTTTAAAAAGATACTAGCTTGAGTACTCGTCTATGTCGGGTTTCTCAACTTTTCTTGAATTTGATAGAAGTTAAGAACATTTATTAAATAATTTTCATCCATTTTTTAATTTTTTAATTATTCATGTTTATGATTATCGATATCGGCGAGGAAATAATTGGAATGTTATTGTTGTGGACCTAGGTAAGGCCGAATGAATGACACAGGAACACATGGTTTAAATGAACAAAGGTATATATTATATAATAGAAAGAAAGAGATACAAGGAGATGGTGCTCTCAACCGCCATTGCCTGTTTGCCGGGGAAGAAGAGAACAAGTGTCACGTGCTTCCCGTATTTATAAGGTGGACGAGTCCATTAGTTCTCCGTAGGTAGGTACGGCACCATAACAGTTATTAAAAAAAAAAATTCTAAAATTAGTTGTCTAGTGTGAGATTCGAACCCAAGATGGCATAAGATATTGGAACAAAAGACCACCGATCCAACGAGAATGTTTTGTCTTTTTAACCTACTTAAATGAGTTCGGTGTAGTTTTTTACCTCTCTGCATAGATCTAAAATAGTTTGTTTGTCTAAAATAAATAAAAAAACATGAATATGAAATAAAAGATTCTTATTAAAGTAAAAAATATTTAAGTGAACATTTATCAAATATTTTTGATCCATTTTTACTAAAATAAAAGGATAAATATTTTCTCTTCAAACAATACGTACGATGATTTGACGTAAAAAGTATAAACGATTATTGTAAGTATGCTGTTCAGTGGGCTAATAGGAAACGTTAAAAATGTCGGAACATTTGTTTCTAATGTTATTTTTACGTACTTTTAATTTGAATAATGAGTTTTAAAAAGATTCAAAACTTGCAAAGGGTTTATTTAGCATGTGTATCCCAAGATTCTGTTGTTTTTGGTGAAATGTGCTAAAATAAGTCGGGTTTTCTGTATTTAAAAAAAAATGGAAATCGCTCCAGACAAGGCATGAAGCCATTTGATGTGAGGAGCTAAAGAAAAAAAAATATTACTTCAAGGTCAAAAACTAACCAGATGAATAGATTCCGACCAAGTAAACATCAATTCTTACCCTTTTGTCAGAAACATCGCTCATGGAATGTGAGGACTAAAGGACAAAATAAGGGAAGCGAGAGTTACAAGACTGCCGAAAGTAAACTCAATGTCCACTTTCTACTCTCCTTTCTGAAGATTCATCAAATCTATAAGATTCAAATTTTGTAAAAACTGTACCTATGTTTTGATTGTATAGTGGCGATGACGAAACAGCTGTTATTTTGAAATAAAGACCAATTTGCTTGATACGAGATTTTTAGCTTTGTCGGAAACAATATCAATTTATATATATATATATATATATATATATATATAGAGAGAGAGAGAGAGAGAGAGAGAGAGAGACAGACAGCTGTTTCATCGTTTCATGACTCCTCAGTGGAGCTAGATGTAGCAAGCACATAAACTTCGAGATTGAAAACACGGACACCCGACACTACCAACCGTGACTACTGTTGTCCGATACTTTATCATCTGAGCTAATGAACAGCTACTGGGAGCAAAAGAAATTATATCGTTTTTAAATGGATTTTCATTCATTTGTTTACATTTTACTGATAATCGAGAAGATTCGATTCTTTTTATGAAAAAGTATTGCATTATGCTAAGTTGAAACCATTATTTTTATCCACCAGAGTTGCAGATTTAAAAAAGAACTCAAAATTGTTGCACATCCCCACAATGGAAACTCCCTTGGTGATTTGGCTGAAGATCCTTTCTATTCTTCGGGTAGATAGTACATGCATAGAAAAGGGACAATTGTTTTAACTTAAAATATACTTTATTCATGTTAACTATAAATATCCATATTTTCTTAGCTAAGAGTTGCTTTGGGCTGGACTATCCCCAATGCGAGGTTTAAGCGTCTCTATCTATTAGGATCTTGCATTACGCGTTTCTTTCACTAACATCCAGACTGCAACTGAAAACCCCAACTTCAAATCTTTTCTATATCACATGATTAAGCTAACCAATGAGATATCTACTTTCAATATGGTGCAACAGCTGACCCCAAAGGTCAAAACATATCAACCATACCTAATAATCTGACAAATCATACCGTGACTTAACTTCAAAATCATATTTAAACTTTAACTGTATTTTATTTACTTAACTGATATCCATTTCGTTGGCTACGAGTTTCTTCAGAACTACATTCATAGGAGGGTGGGCATAAAGGATATAGGTGCTCCTATCTACCCATACATTACATGTTTTTTCACTAAGATTTCTGTCTCAACGACGTTACTAATCAGTAGAGTGGTTCCACTGTCGATCAAGGAAAGAGTTTAGCAGGTATGTGTACGCAGTGTGATGATGTATGCAAGTGAAACCTGGCCAGTAAGGGTTGAGGACATGCGTTGCATGGAGAGAAATGATATGAGAATGATACGATAGATGTATAATGTGAGTTTTAAAGACAAGTTTAGTTTTGATGACCTCAGAAGAACATTAAATCTGGACAGTATAGGGGATGTGTGCAGAACAGGAGACTTCGATGGTATCGCCACATTGAAAGAATGGATGAGAGCCGTTGGGTCAGTAGATGTAGAACAGTTATGGTAGCAGGTCCAGTTCAGAGGGGAAGGCCAAGGAAAACATGGGAGGAAGTGATAAAAATGGACTTGAGAGAAAGAGAGATAAACCTGGCCAGAGATAGGTTACTTTGAAAGTCAATTTCTAAAAGTCATCCAATCCATGCCAGCATCTAAAACGAACGTTAAATTGAATATGATGATGATGAGAAATCTTTTACCATGTAACATCAAACAATCGTGTATCTACTTGCAGACCGGCCTGATGCTCAGCTGACCTGAAGGGTCATATCCAGTTAATCACATTCAGTCACCACACCTGACAAATCATATCTACACTTAACTTCAATATTTGTCCAGGAAATAAAACAATATTGTGAAACAGAGCTATTTGTCATATTAAAATCAAAACAACCATTAAATTAAAAAAAAACAAAAAAACTATAACAAATAATAGTTAGGAAATTTGAAATCTGAAAAAGTAAATTAATGAAATGTCCTTTTTCACAACCAATATGCAAATTAGTTAATATTGCGACACTATATCGCATATACATAAGCAGTATATAACTTCAAAAGCATGTTGCTGCCAAGTAACATGTAACCGAATAAGACTAAGCTGCAGGAAATGCAAAGAATATAGCTGTAATGTGGTGAAATGCAAAGAATATAGCTGTAATGTGGTGAAATGCAAAGAATATAGCTGTGATGTGGTGAAATGCAAAGAATATAGCTGTAATGTGGTGAAATGCAAAGAATATAGCTGTGATGTGGTGAAATGAAAAGAATATAGCTGTAATGTGGTGAAATGCAAAGAATATAGCTGTGATGTGGTGAAATGCAAAGAATATAGCTGTAATGTGGTGAAATGCAAAGAATATAGCTGTGATGTGGTGAAACGCAAAGAATATAGCTGTAATGTGGTGAAATGCAAAGAATATAGCTGTGATGTAGTGAAATGCAAAGAATATAGCTGTAATGTGGTGAAATGCAAAGAATATAGCTGTAATGTGGTGAAATGCAAAGAATATAGCTGTAATGTGGTGAGATGCAAAGAATATAGCTGTGATGTGGTGAAATGCAAAGAATATAGCTGTAATGTGGTGAAATGCAAAGAATATAGCTGTGATGTGGTGAAATGCAAAGAATATAGCTGTGATGTGGTGAAATGCAAAGAATATAGCTGTGATGTGGTGAAATGCAAAGAATATAGCTGTAATGTGGTGAAATGCAAAGAATATAGCTGTGATGTGGTGAAATGCAAAGAATATAGCTGTAATGTAGTGAAATGCAAAGAATATAGCTGTGATGTGGTGAAATGCAAAGAATATAGCTGTGATGTGGTGAAATGCAAAGAATATAGCTGTGATGTGGTGAAATGCAAAGAATATAGCTGTGATGTAATGAAATGCAAAGAATATAACTGTGATGTGGTGAAATGCAAAGAATATACCTGTAATGTGGTGAAATGCAAAGAATATAGCTGTGATGTGGTGAAATGCAAAGAATATAGCTGTGATGTGGTGAAATGCAAAGAATATAGCTGTGATGTGGTGAAATGCAAAGAATATAGCTGTGATGTGGTGAAATGCAAAGAATATAGCTGTGATGTGGGGAAATGCAAAGAATATAGCTGTGATGTGGTGAAATGCAAAGAATATAGCTGTGATGTGGTGAAATGCAAAGAATATAGCTGTGATGTGGTGAAATGCAAAGAATATAGCTGTGATGTGGTGAAATGCAAAGAATATAGCTGTGATGTGGTGAAATGCAAAGAATATAGCTGTGATGTGGTGAAATGCAAAGAATATAGCTGTGATGTGGTGAAATGCAAAGAATATAGCTGTGATGTGGTGAAATGCAAAGAATATAGCTGTGATGTGGTGAAATGCAAAGAATATAGCTGTGATGTGGTGAAATGCAAAGAATATAACTGTGATGTGGTGAAATGCAAAGAATATAGCTGTGATGTGGTGAAATGCAAAGAATATAGCTGTGATGTGGTGAAATGCAAAGAATATAGCTGTGATGTGGTGAAATGCAAAGAATATAACTGTGATGTAGTGAAATGCAAAGAATATAGCTGTGATGTGGTGAAATGCAAAGAATATAGCTGTGATGTGGTAAAATGCAAAGAATATAGCTGTAATGTGGTGAAATGCAAAGAATATAGCTGTGATGTGGTGAAATGCAAAGAATATAGCTGTGATGTGGTGAAATGCAAAGAATATAGCTGTGATGTGGTGAAATGCAAAGAATATAGCTGTAATGTGGTGAAATGCAAAGAATATAGCTGTGATGTGGTGAAATGCAAAGAATATAACTGTGATGTGGTGAAATGCAAAGAATATAGCTGTGATGTGGTGAAATGCAAAGAATATAGCTGTGATGTGGTGAAATGCAAAGAATATAACTGTGATGTGGTGAAATGCAAAGAATATAGCTGTGATGTGGTGAAATGCAAAGAATATAGCTGTGATGTGGTGAAATGCAAAGAATATAGCTGTAATGTGGTTAAATGCAAAGAATATAGCTGTGATGTGGTGAAATGCAAAGAATATAGCTGTGATGTGGTGAAATGCAAAGAATATAGCTGTGATGTGGTGAAATGCAAAGAATATAGCTGTGATGTGGTGAAATGCAAAGAATATAGCTGTAATGTGGTGAAATGCAAAGAATATAGCTGTGATGTGGTGAAATGCAAAGAATATAGCTGTGATGTGGTGAAATGCAAAGAATATAGCTGTGATGTGGTGAAATGCAAAGAATATAGCTGTGATGTGGTGAAATGCAAAGAATATAACTGTGATGTGGTGAAATGCAAAGAATATAGCTGTAATGTGGTGAAATGCAAAGAATATAGCTGTGATGTGGTGAAATGCAAAGAATATAGCTGTGATGTGGTGAAATGCAAAGAATATAGCTGTGATGTGGTGAAATGCAAAGAATATAGCTGTGATGTGGTTAAATGCAAAGAATATAGCTGTGATGTGGTGAAATGCAAAGAATATAGCTGTGATGTGGTGAAATGCAAAGAATATAGCTGTGATGTGGTGAAATGCAAAGAATATAGCTGTGATGTGGTGAAATGCAAAGAATATAGCTGTGATGTGGTGAAATGCAAAGAATATAGCTGTGATGTGGTGAAATGCAAAGAATATAGCTGTGATGTGGTGAAATGCAAAGAATATAATTGTGATGTGGTGAAATGCAAAGAATATAGCTGTAATGTGGTGAAATGCAAAGAATATAGCTGTGATGTGGTGAAATGCAAAGAATATAACTGTGATGTGGTGAAATGCAAAGAATATAGCTGTGATGTGGTGAAATGCAAAGAATATAGCTGTGATGTGGTGAAATGCAAAGAATATAGCTGTGATGTGGTGAAATGCAAAGAATATAACTGTAATGTGGTGAAATGCAAAGAATATAGCTGTGATGTGGTTAAATGCAAAGAATATAGCTGTGATGTGGTGAAATGCAAAGAATATAGCTGTGATGTGGTGAAATGCAAAGAATATAACTGTGATGTGGTGAAATGCAAAGAATATAGCTGTGATGTGGTGAAATGCAAAGAATATAGCTGTAATGTGGTGAAATGCAAAGAATATAACTGTGATGTGGTGAAATGCAAAGAATATAGCTGTGATGTGGTGAAATGCAAAGAATATAGCTGTAATGTGGTGAAATGCAAAGAATATAGCTGTAATGTGGTGAAATGCAAAGAATATAGCTGTAATGTGGTGAAATGCAAAGAATATAGCTGTGATGTGGTGAAATGCAAAGAATATAACTGTGATGTGGTGAAATGCAAAGAATATAGCTGTAATGTGGTGAAATGCAAAGAATATAGCTGTGATGTGGTGAAATGCAAAGAATATAGCTGTGATGTGGTGAAATGCAAAGAATATAGCTGTGATGTGGTGAAATGCAAAGAATATAGCTGTGATGTGGTGAAATGCAAAGAATATAGCTGTGATGTGGTGAAATGCAAAGAATATAGCTGTGATGTGGTGAAATGCAAAGAATATAGCTGTGATGTGGTGAAATGCAAAGAATATAGCTGTGATGTGGTGAAATGCAAAGAATATAGCTGTGATGTGGTGAAATGCAAAGAATATAGCTGTGATGTGGTGAAATGCAAAGAATATAGCTGTGATGTGGTGAAATGCAAAGAATATAGCTGTGATGTGGTGAAATGCAAAGAATATAGCTGTGATGTGGTGAAATGCAAAGAATATAGCTGTGATGTGGTGAAATGCAAAGAATATAACTGTGATGTGGTGAAATGCAAAGAATATAGCTGTGATGTGGTGAAATGCAAAGAATATAGCTGTGATGTGGTGAAATGCAAAGAATATAGCTGTGATGTGGTGAAATGCAAAGAATATAACTGTGATGTAGTGAAATGCAAAGAATATAGCTGTGATGTGGTGAAATGCAAAGAATATAGCTGTGATGTGGTAAAATGCAAAGAATATAGCTGTAATGTGGTGAAATGCAAAGAATATAGCTGTGATGTGGTGAAATGCAAAGAATATAGCTGTGATGTGGTGAAATGCAAAGAATATAGCTGTGATGTGGTGAAATGCAAAGAATATAGCTGTAATGTGGTGAAATGCAAAGAATATAGCTGTGATGTGGTGAAATGCAAAGAATATAACTGTGATGTGGTGAAATGCAAAGAATATAGCTGTGATGTGGTGAAATGCAAAGAATATAGCTGTGATGTGGTGAAATGCAAAGAATATAACTGTGATGTGGTGAAATGCAAAGAATATAGCTGTGATGTGGTGAAATGCAAAGAATATAGCTGTGATGTGGTGAAATGCAAAGAATATAGCTGTAATGTGGTTAAATGCAAAGAATATAGCTGTGATGTGGTGAAATGCAAAGAATATAGCTGTGATGTGGTGAAATGCAAAGAATATAGCTGTGATGTGGTGAAATGCAAAGAATATAGCTGTGATGTGGTGAAATGCAAAGAATATAGCTGTAATGTGGTGAAATGCAAAGAATATAGCTGTGATGTGGTGAAATGCAAAGAATATAGCTGTGATGTGGTGAAATGCAAAGAATATAGCTGTGATGTGGTGAAATGCAAAGAATATAGCTGTGATGTGGTGAAATGCAAAGAATATAACTGTGATGTGGTGAAATGCAAAGAATATAGCTGTGATGTGGTGAAATGCAAAGAATATAGCTGTGATGTGGTGAAATGCAAAGAATATAGCTGTGATGTGGTGAAATGCAAAGAATATAGCTGTGATGTGGTGAAATGCAAAGAATATAGCTGTGATGTGGTGAAATGCAAAGAATATAGCTGTGATGTGGTGAAATGCAAAGAATATAGCTGTGATGTGGTGAAATGCAAAGAATATAGCTGTGATGTGGTGAAATGCAAAGAATATAGCTGTGATGTGGTGAAATGCAAAGAATATAGCTGTGATGTGGTGAAATGCAAAGAATATAGCTGTGATGTGGTGAAATGCAAAGAATATAGCTGTGATGTGGTGAAATGCAAAGAATATAATTGTGATGTGGTGAAATGCAAAGAATATAGCTGTAATGTGGTGAAATGCAAAGAATATAGCTGTGATGTGGTGAAATGCAAAGAATATAGCTGTGATGTGGTGAAATGCAAAGAATATAACTGTGATGTGGTGAAATGCAAAGAATATAGCTGTGATGTGGTGAAATGCAAAGAATATAGCTGTGATGTGGTGAAATGCAAAGAATATAGCTGTAATGTGGTGAAATGCAAAGAATATAGCTGTGATGTGGTGAAATGCAAAGAATATAGCTGTAATGTGGTGAAATGCAAAGAATATAGCTGTGATGTGGTGAAATGCAAAGAATATAACTGTGATGTGGTGAAATGCAAAGAATATAGCTGTGATGTGGTGAAATGCAAAGAATATAGCTGTGATGTGGTGAAATGCAAAGAATATAACTGTGATGTGGTGAAATGCAAAGAATATAGCTGTGATGTGGTGAAATGCAAAGAATATAGCTGTGATGTGGTGAAATGCAAAGAATATAACTGTGATGTGGTGAAATGCAAAGAATATAGCTGTGATGTGGTGAAATGCAAAGAATATAGCTGTGATGTGGTGAAATGCAAAGAATATAACTGTAATGTGGTGAAATGCAAAGAATATAGCTGTGATGTGGTGAAATGCAAAGAATATAGCTGTGATGTGGTGAAATGCAAAGAATATAGCTGTGATGTGGTGAAATGCAAAGAATATAACTGTGATGTGGTGAAATGCAAAGAATATAGCTGTGATGTGGTGAAATGCAAAGAATATAGCTGTAATGTGGTGAAATGCAAAGAATATAACTGTGATGTGGTAGAAATGCAAAGAATATAGCTGTGATGTGGTGAAATGCAAAGAATATAGCTGTAATGTGGTGAAATGCAAAGAATATAGCTGTAATGTGGTGAAATGCAAAGAATATAGCTGTAATGTGGTGAAATGCAAAGAATATAGCTGTGATGTGGTGAAATGCAAAGAATATAGCTGTAATGTGGTGAAATGCAAAGAATATAGCTGTAATGTGGTGAAATGCAAAGAATATAGCTGTAATGTGGTGAAATGCAAAGAATATAGCTGTGATATGGTGAAATGCAAAGAATATAGCTGTGATGTGGTGAAATGCAAAGAATATAGCTGTAATGTGGTGAAATGCAAAGAATATGCTGTGATGTGGTGAAATGCAAAGAATATTGCTGTAATGTGGTGAAATGCAAAGAATATAGCTGTAATGTGGTGAAATGCAAAGAATATAGCTGTGATGTGGTGAAATGCAAAGAATATAGCTGTAATGTGGTGAAATGCAAAGAATATAGCTGTAATGTGGTGAAATGCAAAGAATATAGCTGTAATGTGGTGAAATGCAAAGAATATAGCTGTAATGTGGTGAAATGCAAAGAATATAGCTGTAATGTGGTGAAATGCAAAGAATATAGCTGTGATGTGGTGAAATGCAAAGAATATAGCTGTGATGTGGTGAAATGCAAAGAATATAGCTGTGATGTGGTGAAATGCAAAGAATATAGCTGTGATGTGGTGAAATGCAAAGAATATAGCTGTGATGTGGTGAAATGCAAAGAATATAGCTGTGATGTGGTGAAATGCAAAGAATATAGCTGTGATGTGGTGAAATGCAAAGAATATAGCTGTGATGTGGTGAAATGCAAAGAATATAGCTGTGATGTGGTGAAATGCAAAGAATATAGCTTTGATGTGGTGAAATGCAAAGAATATAACTGTGATGTGGTGAAATGCAAAGAATATAGCTGTGATGTGGTGAAATGCAAAGAATATAGCTGTGATGTGGTGAAATGCAAAGAATATAGCTGTGATGTGGTGAAATGCAAAGAATATAGCTGTGATGTGGTGAAATGCAAAGAATATAACTGTGATGTTGTGAAATGCAAAGAATATAGCTGTGATGTGGTGAAATGCAAAGAATATAGCTGTGATGTGGTGAAATGCAAAGAATATAACTGTAATGTGGTGAAATGCAAAGAATATAGCTGTGATGTGGTGAAATGCAAAGAATATAGCTGTGATGTGGTGAAATGCAAAGAATATAGCTGTGATGTGGTGAAATGCAAAGAATATAACTGTGATGTGGTGAAATGCAAAGAATATAGCTGTGATGTGGTGAAATGCAAAGAATATAACTGTGATGTGGTGAAATGCAAAGAATATAGCTGTGATGTGGTGAAATGCAAAGAATATAGCTGTAATGTGGTGAAATGCAAAGAATATAGCTGTAATGTGGTGAAATGCAAAGAATATAGCTGTAATATGGTGAAATGCAAAGAATATAGCTGTGATGTGGTGAAATGCAAAGAATATAGCTGTAATGTGGTGAAATGCAAAGAATATAGCTTTGATGTGGTGAAATGCAAAGAATATAGCTGTAATGTGGTGAAATGCAAAGAATATAGCTGTAATGTGGTGAAATGCAAAGAATATAGCTGTAATGTGGTGAAATGCAAAGAATATAGCTGTAATGTGGTGAAATGCAAAGAATATAGCTGTAATGTGGTGAAATGCAAAGAATATAGCTGTGATGTGGTGAAATGCAAAGAATATAGCTGTAATGTGGTGAAATGCAAAGAATATAGCTGTGATGTGGTGAAATGCAAAGAATATAGCTGTGATGTAATGAAATGCAAAGAATATAGCTGTAATGTGGTGAAATGCAAAGAATATAGCTGTAATGTGGTGAAATACAAAGAATATAGCTGTAATGTGGTGAAATGCAAAGAATATAGCTGTAATGTGGTGAAATGCAAAGAATATAGCTGTGATGTGGTGAAATGCAAAGAATATAGCTGTAATGTAATGAAATGCAAAGAATATAGCTGTAATGTGGTCAAATGCAAAGAATATAGCTGTAATGTGGTGAAATGCAAAGAATATAGCTGTAATGTGGTGAAATGCAAAGAATATAGCTGTAATGTGGTGAAATGCAAAGAATATAGCTGTGATGTGATGAAATGCAAAGAATATAGCTGTGATGTGGTGAAATGCAAAGAATATAGCTGTGATGTGGTGAAATGCAAAGAATATAGCTGTAATGTGGTGAAATGCAAAGAATATAGCTGTGATGTGGTGAAATGCAAAGAATATAGCTGTGATGTGGTGAAATGCAAAGAATATAGCTGTGATGTGGTGAAATGCAAAGAATATAGCTGTAATGTGGTGAAATGCAAAGAATATAGCTGTGATGTGGTGAAATGCAAAGAATATAGCTGTAATGTAGTGAAATGCAAAGAATATAGCTGTGATGTGGTGAAATGCAAAGAATATAGCTGTGATGTGGTGAAATGCAAAGAATATAGCTGTGATGTGGGGAAATGCAAAGAATATAGCTGTAATGTGGTGAAATGCAAAGAATATAGCTGTAATGTGGTGAAATGCAAAGAATATAGCTATGATGTGGTGAAATGCAAAGAATATAGCTGTGATGTGGTGAAATGCAAAGAATATTGCTGTGATGTGGTGAAATGCAAAGAATATAGCTGTGATGTGGTGAAATGCAAAGAATATAGCTGTGATGTGGTGAAATGCAAAGAATATAGCTGTGATGTGGTGAAATGCAAAGAATATAGCTGTGATGTGGTGAAATGCAAAGAATATAGCTGTGATGTGGTGAAATGCAAAGAATATAGCTGTGATGTGGTGAAATGCAAAGAATATAGCTGTGATGTGGTGAAATGCAAAGAATATAGCTGTGATGTGGTGAAATGCAAAGAATATAGCTGTGATGTGGTGAAATGCAAAGAATATAGCTGTGATGTGGTGAAATGCAAAGAATATAGCTGTGATGTGGTGAAATGCAAAGAATATAGCTGTGATGTGGTGAAATGCAAAGAATATAGCTGTGATGTGGTGAAATGCAAAGAATATAGCTGTGATGTGGTGAAATGCAAAGAATATAGCTGTGATGTGGTGAAATGCAAAGAATATAGCTGTGATGTGGTGAAATGCAAAGAATATAGCTGTGATGTGGTGAAATGCAAAGAATATAGCTGTGATGTGGTGAAATGCAAAGAATATAGCTGTGATGTGGTGAAATGCAAAGAATATAGCTGTGATGTGGTGAAATGCAAAGAATATAGCTGTGATGTGGTGAAATGCAAAGAATATAGCTGTGATGTGGTGAAATGCAAAGAATATAACTGTGATGTGGTGAAATGCAAAGAATATAGCTGTGATGTGGTGAAATGCAAAGAATATAGCTGTGATGTGGTGAAATGCAAAGAATATAGCTGTGATGTGGTGAAATGCAAAGAATATAGCTGTGATGTGGTGAAATGCAAAGAATATAGCTGTGATGTGGTGAAATGCAAAGAATATAGCTGTGATGTGGTTAAATGCAAAGAATATAGCTGTGATGTGGTGAAATGCAAAGAATATAGCTGTGATGTGGTGAAATGCAAAGAATATAGCTGTGATGTGGTGAAATGCAAAGAATATAGCTGTGATGTGGTGAAATGCAAAGAATATAGCTGTGATGTGGTGAAATGCAAAGAATATAGCTGTGATTTGGTGAAATGCAAAGAATATAGCTGTGATGTGGTGAAATGCAAAGAATATAGCTGTGATGTGGTGAAATGCAAAGAATATAGCTGTGATGTGGTGAAATGCAAAGAATATAGCTGTGATGTGGTGAAATGCAAAGAATATAACTGTGATGTGGTGAAATGCAAAGAATATAGCTGTGATGTGGTGAAATGCAAAGAATATAGCTGTGATGTGGTGAAATGCAAAGAATATAGCTGTGATGTGGTGAAATGCAAAGAATATAGCTGTGATGTGGTGAAATGCAAAGAATATAGCTGTGATGTGGTGAAATGCAAAGAATATAGCTGTGATGTGGTGAAATGCAAAGAATATAGCTGTGATTTGGTGAAATGCAAAGAATATAGCTGTGATGTGGTGAAATGCAAAGAATATAGCTGTGATGTGGTGAAATGCAAAGAATATAGCTGTGATGCTGTGACAGTTTAGAAAAGAGTCATTCCCTGATGTTTGTGATAACTCCATTTGTGGCGGAGTACAGAGAAAGATGGGCATTTTTTTTTTTAATTTTGATCGTCTGCTATACTTGTAGCAAGGTGCTGAATTAAAAACAAAAAAGAAACCTGAAACATAGCATACTCCCTCCAGAGAACTTCGCCATATGATTGAGAACAGAATTTCCGCCTAGGGGTCAGTTGTTCCATGTATCAACACGTTGGGATAAGCAGGTTATAACGAAGTAGTTGCGAAAGTCATCTTCAAGGCTGTAATTTTTTTTGTAGTGAGGTTTCGTCGTCCTCTCACGGATAGTGTCTGCTATTCCCAAGTGGTCATCAATCTTGCACTGGCCAGGCTCAACGTCGTTAAACCTCAGTGATCTAACGAGAACCTGTGTGTCAACGTTATTATACTGAGTTATCCTACTTTAAAAACTGACCTTGTACCAAACTTACCCTTGTATAGCAGCAAATGAAAACAACCTCTTCTTAATGTTTCTAACATCCGGGTTTCTTTAATTTGAATTATATAATATAACTCAGATACATCTTAATAAGCGTTTTGATAATAAGCCATGAAAGTGTGTATACATTTCGGGCATCTGCTATATTTTCAAAGCAGAAAAGTTGATAGACTGTAAGCAAAACTAATGAGTAAATAATGAGAGATAAGTAGGAGATGCCAGGGTAGGGAACGGCCATGTAATCAATTACATTACTAATTTTATGGGAAATTTATACTTTGAAAAATAAGCCCGGGGGGTGGGGGATGTGATGAGGGTGTGGTGAAGGACTATTAACTCCTAAACATTTTGGTGCTTGTATGCATATTTAAATCCATTTCACAAGGTTTCACTTTCTGAAATCTGACTCTCGCACTTCCTTGTAAAAAATAACCAATGAAAAACAGATGTATGTTTTTACCAGGCAAACAAGAAAGGAAAAAAAAATGTCAACTAAAGGCCTTTAACCTAATTATGTACGATGCTAAACTTGTTGGGCACGGTCTTAATCACCTCAATACACTAAGCCCTATATATATATATATATATATATATATATATATATATATATATATATATATATATATATATATATATATATATATATAATGTATTAGCTGGCTTTGCCTGCTGGCTATCTCCTTGCAAAGTTCTTTCTTGAAATACTTGAAATATTAATTTAAAATAATAAACATCTCAATCATAAGTTTGTTGTAAACACGAAGCAAAATCTTTTTCAGTTAGATAGATAAACATTAATATTTTGGTAATTCCCATCCTGATTTATTTATCTTTTAAATGTGAAAAAAAAAATCAATTTTCATTTTCACTTGCAATTTAGAAACAGATTGCAACTTGTTTCAAATCAAGTCGGTCCCTCTTAAAAGGAGCATTTGAAAGCCAAATGCTAAATATTTGTCCAGGAAATAGAACAATATTGCGAAAAAGAGCTATTTGTCATATTAAAATCAAAACAACCATTGAATTAAAAAAACAAACAATAACAAATAATAGTTAGGAAATTTAAAATCTGAAAAAGTAAATTAATGAAATGTCCTTTTTCACAACCGATATGCTTGTTAGTTTGCTTGTTTGTCTCCGTGCAGAGTAGATGACATCAATGTTTTGTGACGTCATCCATTAAAACAGAGGTGGGGATAATGGTGCACAATGGATGACGTCACTAAAGGACGACGTCAGTCATTAAAACAGAGAGATGAGGGATAACCATGTACAGTGGATTACATCAGAAAAAACGAATGACGTCATACACGTTTATTAAATCAGAGAGAGAGAGAGAGAGAGAGAGAGAAAGAGAGAGAGAGAAGAAATTTGTTATGATGTTCTATCTTGACGACACATGACCTAGAGAGTCACGGGTCATCTACTGGGTGAACCGTCTAGACCCTTTGGCTGGTGCTACTAGATCAGGATTTCTGAAGATACCGGCTTCCTGACTTAAAATGCACCAAACATTGATGTTATTGTTTTTTTCCTTTCCCTTTCTAAAAACAAAAACAGAATTTTTCCTCTATAAAACAACCGAACCAAACCAAACCAAATCAAACACCATTAATAAATATTTGACGATATAAAGAACTTGAAGCATAAACACTTTTACCAAAATAACCGAATTCGGCATAAAATAATCCGAAAAGGGTTGATATGCCGTAAAACAAAATAACCAAACCAAACCAAACACCATAAATAAATATTTGACGATGTAAAGAATTTGAAGCATAACAACTTTTACCAAAATTACTTGATTCGGCATTATATAACCTGAAAAAGGTTGATATGCCATAAAAGAAAACCAAACTAAACCAAACTAGTCTCTTTGGAGTCCGGTATACTACTACAACTCTGTGGATCTTGTTATTTTTTCACCGTGCACACTGGATAACAAAAGGCGAATAACATAAATAATAGGCCAATTGCCAAGAGAAGTAGTGGGGGGGGGTGAATGACATAAATATGGATGGCGTCATAAAGCTATTCTACCATTCAACCTTTATGACATGATCCATTTTCAAGTAAAATATATATAAATAAATGATTTTTGACTGATTCATCATTCTGTTCCGATGGATACTGCACCCCATAGACCGGTATTGTCTTGGCCTTCGGGGCTTGATTTACGTCGGTCTATGGGTTTGTCCTGTGCAGTTCTAGGAGGTTCACCGTCCCAGGCTTTGCCTCCCCTCTTTGGGGAGGAGTAAGTTTATTGCTTACTGCCTGAGGCGCCCCTACCGGGGAATGCATACGGGGCTGCCCAGGCAATTTTTAAAGGTAATAGGTGCTCTTCCTCTAGGGTGCTGACTTATCAAACCCCACTTTCCGACCTTGTGTCACATCTTACTTTGTGGGTAGTAGATAAATACCTACACTGAAGACTCGGTATTTATCTACCTCCAACAGCAGTAAAATGTGACACAAGGTCGGAAAGTGGGGTTTGATAAGTAAGCACCCTAGAGGAAGAGTACTTATGACCTTCAAAAAATGCCTGGGCAGCCCTGTCGGCATTCCCCGGTAGGGGCGCCTCAGGCGATTAGCAATAAATTAACCCCTTCTCAAAGAGTGAGAAGGCAAAGCCTGGGAGGGTGGACCTCCTAGAACTGCACAGGACAAACCCATAGCCCGGCGGAATCAAGTCCCGAAGGCCAAGACGAGACCGGTCTATGGAGTGTAGTATCCATCGGAAGAGATACTACACTTTGATCCTGGCCAAAAGGCCAAGAAGTTCACTCCCAAGCCTAATGTGCAAGCTAAATCTATTCAGTTCAAGACAGTATTGATTTATGAATCCTGGACGGCGGCACCGACTTGCCCCCCCCCCACTTTACGGTCATCAATAATGAAGTTATATATGCATGTGTTTAACCGCCCCCCCCCCTTTTTAGGAGAGCTCCCCTCCCCCACTTTTATAACTGTTCCGCCGGTCCTGTGAATGGATATATACAGAAAAGTATTGCAAAGTGTTTTAGCAAATTCCAAAAGGTTTTCATAAATATTTAATAATGTACATAACAACTTCAAAATAAATAGTCTCTTTCTTACTGTAAAAATAATTGTCAGCTAAATATTCTTTAAATAAAAATAAAGCAACTCTCACATTTAATTGATCTATTTAAAATTGTGACAATTACATGTGTATTAAAATTACATTAAAAAAAAAAACAATGCAAGGAGTAGATTTTTAAAACTAGTTAAGTTGATGGGATGGCAGGATTCAATTTTTAAAAACCGAAGAACCCTCAATAAAAGAATATACGAACATAATAGATCCATAAAACTAGATGACATCAAAAACGCATGGTGCTAGCACATGTTAATTTTTTTATCACAAATTTAATTTTCATACAGCTTCAATAATTACATTTGCACACAATAATACCACCAAATACGTCTCATAGAATCGAGCCTTATCTCACAATCCAAAAGTCATATCAAGCAGCACTCTTTCAGATTTTTCCAACCATTGCTAAAAATATCCGATCTGAACATGTTTAAAATTCTGACTAACGTTAAACTTCTTCTTGAAACTTCACTGTATACTCATCATCTTTACACCTCCTTTTATTACCCCTCCCCCTCTACTTTCCTAACTACTCCACATCTTTATTCCATCCCTACTATAGCCATAACCAAGTTCCTGCTGCCACCTTGCTATCAATAAACTCCTCTCCCACCCTAACTCTCCTACCATGCTATCACCCCATTGACCTCTTTCCCTCTGCCCAAACTCTCCCACCTACAATATGTACAACTCACTCCCTGCCCACATTACTAGGAAATCTTTGCAGAAGTTTTCAACTAACAATTTCATATAGAAGCACCTACCACCTCTTCACTACCTACACACCCTCCTCCCGACATAATACACTTTCTCCTACTCTGCTATCTCTCATTTAGGACTTTTTACTCGTATCACAAAATCCAATGTATAAATATCATCATGTTTATTCTTGATAAATACTTACGATGAAATATTGAATCAAATCACGATCCTGCGTTAATTAGTCTGTTTTTTTTTTTTTGGTTTGCCCCCTATTTCCAGGTTTGTTATCAATACATGCTATCAGATTATCATTCTCTTAATATACCTCACACATATTTACATATGTATACATATGCATATATACAAGAGTTGTTGAATATGACGGACAACTTATGTCTGGATATCCTTGTGTGGATACTTTCCATTTGTCTTTGTTTCCGTGGAGAATTGGCTGATGAATCTGCCATAACTGTAGGTGTCCCAAGTACTTTAAGGTCCATCCGGGTCCATCTTCAGGGGAATCAACAACACTTGTATTACAGAGAAAATGCTGCCTAAATATACATATGCATATATTTATATATATATATATATATATATATATATATTTATATATATATATATATATGTAAATATACATATGCATATATTTATATATATATATATATATATATATATATATATATATATATATATATATATATATATATATATATATGGATATTTATACGTGTTCATATATACACATATATATATATATGTGTATATATATAACTTTGCACATGTATATATATGTATCTTTGTATATATATGCACGTGTGTATATGCATGTATACGTGTATGTATGTATGTATGTATGTATGTATGTATGTATGTATGTATGTAATGGATTTCAAATCAAAAGTATATTTTTAGAGCAAACACAAAAAACTTTTAAATAAAAAGACAATGTTTACTTTAATATATATGTGCATGTGTGTGTCTGTTTATTCATGTATCTTTTTATGTGTGTGTATAAATATATACTATATATCAATAATTATATATATATATATATATATATATAGTGGCTGCAGACGTGAGTGCAAGTGGCAGGTGACCGGGCAGAAAATGTCCTGATGGCTTATTGACTCTTTGATGTTTCTCCTCTACAAAGAAGGCTCTTTGGTAAATTCATTCAAAGTTCACACAATTTCTACTTACTTCAATGACAATCTTAACTTACCTCCCACCTGTCTTTTATCTTTCTCTTTGTGCATACAACACACATAGGAAGAAATGAGACATAATCTCAGATAGATTTTTGTCCTCTCTCTTTCTCTCTCTCTCTCTCTCTATATATATATATATATATATATATATATATATATATATATATATACTCCCTACTCCATGTAATATTGCATCCGTTTCTTTCAACTTTCAACCCCTGTATACATCCCTAAATAATGTTTCAACCTGGCCTGCCTTGATTTGAGGACTACATACATCAACTCCTAATAGATGGTTGTGTGGTTCCAACAAGAGAAAAGTGTATATTAAAAGAAGTGAAGCTATCAACATTTATGAATTTTTTTTTTAAATCGTTTATTATTTGATATTTTAATATTTTACAAGTTTAGTGTTTAAATTTTATATTACACGTGTTTCAAGCATGTTTGTCATTCTTCAGATATTTAAAATAATATATTTAAACACTAAAATTTTTTTTTTTGATGTAAAAATAATAAACAATTTTTTAAAACTTAATAAATGTTGGTAGCTCCACTTCTTTAAATATATATATATATATATATATATATATATATATGAGAGAGAGAAAGAGAGAGAGAGAGAGAGAGAGAGAGAGAGACGTATACCCGTCCAGGAACGTGTAAAATTTACCCCTCCCCCCTGCCGAACAGAACAATTTGGCACTAATGTCATGTCCGCTTATGAAGATGAAAATCAAGATATAATGATACTAAACGTTATGTCTAGGATCCTTGTTCTAATTTTGATTCTAGAAAATGTCTGAAATTTAATGCCTAAGTTTAAGCGATCTTTAAAAAATTTCAATTCAGGGAATCTTGCTTAATTGATGTCTAAGGACTATGGATCAAATTTAATGCAAATCTGAAATATTTGAATTTTCAAATGGGAATTATGCCCCCTAAAATCCCTTTAAAATACTCTAAAGAAATTGAAATTTGGGGAATTTTTTTTAATCGAAGACGAGTACCTATTGTAAAAATTGCACAAAATTTGGTGGTATCTGAATTTTTACGAAGGGCTTTCACCTCTTTTTTACCTTCTTTTTTATAACGCTGAATTAAACTAAATACAGCCCACATTTGGACCCCTTATGCCTAGCAGTTATATTCCAAAATTCATAATGATCGGGTAATTGGTTTAGGAGTGAATCCCATACATACAAATATATAAGCATATCTAACTTTATAAAGATATGTATAAACATCCACAGACATGTGTTTCATCTTTCCACGAATCATCAGTGTTGCTTGACACAACCAACTCGTCAACCCAACAAGATTCACCAGATTCCAAAATTTATTCCGTTTTTATGTTTGACAGCATATCACCACTTGTTGGTTATTTAATGTCAAAATATAACGAATTTCCCTTTGCAAACGACAAGTCGCTAATATGGGGCATGACTTGTGCCACCACTTTTGCACCCTCGTCAATAAAAGAATCGGCAACAAACCCTGAACATGTAGCAGCAGCAGGGGGCTGCACGCAATCAAAATACGCTGGTTTTCTCAACAGATTAGGCCCCACCATGCGGAACTTCCTCAACAGCCATGGTCTATTAATGATGTGCTACACCAGATAATCGTGAATTTATTTGGCTTTACAAGCGCCTTCAGCCTGCTCTCGGATGACCAGGCCAGCTGGACATCCAATGGAACTCCCTGACGTTCCGAATACAGGTTTTGTAAATTTGGTGGTCGAAAAAGATTTTCATGAGCTTTTAGATTTTTACCATATTTGTCAAATGTTAAATTCGTTAGAATTCATTGATTGACTTTTCCATCTTATGGCATACCAAAACTGTTTTGGGTTATTTAATGCTGAACCACAATGTGTATACAGCATAACCAGGTTGACACACTGATACCCGTTAGATCACCAAAGTTAAGTGACTTTGAGCCTGGTCAGTACCAGATGAGTGACCATTCGGAAATACCATGCACTGTATGTGGGAGGATGGCAAGACCTCCCTGCCCCCTCCCCTCTCAACAAAAATGTTATCACTTCCCCTGACCAGAATATACATGAAACTGGTGACCGCTTGTGAATTTTATTTCCTAGACCAGAGTGAATGCCGCACCCGGCAACCAAAATGCGTATTGTAAACGATTCATTGTGTACAATTAATTGAACGCAAATCTCTGTTTTACCCATAGTTAGGAGGGTTGTGAGGTTCATACCTTTGCAAACAGTACTAGTAGATAAATGATCACACTTGATCTGCGAGAACTGTAACACTGCATAACTGATTCCATTGTCAGTGACGGTATACATTAGGCTGATAACGCACTAGGATTGGAATTTGAGTTAGAAACCTCATGGATATCAGTCCATGGTTCTAATCACTCAGCCAAACATTTCAATACAATTTTGTCAGGATTGCCTTGTGAGATTTTATGAGGTATAAAAATACGGTCTGAATACTATTTTGACTCTCTGAACCTGAACTAAATCTATGTGCGTCCAGCGAATATATATATATATATATATATATATATATATAGGAACACACACCATCTGTTGCCATAATAAACAAACAATATGATTGGATATCCAATATTTTATAAACCTATTTATATGAATCCATATGAAGAGTGTAGGTTTTATTAGTACAAGCATTCATTTATGTAAATCGATTGTTATAGTTATGGATGGACCAAATAACCTATATACATTTTTCCATCTCTCCTGTAAACAATCCCAGTCTGATAGTCCCCTGCAAAACAACTGCAACAGTTTCTCTTTTGATGACAATCTTTTCCGAAGATAATGGCTTGTTAATGTGAGTCCCTGTTTACTTGCCTCCCCACGAGGGCAGAGTTAGACTCAATGTCGGTTTTTAATGTAGAGAAAATCCGGCTCCTCAAAATAGGACACTCTGGATTGGGACAAAAATTTAAATTGCCTCAGTCTAGAAGGAGTTCTTCTTCACTGGACGGAAAAGATTGAAGTGTAACATCAGAACAGATGCTACACTTTGCTCTTACCGTTTTCTATCTAAATTTCTCGGCCTAATCCGTAAATGTCTGTCCCATCTCTATCTTGCGTTTCTTCTTCCGTCTCTCCCTGTTTGTCTGTTGTCTTCCCATGTCATTCATTTCGGAAAATAAGACTTTCATAGTTGCGGATGACTAAAACGACTTATTATGTTTCACCATCTCTCCTAGACACTAACCCAGTCTAATAATAATCATTAAAAGAATTTATTCATGAAAATCAGACTTTTACAGTATAGTCATGGACTGCATACATCATCTATAATTTTCTACCATCTTTTCACAGAACAAAAACCCCAGTCTAATAAGACTGAACCAGCAGTTACAATAGGGGTATAGAATATAAAAATATAAATTTAAATAGGTGATAGTAAAATACGAGAAAAAAAAAACACTGAGTGTTTAGAAGAAGCCAACAGAAGAAGGAACAAAAAGAAAAACTGTGAAAAAAATACTGATACGACATCAAGATTATATGTATTTGCTATTATCACTGCTGGTTTGCTATTATCAGACTGGGCTAAGAGAGGAGAGATGGAGAAACATACAAGATCGCAAAAAGTTTATTTGAAAAGAGGCATATTTTTCTGATTAATTATTCTTATTTATATACAAGAGTACTACCTGTTTCATGGTCAGCCACCAGCGACTAACAACGTCCTAAAACCTGTCGTAGGGGGGATGAACTCTGCTGTAGTGTCAACGACCACCTAATATCAGAGCAGAGTACCTCGAAAGTAGTGGGGTTTTATAATTGCCAGTCTCCAACAGCTTCTGTGGCACTTCTTTAGTTTAGCTGTGAATCAGAAATCAATTTTGAAGAGTTACATTCACTCCTAACCCAATCAACTGGAAGTAATTCAGACTTCAAATCAATCTTCACTGTTTGTTTGATAAAGAAATCAGACAAACTATTCGTTTTTATATAAAGTTTTAAATCATACCCCCCCAAAAAAATCACTGCAGGCGCACAAATGATAGCTTTTCGTTTTATAAAGTTTTAAAATCACTGTTGACTATTCGTTTTATAAAGTTTTACATTATTAAATAAAAAACACTGTTCGCTGTTATTATTGTTCGCTTTATTGATTACTTTGGATAAAAACTTCTAATTCTATATTACTTCCGGTTGATTATCTGTGGCTGTTTTCAAAATTGAAAACAAATAAATTCTGATTCACAGCTAAACTAAAGAAGTGCCGCTCCTGTAACCAAATTGATACGATACCAAATGTTATGCACAGAATTCCTTTGGATTCTGCCAATGTCACCGAGAGGAGTGGGGGGTACTGACGATTCGGTAACTAAGACTATTCCACTCTTTGGCGGATCCGTAATGGTGTTCCGATACCGAGTTTCTAATGATGGCGATAGAATGAGGATATAAGAGGCTATGGATTAGCGTTATACATAAATAATCATTCCAAACCGTACATGAGTATTCATAGGAGCGTAGCGGGACAGGGATCTGGAGGTGGGGCAGTTAACAATTTTAGAATTTCCATTTAGTTCCATAATTAAAGTGGGCCAAAATAAATAATCAATGAATATTGGGAGTCTGGGAGTTTATCAAGGAGCCGAACATCCAGCCCCTTCCCCGATTTCACAGTTACATCACTGTTCTCTTTCATAAGCTTATATCTAATATATAAAGTCATCTTGTCGGAGTGTTTCTGTTGTACCTAAATAGTAATGCATTTGGCAAATCAGTATTTTATTCTGACTAACAATTTCTTCCTTTTCATCCTTGCAGTATGTTCTGTACACTAAAAACTGTAATTTGTTCCAGTTTCTTTCCAAAAATAATTATTCCAGCAAGAAAGATTATTACAATGGAGACAATTTTAACTAATGAACTAAAAGGCTCAAAATCTAAGGGAGGTAATTACTTTTTTAACTTAAAGGTAAGAAGATGAGCTAACTTCCTTACATTTTGAGCTTTTTCTTCCATCCCTCGTGACTTATACATTAGTTTTTTTTAATTTTTTAATTTTAAGCTGAAATGACATTAATGAATGCCGGGCAATACCGGGTAGGGACAACTAGTTTTATATAGCGCAATATCACCAGTACTTCATGCCCACCCCCTAAAAAAATACAAAATAAACACTATGATATGCAGACCCTATTAAGGGATTATTGTAAACAAACTAATTTGTTTATTTTCTTTTTAATGGGCAAAAATATCATCACAGTCATTGTCAAAAGATTGAAAGTTTGACAGAATTGAAGTTTAGCCCAGATCAACACAAATGTGCAGTAAGGTTTTTCTTTTTTAAATATGTTGTTACTGTTAAAAGCAACTTTGTATAATTTTTTTTTTAACAACATTTTAAGTTAGAGACAAAACATAAAACTACGGTCTCCAGGGTACTTCTGAAACCCTCTCATCTGCGTACCCACGGTTGGGAGCTTCGAATGTAGGTAGTGCTGACTGGGTTTATCTATGTGAAAATTTTCACTTCGTCCCTTAATTAAGGTGGGTCAAAATTCCTAATAAATAATCAAGTTTATCTGCATTTCTTACTGACATTATTGCTAAACAATTGATCTCTTTGAATATTGGAAGTATGGGAGCTTAACAAGGAGCCAAACTCCCTGCCCCCCACCCCCCACTCACACGTATGTTCTCTTTCATAAGCTGATATATAGTTATATCACCCAAGTTGGTACCGTTATATTGAAATGAGATATTCGAAAGTCAATCTAAGATACTCTGTGTTCTCTTATCTATTGCAGTTGAGAATAATTAGCTGAATTGTAAGTTTCAAGGGAGATAAATAATAAAACTAATTAGACTATAAGACGGTCTCAATGTTTTTTTCTATTAAATCTGCACACACACAAACCCAAACACATGCACAGAGAAGGCATTGAGCAATTTTTGCTGAGAAAAAAGATATTTGAGCACAACACATAATTTTCCTGTTTCAGAATTTTTGAGATGAGGACTGATAATTTGGATCATTCGAACTACTGTTCTCATCTTGCATATAATCCTCACAATGTTTCGGACGATTTAACCTCTGACTTCTTCAATTGTGTCTCGTCAAACTCAGGAATTTTTATATCAAACGCGTAAATCTATATGAAATTTCGAACGGAACCTTTTATTGAATACATGGGGGTATATTTTTCTCCTTCCATCAACTATGACCGGGTAGAAATCTTCAGTATTTTTTAATTATATTCTTAGTATTGCCTGTACTGAGGATTGAACCTTCAACCTCCAGAAGACTATCACTTAGAACTGATTATTACTTAAAACTTTATCCGTTGCATCACGAGTCCATTTTCTGATTAATTAGACAAATATTTAAAAAGAAAAGAAAAAGCGTTGGCTTCAATAAAATTAATATATATGCACCCATAAATATAATATATCTATTATTATACTAAACCTGAATTAATCGATGTTTGTTTCCTTCAGGCTTTTTACCTATATATTTGAATCACATAAAATACATATTAAGATATTATTCTGTTTTGGTATTGAGTTACATTTGAAACCAAATCCATTTTACTTGTTTTAATTAGCTGTAATTTGCAATTAACGTATCACGTGAGCAGTCTCTTACTATCACCCTTACCTTCTTTCCCAATATGTTGTTGTCACCCCCACCCCGTTCTTATTCTATACGTCGTCTATTATACTGACTTCTGTAACCGTCTCTTTCTCTCTCTCCCTCTCTCTCTCTATCTATCTATCTATCTATCTATCTATCTATCTCTACAGTCGAACGTAATAAAGAAAAAAAGATTAGAATTATCCATTATTGTTGACATCCATCTGTTATAGGAGACAATGGATTTCTGCGTCTCAGATTTGTCTGTTGCCGAATTGCAGTGACTGTGCAAGCCTATCCTGGATCGACAGGCTCTGTTGCAGTTGCCACAGATGTAGGTGGTGTCTGGTTGCAAGAATATCACCACAGACAGTAATACCCATAATTGAAGAGGAAAATAGATAAGAGAGAGAGAGAGAGAGAGAGAGAGAGAGAGAGAGAGAGAGAGAGAGAGAGAGAGAGAGAGAGAGAGAGAGAGATGGAAATATATAGCGAGCAGAAAAGAGATAATTTTGAATTGTGTCTTTTTATTTTTTTACATTTAACTGGCTTTACAAACTCATTTTTCTTGATTCAAACAATTTAATCCGAACTCAATGGGTGACCCAACATGTAACATTTTTTCTAATATATAATAATAATAATGATTATAATAATAATAATAATTATTATAATCGTAATATTGAGTGAAAGTCTATACAAATGCAATAATTTTTTTATCGTAGATCTTATCAAGCCATTCTATGATTGAAACATGATTGCATTTATGTAGCCATTAACTATATTTTATTATCATTGTCAGCATAATCGTTATTATTATAAAATTCCAACAGAGCCCAATAAAATGAAGAGTAACACATATAGTGTAAGTCATGATAAAATTGAAGAGGTTTGGGGACAAGATTGCCCTCCATGCTGCCTAATCATCCGAACTTCAATCGCCACAATCTTAGTCCAAAAGTGTCACTCAATGACATGCTTTTGGGGTGGGTTACTGGTTGAGTTGGTATGATGCTGAAATCCCCAAAATGGTCAATGAAAGCAAAAGTCACCTAGGATTTGCCTCGAAACTTCTTCAAAGTTTATTTTTCGATCAATCAAAGCTCTACTACTATATTGAGATTCCGCAATATTATTGCAAAATACCCTAATACAAAATCGATTTTACCATTGGATTTCTTGTAAAATTTTAGTCCAGAAATGTTGTTTGATCTTGGTATAGGGCTTTGTTTTCAGTTTCATTTATGGTAAGCAATAATTGGAATCGATAATTGGGCTCCAGATGGTGTCATGAAATTCTTTGAAGAATTCATTTTGCTCTGTGCTTTGGCGGGAGAAAAAAATATAAGTTGTAATTGAATCTGTTATTTATTTATGTATTTGTATATTTATTGATTTATTAATTTGTTTTAATAGATTTTTTATTGTGGGGAAGATAATATGGTATAGCCCTGCATGTGCCACCACTATTGCTCACACTAACCACCATTTCAATTGCTTTCAACGAAATAGATGTTCTGAAACCAAAGCCTCCTTTAAAACTGCCCAAAACAAAAGGGTTCTAAAAAATGCTAAAGATCCCTATTCCCAATCTGGTAAATCTAGAGTGACTAATCAGGATCTTGGCCCCCCCCCCCCACGAGTTTTGTAGGACAACAAGTGTAGTGGGCCCCACCTCTACAAGCAAGGTCCTGAACAGATGTAAGGCCTCTATCCCAACCATAATTAATGGACCAGAGGTGATCTCCTCAGCATCTGATGGACCCAAACTTTTCAAAAAGAACTTTGCAGCAAATTCTACCCTTTGCGATCAGGACCATCTACCCCCAGAATTCCCCCATGACAGTAAAAACTCTAAGCAATATTCGAATAATTGTCCGTAATGTTGCCAAACTTATCAAGAACCTCGATGCCAACAAGGCTACTAGTCTCGATAACGTTCCAGTTATAATACTCAAGAAACTACAACCCGAAATAGCCCTATCCTCACAAAGCAGTTCAATCTTACTTAAAGGAGAACTGCTTTCTATCACCTTGGAAGACTTTGTCTGCCCGATATTTAAAAATACTGTAGATCTGTCCTCTGCATCCGATCAGTCTCCTGTGCATTATGAATAAATTGCTTGAATCTGGAATGAATCAAGAAGTTGTCAACCACATCAGCGAAAACAATCTTCTTAATGACAAGCAATATTGATTTCGTCCTGCAAGATCTACAGCTGACATGCTGACTATGATATCGCACACGATCAATGAATCTACCAACGGGGGCTTCGTTTCTAGGGTGATAGCTCTTGATATATCAAAAGCCTTCGATAGAGTTTGGCACAAAGGTTTACTCCACAAACTTGTTAGCTATGGAATATGTGGAAATGCCCTCTGAACCATCAAATCCTTTCTCTCTGATAAGTCTGTAAAAGTAGTTGTTGATGGGCAAAAGTCTGAAGCACATAGTATGAATGCTGGAGTGCCTGAAGGGTTCATTCTGGGCCCAACCCTCTTCCTGATCTTCATAAATGATCTTCAAAATCACATTCTAAGATCATTCATTGATATCTATGCAGACGACACAGCTATTTATGCCAGCACATTGACGAGCATTGATGATCAAGATCTTTCTGACTCTCTCTCTCTCTCTCTCTCTCTCTCTCTCTCTCTCTCTCTCTCTCTCTCTCTCTCTCTCTTCTGACTTGGGCATGTGGCGAATTGGGGGAAAAAGGGACTTGTTACTTTTCACACCTCTAAAATCAAGCTGCTCTCTTTTCACCACCAACGCTCGGATCCTCATTTCTCCTCAGTCAAAATGAACGGCTGTCTCCCCATAAGCTTCTAGTACTGAGTTTCACTCCAGACCTGAAATGGAAGACTGACATGAAATAAGTTGCTGGAAAAGCTTTGGATCATTCTACTGCTACAGAAAGTATGTCACTCCTGACACAATCCTCTACCTGTATAAGAGCCAGATACGTTGTAGGATGGAGTAGAGAGAGAGAGAGAGAGAGAGAGAGAGAGAGATCAAAGTTGGATACCTAGTCAATAGCATGCGGTAACTAACAATTTCTTGTCTTGCGTCCTTCAGACTGTGTCTGAAAAACACAAGACGAGAATTTGCCAGTCACCATGCACTGCTGACTAAAAACATATCAAGGGTACTGCCCTAACTTCATCTGCGTTGTCAAGTGCATGGTATATGCGTTCAGAGATGATCGTTAGGATATCCGCAGTAGAATATGCTTGCCTAAATCCATATTGTCAGTCAGAAGGAAGTTTAGCATTTACAAGGTGGCGAACTATCGCTAGATTGATTGAGGATTCAAAAGATAATTAAAAGGGTCAATTCTTTCACCAGAGTTCTTGAACACTGGTACCACAAAGGCAATTTTTCAGCTATTCATGAGGCAAGATTCAGCAAGGCATTTGTTGTAGAGTTTGGAGAGAACAGGGGCTAGCTCAGCAGAGCATTTCTTTATTAATATAGCAAGGATCAGGCCCAGACGCCTTTGAGGTTTCTAGTTTTTTTCATGATATCCCGGACATGATGATGATCAGATCATAGAGTGTAGCTTCTGTCCACAGTGGAAAATTTGGGAGAGAGTTGTTTGTGAGGTCTAAGGTTGAGTTTAAGGCGAACCAAAGGGCAGGTAGTTTAGCCTTCTTAGTTGCCGTGCAAGCAACATCATGGTGATTAGATAGTGGGGAAATTGTTGATTGCCCATTATTCACCACCCTATTATAAGTTTTTTAGTAATCGCGAGTTCCTAATTTCTGCGACTAAGTGCGTTTTCTCGTCATTTCGGTATACCATCTCTTGGCTGCGGCTATTTCATTTTACAATGATTTCTTGATGCCACAAATTTTTGCCTAATTTTATCTGACTTATGGCGGCTGAATCGATGGAACGCTTGCTGCCTATGCGCACTACCAGCTGCACAAGTTGAAGTGAACTATGTGGGAGAGTGAGGCTTGCTATAGAATTTCCGTGTGGGGACATGTGCTTCAATGCCTGTTTTGACCCGTTCAGTTGCCTCATTTGCATACTTTTCAGAAGGGAGAGAAAAGATTTTACTACATGAGGCGTCTCTGGTGTGATCTCTGATGGATGCCAAATCAGCCCTTTTCAAGTATTTCATCATTTTGAGCAACTGCTCTTCAGCTTAGGCTCGAAAGTTTACGGATATATCTACCATTATCACAAGGTGATCAGCGTTCCCGAGTGGACTATGGGCATTTATCACACAAGCCTCGGGCAGTGTAGTCAGGAATAGATCGAGAAGTGAGGCTTGCTCATGCTCACAATCTGAGAGGCTGGTCGGGAAGGTGATGGTCTGTGAGAAGAAATTAAATATAAAGAAACTATACGTACTGTTACCAGCTGCGTCGAAAAACGGAGCCAATTACTGTGGCGGAGATCAAAATCACCAAATATATGTATTTGGGCGCCCAAAGAGAGTGCTTCATCTATCAGAGACATAAAGAACTCGAGTAAGATAACTTCCCTTTAATCTGTCTCGGTGAGTAAAGGAAAATGTCTCAACTCTAACAGTTTTCTTAGCCGGAAAAATTATTTTCAGTGAAAAAAAACTCAAACGAAATAAAACTATATTCGTGTACATTACTTAGTGGAAGGGAAAAACAAACGAATAGGCTAGTCCGAATCAAATATCGATATGTCAGACGGATTTGCTATTTGAGTCTGACTTTGAAAATCAGACACACACACATACCTCTGAATTTGCCTCAAGTCGTGTTTATCTGTTATACCACTGCATTCTATTGCATTCTATAAACCATCATATATATATATATATATAGAGTCAGTCTAGAGTCTGCAAGCAGTCGCCATATCCACTCGGCCAACGGAAACTGTCACATAATATAGGGAAATTAAGATCTATATGTACCTAAGAGCGGGCACAGATAGAAGACTAGTTGAGAGTGTTCGACGAACGTATTCGGAACTTTGCATTAGAGCTTTTTTACAGTCTATTTTTAAAATCCCGAGAGTGCTCAACTTTAATTTCTTAAAGGGGCTTAGTATATATATATATATATATGTATGTATATATATATGTATGTATATATATATTATGCATATATATATATATATATATATATATATATATATATATATATATTACTTTAAAGCTTAGCTGTGATACAATGGTTATACCGAAATCATCTTTATGAGATGAGACAAGGTTTCACCCCTGACTATTTCGAGAGTTCGATAGAGTTTTGCATCATCATCATCATCATCATCATCATCATCATCATCATCATCATCATCATCTTCTTCTTCTTCTTCTTCTTCTTTTTGAAAGGTGGTGGTGAGATCCTTATTCTTTAGCGCTAGCAGCAGCATCACCTCTCTCTGTCTGGTTGTTTGGCCACTGCATTTAATAATATTCCGAGCTGGATTTCCTTTCTTTCGACTGCTTCTCATCTGCCTCTTGCAGGCCAGAAGAAGAAGAAGAAGAAGGGGAAGAAGTAAAGGGGAAGAAGAGCCTCTCTCCTCGTCGGCACACACGGCAACATGATAGCTTCACCTAAGTGGCAGGAAAGCCATTAACTATCGCTGCTAAACGTAGTGGCCAGCTTTGCAAATGCATTTTAACCCAAGACAAACATGGACTCCTTTAGAGACGATGACGACGACGATACTCGACAATCAACCCGCTCACCAACACCCGCTCGTTTTTCTTTCTTTCCTTCTCTATATCTCGATAGTTTCCTTACACCCTCTCCCCCCCCTCTCTCTCTCTCTCTCTCTCTCTCTTACTTAATCTATCTAACCATCTATCTCGATAGAGGAGAGAAGGTCTGAGATTAATAGACTGTGAGGTAATTTGGAGAGCAAAGACTGATTAAATTGACGGGTTCAGTGAGTTGGTGAGAGGTGAAGGTGGAGTTATATATATATATATATATATATATATATATATATATATATATATATATGAGAGAGAGATGTATAGATAGCGAGAGTGTGTGTGTGTTAAAGTTAGAGATTTCAAGAGCGAAGAATAGAAATATAAAAGAGAAAGAAAAGAACCAGTCTGCTTCTCTCTCTCTCTCTCTCTCTCTCTCTCTATATATATATATATATATATATATATATATATATATATATATATATATATATATATATATATACAGAAAAGAGGGGTTTAAGATTAATAGACTGTAGGGTAATTTAAAGAGAAGAAAGGCTGATTACATAGAAGGGTTCAGTGAGGAAGGGGAGGGGGTGAAAAAGAGAAATTGATATATAAAATAGGAGAAAGAAAACAGTAAGCAATCTGAGAATATATATATATATATAAATATATATATATATAAATATATATATATATATATATATATAAATATATATATATATATATATATATATATATATATATATATATATATATATATATATATATATATATATATATATATATATTGGAAAAGTAGATACGTTCAGGATGGAAGGGAATGGAGGGAACGAAAATAAAAATAATAAAATAGATAAATAAATAATATAGCGAATTTGGCGAGGTGGAAAAAAAGGTGGGGTGGGAATGGATGGAGAACAGAAGAGGAAATAAAATAAAATAAAAAATCGAAAAAACATACCCCCCCCCCCCCCCCCCCGTCCCCACAAAAAAAAAAAATAATAATCTAAGGAAAAACGAATAAGTAAAGTAAAAAAATATATATATATTCCTAAAGAAAGGAAAACCATTTCTGAATCCTCATTACTGTCTGGCGAGCTAACCCTGCTTTTTTTTTTCTTTCCTTCCTTCTTTCTTGTTCCCTCTCAGCCAGTCTCTCTAGCCTATCACTCTCTGCCTCCCCTCTTCCTCTCTCGCACAACACTACGTATCAAATCAGTCTTCTTTTGAAACCGGCCCACACCTCGTGCTTTCGTCCTCGGGATGATTTCATTGGTCTCCTCTCTTTCCTCCCTTCCTTTCATAGTCCTCTTAGCAAAAGCACGTGCTCGCCTCATTAGTATGCACATCTGCCGACAGTTTAAGAAAACCGGTCGACCAATCAACGCTCGGCGCCGCCTTCAAGCGCACTTCCGTCTCTCCGAGTGGTTGACCGAAAATGTCAATCAGCTGTCAGTTTTCACTTCGCCTCGCATTATCCGGCCGCCCCTTCTTTGAAGTGCCCACCCTCTTTGTCTTCTCTCTATTTGTTTTCATGTCCGCCCCCTAACCCTCTCTACACCGGCCTTTTAACTGTTTTCTCTCTCGGCCTCTTTTTCTGTGTGAATTGAAATCCGCATACGTACGTACGACTGTGTCGATTTCTTTTATAGCGAAAGAAGCTGATCTCTCTCCCTCTCTCTCTCTTTTTATTACTTTCTGTTTCTCTTTCGGATCGTTTTCTCTTTGGTTTATAGCGTTTCTATTTTTCTCTCTTTCGTTTCTCTTTTTTGTTTGTTAGTAAGCTTTAATTGTCGCTCTTTTCTTTTCTTTCTTTTTGTCTAACTCTTTCTATGTTTTGATCTTTTAAGTTCGTCGTTTCTCTTTTTACACCGAACCTTTATCTATCTGTCTATCTATCTCTATCTTTTCTCCTTTTCGCTGTTTCTTTTTGCCCCCTCCCTTATTAGTATTACTCTCTTTACTTTCTTCTCTCTAGTACCACCTGGTTTATCGTTAGGATGGTTGCCGTCTTGATCAAGTAAAGGTTGTTTATTTTCAGAATATTCCCAGATTCATCATGCATGTTAAATCTCCCTGGTGGAGGTGGGGGGTGATTGGAGGAGACGGGTGAGGAGGTGGAAGTGACGGAGGGTGCGGTGATGTAGGTGGGGGAGATTCGGCGTGGGGGAAGGCTTGGTCTGGGTGTATGTGGGGAGATCTAGCGTAGAGAATGCTTGGCGTGGTGGTAGGGAGTTTGGGCGTAAAGAAACGGTTGGATGGGGCTGTGGAGGATTTGACGGGGGCGGAGGGTAGAGGACGGCTGGTCGGTCGGTGGAGGTTGGTGGATGTAGGGGTGGGGGTTCTGGCTTGCCTGTTATTAAACATTACTCGCCGTCTTATTAGGAGCAGTTGATTGGCTGGGGAGTGGTGGGGGATGATGGTGGAGGAAAGACTGTGACGGGCAAGTTGGGGGGGGGGGGGGAAGGACGGCGAATCGGTGAATTTGTGTGGGTTGGGACGGGGGATGGGATTGACGAAGAATCGAGGCAACGGTGGTGCGGGCGGTGTGTGTGTGTGTGTGTGTGCGTTCGTGTGGTGTGAGGGAGGGGTAAGTCTGGGAGGTTTTTAGAACCGGGCCGGGAAAGCATTCCATCCATGGTCAGTAACGGCTGAGATGACTGACACTAGCCCCCCAGGTCAGAGGAGGGTGGGGGGTGGTGATTGGGGGGGGGGCGGCTGGAAAATTGGCAGTGCAAATATCTTAGCTACCGACCGACGGTGGAGGCGACGGGGATAGAAGAGAGACGGCTGGTGTGATAAAGCGGAGGGGTGACGGGTCAGGCGATGGAGTGAGTAGGGTAGCTTGTGGCTTGTTGGTTCGTTCGTATAGTGTGGTTTGACTTGGGGTGGGAGTGGAGGGGAATGGATGGATGGACGGTCCGGATATGAAGGGGTGGATATTGGGTGTAATGTCTGAGGGAAATGAAAGAGACCAGGCCATTTTCTTTTTCGTTTCGACCTTCTCCACCCTCTCCATCGCCACCCTCTTTATTTCGCGCTTCGTGTTGTCCTTTCTTTTTTTTTCCATTACCGTTTTGGCCCCTTTTTGCTTTCTTTTCATTAATTCCTACTTACAATCTCTCTCTCTCTCTCTCTCTCTCTCTCTCTTTCTCTCCTTTTTTTGTCCCTATTAAGTTTATAGTTGTTCTCGCTTCCTACTCAAACAATTTAGCAGCTTGAACGACAATGATGACTTAGATACTTGAAGTAAACCCGCGGAAAGGAGACGCTCTCTTTCTTTCTTTCTTTCTTTCTTTCTGTTTCATTCATTTTCTTTTAGTTTTTTCGTTCTTTTTTTCTCTTTATTTACGCAAGAAGAGAAACAACAGTCTAGTCACAAACTCATTTTTTAAAGATAACAATAAAAAAAATTAAATTAGAAAAAAACATGTAGAGAAAAAAGACAAACATACGCACGCGTGTATACTCTCGTTCTCTCTCTCTCTCCCTCTCTCTCTCACACACACAAGTCTCACTAAGACTGTCTCTCTTCTACACACGCACTCTGTCTCTCGAAACTACGTCTCACAATCACTCTTACACACACACACTTTATCACTCACACACACTGTCACACGCACCGCAAACACTCATACGCACTCTCCCTTTCTCTCTCCCTTTCTCTGTCTGTCTCTCTCTCTCTAACGCACAAAAGCATGCTCTCTCTCTCACACTCATACTCTCAGTCTCATACTCTTAGTCTCTCTCTCTCACTCACACACACACCTCATACTCACACACACACACACGCACTGTCTCTCTCGCACGCACACAATTGCGTCTTCATAATTGTAATAAATTCTAAAGAGCGGTAAAAGAGTTTGAAATTGACATGGAGACTGGAGGGGGAAGAGAGGGTAATGGATGAGTCCACTTTTTCTATGGGAAATAAAACTCGCTCTAATTTTATATCGAGTTTTAAAAAATGTCGGCGGTGAAGTGTGTGGGGATGAATCTGCGAATTCTTGAATTTTATTTCCATTTTCTATTAATGTGAAAGACAAGGTTCACCTGCTGTGGATTCGATCATTAACCAAGTCAGTGTACACAACACAGCGGGTCCCACCAACGCCAACGGTCGGCCTTCTACCCCTCCCCCTTCGCCCCCCCCCCTCTTCTTTGATATTATCTCACACTACTCCGCCTCCTATTTCCTATCCTTGCTTCTTTTTTTTCTTCTTCTTCTTCTTCTTCTTCTTCTTCTTCTTCTTCTTCTTCTTCTTCTTCTTCTTCTTCTTCTTCTTCTTCTTGTTATTATTATTATTATTATTATTATTATTATTATTATTATTATTATAAGTGTTTTTTTGTTTTCTTTTCTTCACTTTCTCAATTAAAATTTAACATTTATTTTCATTTCATTTTTCTCCTTTACAATTTGTGTTTATTTTTCATAAAATGTTTCGCATACTTTCTTGTTTGTGCGACATTAAAAATAAAAAAAATAAAAACTTCGATCATTTCTTTTTGGTATTTTTTCGTTTTCTTTATTTAAAAAAAATTTTTTAACTTTATTTTTTAAATGTTTTTCAAAATGATTTTTATTTAATTTTTTATATCTTTTAAAATCTGTATTTTATTTTCTATTTTAAAATCTTTCATATTTTCATATTTTAAATATATTTTTATAACTTTTTAATTTTATTTTTTATCTATTTTAAAATCTTTTTTTTTTTTAATATTTTAAAAACATTTTTTAAACTCGTTTTTTTCTTCCTTTCTTTAATCTTATTTTGTTTTGTTTTTAACTTTTTAAAAATCTTTTATTTTATAATCTTTTTTTAATTATTTTATTTTATTTATTTAAAAAAAAATTTTTGTGAAATATTTTAATTTTATTTTTTTTAAATCTTTTTTTTTTTTCATATATATCTTTTTACTACAGAAAGGTATCATTAATTTTCTCACTCCTCCCACCTTCCCGACAGTGACATCTTTCTCATCTTTTTCTTTTCTTTCTTTCTTTCTTTCTCATCTTAAATGTGTTTAATGTTTATTTTCTGGACACCTTTCTTTATACATTTCTTTCTTTTCTTCCCAGCGGAAATAAAACTGACTTTATTTACTTAAAAAAAAAAGAAGCGTTTTTCGTCCTTTGATTTTTTTTATAAGTCTTCTTTCTCTGTCTCTCACTTTTTTTTTCTGATGAGATTTCGATTTTCTCAAGACATCCCATTTCCAGATTGTATAATCTGTAACTTCAATATCTTGAACATAACTGTCACATGAATTAAGGGCATTTTGATCAGATGTTGTTTACATTGGGATGGGGAGCTTGCGATGGGTGGCTTGGCAATACATGAAATAAGTAAAAAAAACAAAAACATTTTTTAATCCGAAATTAAGTTTATTTGACGAAAACACTAAAAAAAAGTGCATCTTAAATTATCTGTAAGGCATGATTAAGTGATAAAATATATAAAATAGTTTAAAGTTGTTTTTTTTTTCGTTCAATGCTCGTCATTAATGAAGATTTTGTTATGGACAAGAATATTTTATTTATTTTTCGT
>OY744530.1:76529113-76556613 GCA_963556195.1 Sepiola atlantica
CCTGAAGATGAAGTTTGTAGACTTCGAAATTGATTGGAAAAAGAAAAAAAAGAAATAAATTCTTTCACGCATTGTTAAAAAGGGCTTCTTACGTCATTTTATTATATATATATATATATATATATATATATATATATATATATATATATATATATATATATATTTGAATGTATAAGAACCTACTTAAGTAGAGAAACACGTGTAGGAAAAAAATTCTTTAACTTTGAAAAATAAATAAACAAAAAAAAAATTTTTTTGTTGTGATGAATGATTTCTTGAGCGAAATGTTTTGGTAAACTTAAAAAAAAACACATATATTTCTCTGTACCCTGTAATCGAGTATCATCAAGCTTATTTTGATTGGACTAATCCGGGTCTTTACTGAATAATCTATCTTATAAGTGAAAAATCTATATATATATATAATGTAGTACTTGGTTGTATGGTTCTTGTTTTCTAGATGTTAATCCAATGAAACTCCAGTGTTAATAAGATAGTGTTCAATAACAGGTAGAACCGTATTATGGTATTTTTTTTATTAATACAAACATTATTGGCTACATATGTGCATACATGTTTCAACTGCGACTTTATTCAAATTCCAGTATTAAATGTATAATGACCCGATGATACTGGACTTTGAATAAAGTCGCAATTGAAACATATATGCACATATGTAGCTAATAATTTTTGTGTAAATAAAAGAAAATTATACTATATATATATATATATATATATATATATATATATATATATATATATAATTATTTCCACAATCAGACAACGCCGCAGCCCACAACCTATGAAAGAAACAAACCGGAAGTCCTAGACTCGAGTTTCGCCTTTGGGCTCATCAGTAGAACACATCCGAACTCAGGATTCGAAACCCGAGTCACTTGCATGGTAAGCGAGTACTCTGCCACTGAGCTACCTCGCCACATACAAGAATGTCTAGGACTTCCGGTTTGTTTCTTTCATAGGTTGTGGGCTGCGGCGTTGTCTGATTGTGGAAATAATTATATATATCATCTCACATTCAATAAATCTAATATATATATATATATATATATATGTATAAGTTGTATTTCCTGTTTGTATGCGTGTGTCCGAACTTTTGTGATTTTCGAGATAGACCCCTCACCACCACAACTCAGAGTACCAAGTTGAGTATATTTCATTTCGATCACAGAGGAAGTAACATTATCGTTGGGTCTGCGTTCGCGCTTGACATTCCTAAAATGGAAATACGGTGTTTACTTTATTTTATTCATAAGTTGAAAATTTTAGAAATTGAAAAAAAAAAAAAAAGAATATAAATATTAATAAGGGGGTCATGGCTTGTAGTCGGGGTGCACAGAGGTTGCCTTATTTTCTGTAAACGCCGGATGTTAATGGAGAGCGCAAAAGACTACGAATCTACCGACATTTCTTTCAATTAATCTCACTTTTGTTAACACTCCTCCTCACCCTGTAAATGTTGAGTTCACCCTTCCAAAATGTGAAGATTATAAAATATAAAAAGGTTAAAAATAAAAATGGTAACATGGTGTCATGGGCCGGACACCAAACGGCGTAGGGTTCCTCATTCAATTCTGGGCAACACCGGATCTTCCTACTAGTAGTATATATATAGGTCGATATTTTACATCAAGGGGTCTTAATAAAAACTTTCAAACTCAAAGAATCTTTCTTAATTGATGCTTAGTGACTATGGATCAGATTTAATGCGAATCTGAACTATTTGATTTTTCAAATGGGATGTGCCCATAAGATGCACCTTAAAACTCTTTAAAATACTCCCAAGAAACTGAAATTTGTGGAATATTTATTAATTGATGTCTAATAATATATATTGTTAAAATTTCACAAAAATCGGAGGTATCTGAATTTTCACAAAGGACTTCCATCTCTTTTTTACACCTTTGCATAAAACTAAATTAAGCTAAATATACTCACCATTACGCCCAGAAGCTGTACATACAAATATATAAACATATACAGATCCCTAACTTTATGTGTAGGCTGTTATCAAGATGGCTGTTGAGGGTAAAATCACATCAGCTGTTTGAATATTCAAAACAATAAGCGTATCAAAGAGCCTCTGACAACTAAATTCAGCTTCTGGCCTTTTCGTAGCAGATTGTATTTAAAACAGAGAGTGAGAACCAGTTTATTTCAGGGCTTGTTAGTGTTGGATGACTGACTCTCCAGGAGAAGGATCACTTTGAAATATCTGACTCCAGATGCAATCCTCTACCTATGTAAGACTCAAATACAACTTAAATACAAATATAAGACTTAAATACAAATATAAGACTTAAATACAACTTAAATACAAATATAAGACTTAAATACAACTTAAATACAAATATAAGACTTAAATACAACTTAAATACAAATATAAGACTTAAATGCAATTTAAATACAAATATAAGACTTAAATACAACTTAAATACAAATATAAGACTTAAATACAACTTAAATACAAATATAAGACTTAAATACAACTTAAATACAAATATAAGACTTAAATACAAATATAAGACTTAAATACAACTTAAATACAAATATAAGACTTAAATACAACTTAAATACAAATATAAGGCTTAAATACAACTTAAATACAAATATAAGACTTAAATACAACTTAAATACAAATATAAGACTTAAATACAAATATAAGACTTAAATACAACTTAAATACAAATATAAGACTTAAATACAACTTAAATACAAATATAAGACTTAAATACAAATATAAGACTTAAATACAGCTTAAATACAAATATAAGACTTAAATACAACTTAAATACAAATATAAGACTTAAATACAACTTAAATACAAATATAAGACTTAAATACAACTTAAATACAAATATAAGACTTAAATACAAATATAAGACTTAAATACAGCTTAAATACAAATATAAGACTTAAATACAACTTAAATACAAATATAAGACTTAAATACAACTTAAATACAAATATAAGACTTAAATACAACTTAAATACAAATATAAGACTTAAATACAAATATAAGACTTAAATACAACTTAAATACAAATATAAGACTTAAATACAACTTAAATACAAATATAAGAATTAAATACAACTTAAATACAAATATAAGACTTAAATACAACTTAAATACAAATATAAGACTTAAATACAACTTAAATACAAATATAAGACTTAAATACAACTTAAATACAAATATAAGGCTTAAATACAACTTAAATACAAATATAAGACTTAAATACAACTTAAATACAAATATAAGACTTAAATACAACTTAAATACAAATATAAGACTTAAATACAACTTAACTACAAATATAAGACTTAAATAACATTTAAAATACAACTTAATTACAAATATAAGAATTAAATACAACTTAAATACAAATATAAGACTTAAATACAACTTAAATACAAATATAAGACTTAAATACAACTTAAATACAAATATAAGACTTAAATACAACTTAAATACAAATATAAGACTTAAATACAACTTAAATACAAATTAAATACAAATATAAGAATTAAATACAACTTAAATACAAATATAAGACTTAAATACAACTTAAATACAAATATAAGACTTAAATACAACTTAAATACAAATATAAGACTTAAGAAAAAATATCAGATTTGTAGTGTTCAATGCAATTTTTGGACAATTTATTCATGTAAACAAAATATAGTAATTCTGGGATTTCGTTTTGTACTTCGGCCCGCGATCTCCTTCCAAAAGTCTCATCTGGCCCTCACTCTTAAAAGGTTGGCCGCCCCTGGACTAGACAAACAACTACTTCAAGCTGAGATCTAACCCCAACTTTCTTGATAACAGATGTCTCATGCATTACACTATCAACACAAGATTACTGCAGTAAGTGAAGTCTAAATGCTTATATTCAGCAAGCTATGCATTATCGCTAATGACGACTGGCGATCTTCTTACCAGACTGATCAACCTACAAAAGTGAGGAGTATATATATATATATATATATATATTTGATTATTTTTTTATTGTCCTATTTTTCTTTTTAGCATCTGTGTTTACATTTTTGTGCTCAATTAATAATTTGAGTAATTAAGTGGAAATTAAATTGCTGTTAGAAATAAGTAGAGTAATTAGCCATTGTTTTAGAAATTAGTTTGACTTAATCTTAGAAAGTTTAACCTCGCTATTATAGCCTCTTACTAATAGCAGAAACAAATTATAATTGCCTATAGCCACACACACACACGCAGATTGGTTCACTGATTACTGGGGTAGGCTGTGAGTTCGGTGTGCTGGGTTCAAGTTTTGGCCGACTATTGCACTATTTTAACTAATACTCTTGTGAAAGGCACGAATCAATCTATCTGCCTCTCAGCTATGGGTGAAATACACAAGTAAATACGGAAGTAAATAGACGCCCATATAAACTTAGATGTTTATTTTAAATAATTATTTTTTAATGAAAGTAGTATAGTAAAATACTAATCCTTATATTACTAATACTTAGTTGATATCCTAAGTGTATATATATATATATATATATATATATATATGGCACAATCACGTTGACACACTGGTTCCCGTTAGATCACCGAAGTTAAGCGGCGTTGAGCCTGGCCAGTACTAAATGGGTGACCATTTGGGAATACCAGGTGCTGTATGTGCTCTCTGCTTATCTCGGCATTGTTTCCAGTCGTCTTGTATTACTACTTGCCATTAGAATCAAGCAATGCCGACTCAGGAGTGCGGTTGTTAGAGATTGCGCAACCCTTGCAATTACAAATTCACGCGCGGGCAGCCCCTGGCGGGGCACTCATACATCGAAATTGACGGGAGAGTCCATCATATATATATATATATATATAAATATATATATATAATTAAAATTTTGTCTCCAATATTGTGTGAATATATGTTTTTCTCAAATAGTACTAAAATCTGACCTTTTCTTAAATGACTTTTGTATGTGATGTTGTACAGGATGCTGACAAAGAAACGGTTTGGACTCACCAGAACTATAGTAAAAAATAAAATATTTCCAAATTGTCTTGGAAACGATCGTATGTCAAGTAATCGTTAGTTTTGAATTCTTGGAACAATGTTTAAATTTTATTGATCACAACTCTATCTCTCTCTTTCTCTCTATCTCTCTCTCTCTCTATATCTCTCTCTCTCTTTATATATATATATATATATATATATATATATATATATATATATATATATATATATATAATAGAATACCCGTCCATCTTGTGCTACCAGATCAGGCTGTCTGAAGATACAGGCTACCTGACCAGAAATGCACCAAACATTATTGTTTTTTTTTCCTTTCCCTTTGCAAAACTCAATCATGTTCTGCAAAGCCAAAAACAAAAACAGCAATTTTCTTCTACAAAACAACCAAACGAAGCACCATGAATAAATATTTGAAGATATATAGAACTTAAAGCATCTAAACTTTTACCAAAGTGACCGCATTCGGCATTAAATAACCTGAAAAGGGTTTATATGCCAAAACGACCAAACGATCGTCCCAGGACGGTTGAAAGTAATTTCTCGAGCAGAACAGCTTTGCACCACTTTTATGTCCCCTTACAAAGATTAAAATCAAGATATAATGCGACTAAACCTTATGTCTATGATCCTCATTCAAATTTTGATAAAAATCCATTACGTAATTGTCATTCTTGAAATATTTTTAAATTTAAGGCTTGAGGGGTCTTAAGAACAAAATTGAAATTCTTAGAATTTTGATTAATTGATTGTTTATAACGACGGATTAAATTAAATGCAAATCTGAAATATTTAAATTTTAAAATGGAACGTTATGATCTTTAAAACCCTTTTAAACTACTCCAAAGAAACTGAAATTTGGGGAATATTAATTAATTTATGTCTAATACCTATTGTTAAAATGTCACAAAAATCGGATGTAGCTAAATTTTTATGAAGGCTTTTTCCCCCGTCTTTGCCCCCTTTGCATAAAACTTAATTAAACTAAATGTAGCACACCTTACCTACTATTACGCCTTGCAGCTTTGTTCCGATATACATAATAATCGCTTAATTAGTTTAGGAGCGAATCCTGTACATATAAATATATAAATATATATACATACTTAACTTTATATATATATATATATATATATATATATATATATAATGTGTGTGTATTCGTGTGTGTGTTTATTTATATTACTCCATAGAATTATCCACATGCACACATCATTTCAGTTGCCTGTATGTGTAAAGTACAGAGAGAGAGAGAGAGAGAGAGAGTGATTATTACTCGATTCTTTCTACTTCCAATTCTGCTGCAGTTTATGTCTATATATCTGCATGTATGTGCATGTATGTGCACCTCTTGTTAGCAGTTGTGCCATTTCGGTGCCCTCTGCTACCACTAAAATATTTTACTTTCTTTTTGGCTTATTTTCTTTGGGATCCATATTCCAGCCTCCCCCTCTCTCACAGATGAGTTCAAAAATTCTCCCACACACTGCCCGACACCCACAGCAAGTTCCTGGCTAATTCGCATAAGTGTATTAACAGAGATATATAAGTAAACAATTTCTAGTCTTTCATTCATATCATGTGCAGATGCTTTGCATACTCTTGCATGTAAACCTCTTTAAAAAAATAACACTTTGCTCTCACACACATTCATATATATATATATATATATATATATATATATATATATATATGTGTGGGTGTGTGTGTTTTATGGTTGTTGGTTTGGTTCATAGATGTTAATCCAATGAAACTACGGTGTTTATAAGATAGTACTCAATAACAAGTAGAGCTGTATTTTAGTATTTTTTTATTTATGCAAAACTTTTTGACTACATATGTGCATACATGTTTAAGTCTAAGTCCAGCTTCATCAGGCCACAGTAAATATACTGTTTTTTCAGTATATTTCTTGCGGCCTGAGGAAGCTGGACATGGAATAAAGTCGCAGCTGAAATATGTATGCATATATGTAGCCAAAAATGTTTGTATAAATAAAATGTATACTATATATATATATATATAGATTATACTTAATGTGAGTTAATCAACGTTTGTTTCTCTATGGCTTTTTCTTGTTTACTTTAATAACAAAAAACACATGCTAAAATATACCTTAGGTCTGGTATTGAGTTAACTAAATGCTCATAGAGACATTAAGAAATATTAGAGAGTGGTTGAATCAATATACACTTAGAGAGGGCGAGACAAATACATAGATAGCTGAGAGAGAGAGAGAGAGATAGGTGACTTGTTCAGTTAATTATAAAATACGACTAATTCGAACAATTAAAAAAAAAATTTTCAAACATAACTCAATCCCAGAACTAAAGTATATTTTAGCATAAAAAAAAGGCTTAGGAAAACTAAACGTTAATGGACACACATTTGGTATAATAATAGGTATGTGTGAGTCATAATCAGTGATTGCTCACTTGCAATAACAGGTGGTGTTCCCTTGAGTCTGAATGACAGCAAGTCTCAGCATATTTCCAGCACTTTCAACTTCTTTTGATAATTTCTGCAAATCACTTTGTGTTCTCGTAACAGTCATTTACCATCGATGTCTCCCTGATAATGGCCGTTGGCTTTCTCTAGAAAATTTGAGTAACAGTAAGCCTCTCCAGGATTCTAGTACTCCTCATGCCCCTTCACTGGAGGTCTGGATGGTACTTCTCGGCGTTTACATCCTTCTTGATCCTTCATTACCATTTTCTGTGGCACCAATGGAAACTCTTACCTCCATACTTTTTAAAAATCTACTTTCGCAGTTTCAATTTTGTGGGGTTTCAAGTTCTTTCAATATTTCTAATTGCGTTTATGCAGTATTATTCTATTTCACGTTGCCTATGATTGGTCAGTGTCACCTGGTCATGTGGGTTGGCTTCTACACTGAAGGATTTTTCATTAATATTTCAACTGTTTTCATCAGTGTCGTGATTTGTATCAATGTATGTATGTGATTCCAATTTTTCCTAGTCTCTTTTCTAAGTTCTAGTGCTCATACTATTATTGGTATTACAGTTTCGTTTGTAATATTTTTTTGTCTCTTTGTCCATAGATTCTACATTTACTGTTTTCTTGGGTTTTGTCTATTCTGGTTTTTATATAGTTCGTTCTGATCACCTTGTTTTGTGCAGCTGTCATTAATGATTCAGTTTCTCTATTCAAGTGTCCTTTGCGTAGCCATGTCAATGTGTTTTTGTATGTCTCTTCCTTAATCAGTTTTATAAATTGTTCATGCAGCTGCTTCTTTTCTCATTTTCATTGTCTTGCTCTTTTGATTTGAGTTTAACTGCACGTAAGGATGGACCAAAGTCTTATATGAGCCTTACTTCTCCATATTGTATTTTTAAAGTTGGGTCATGGAATCGTTGATAATTCAAAACTACGTATCTGATCAGGCTAAAATTTTGTATGGTGGTTAGTGTTATCAAAGAGCATCAGATTCATACCTACAATTTGAAAAAATCAGAAGTTGAAATTCTGTCAAAATTTCGACCCTGATCAAATTTCCAATGTCAAGGACATAAAAGATGTGCATACAATATGGGCTTTGTGAGTCTCTATGATGAGTAGAATGAATAGAATTAAAGTTATCACCAAAAGTGTGATTTTCATCTTTTCTATTAGAAATATTAGTACTACTTATTAGTAGAAATGCTATTACTTTTATTGTAAGTAGTATACTTGTACATTTAGTGTTAGTACAATTGTCATTCTACCAGCATTATTAGTTGTAATTGTCGTAAACTATAGAATAAGCAATGCTGAGATCACATTCGATTATTTTTCTTATTCACTAATCAAGGTCGATGGCACATGAGAAACACATTGATTCTAGATCGATGGCACATTAACAACATCTTGATCCTAGGTTGATGGAACATGACAAGTACCTTGATCTTCAGTTGATGGCACATGACAACCACCTTGATGCGAGGTTGAGAACACTTGAAGAACAACTTGATCCTAGATTAATGAGACATGACAAGCACTTTGATTCTAAGATGATGGCACATGAAAACACCTTAATCCTCGGCTGCAGAAACATGAAAAATAATTTGTTTCTAGGCTGGGCACATGAAGAACACCTTGATCATAGAGAGCACATGAAAAATATCTTGATCTTAGGTCCAAGGCTGATGAAAAAAAATATTGATCCTAGATTCAGGCCAAATGAAAAATATCTAGGTTGATAGCATATGAAAAACACCTTGGACCAGGACACATGTGAAACACTTAGATGCTAGATTGATTGCACATGATCAGCCTCTTGATTATAGGCTGAAGGCACGTTAAAACATTTGATCCAAGTTTGATGACACATGAAAAATACTTTGATCCAATGTTGATTGCACATTACAAGGATCTTGATCCTAGATTTATTACCAATGAAAACACATTGACCCAAGATAGATGGCAAATGAAAAACATTTTTATCCAAGGTTGATGCCACATGAAAAGCACCTTGATCATCAGTTGATGGCATATGTCATGCCCTTTGATTTTATGTTGATGGGACATGACAAGCACATTGATCCTGGGTGAATGACACATTAAGAAGACCTGGATCCTAAGTATATTTTCTTAGGTTGATGGCTCATGACAAGCACCTCGATCCTAATTGGTGGCATATGAAAAACACTTTGATACCAATACTAATTGCACATGACAAGCATCTTGATCCTAGATTCATGGCACATGACAAACACCTTGATCCTAGATTAATGGAAAATATAAAACACCTTGATTCTAAGTTCATGGTACATGAAAAAGATCTTGATCAGAGGTCGATGGTACATGAAAAAGACCTTGAACAACTGTTGATGGCATACAACAAGCACATGAATCATAGAGAGATGGCACATGAAAAACATCTTGATCACAGGCTCAGGACATATGAAGAATATCTTAGTTCTAAACTGATGGCATATAAAAAACACCTTAATCTAGGTTGATGGTATTTGAAAACACCTCTGTCCTTGGCAAAGGACATATGAAAAACATATTGCTCCTATGTTTATGGTGCATGAAAATCATTTTTATTCTAAACTGATGACGCATTAGTGCATCACCCTGATCTTCGGCTAAAATAATGTCAGCATCACTTAGATTCTGATGACATAAGCTACAACTTGATCTCAGGTTGATGGCACATAAGCTAAACCTTGATCCTAGGCAGGCTGTACATGAGTAATGACTCCTTTATCGTAAATATAGGGCCCATGAGCAACAACTAAAAGCAGAGTCTTGATCTTCACTGATGGAACATTGCTTGTGGGAAGAGAGTAAATGAGCAATAGCTTGATTGCACAAGTAAAAGAATTCACAACTTAATTATCAGGTAGACAATACGTGGACAAGACCTTGATAATATCTAAATTGCACGAGTGCAAAACCATGGCTAAATAATGCCACCATCATTCATGGATATCATGCAAAATCATTGGAATGATTTGCAATAATATTCACTGTAACAAGAGCAAAGCATATGCATAAATTGGCCGTAATGTTATTCAATTCTTTCACTGCGACAACATTACTTCTTTCACGTTATTTTTATACATACTAATTTTCTGTCATCCTATCCACTCCACTTCATTTGAATTCAATAATTCAAATACTGCAGACACATGACAAACACTTTGATTCTAGTTTAATGACACATAAACACATTGATTCTAGGCTAAGAGCAAATGAAAAACATTTTGATCCTAGATTGATGGTACATGACAAACACCTTCATCCTTGGTTGATGACACACTACAAGCACTTGATGTTAGTTTGATGGTACATACAAATCACTTTGATCTTTAGCCAAGGACACATGTAAAGCACCTTGAACTAAGACCAAGAATACATGAATGACATCTTGATTCTAGGCTAAGGACATATGAAAGACACCTTCATACAAGGTTGATTTCATATGAGAAACACTTTGGTTTTAGTTTGATGGCACATGAAAAAGACCTTGATCTGAGGGTGAGGACACAAAAAATCAACTGCTTGATCCTAGGCTGAGGGCAACAAAAAACTGCTTGATCCTAGGCTGAGGACACACAACATTGCTTGATCCTAGGCTGAGGACACACAAAACTGCTTGATCCTAGGCTGAGGAAACAAAAAACTGCTTGATCCTAGGTTGAGGATATAAAAAAACAACTGCTTGATCCTAGGCTGAGGACACACAAAACTGCTTGATCCTAGGCTGAGGAAACAAAAAACTGCTTGATCCTAGGTTGAGGATATAAAAAAACAACTGCTTGATCCTAGGCTGAGGACACACAAAACTGCTTGATCCTAGGTTGAGGATATAAAAAATCAACTGCTTGATCCTAGGCTGAGGACACAAAAAACTGCTTGATCCTAGGTTGAGGATATAAAAAAACAACTGCTTGATCCTAGGCTGAGGACACACAAAACTGCTTGATCCTAGGCTGAGGACACACAAAACTGCTTGATCCTAGGTTGAGGATATAAAAAAACAACTGCTTGATCCTAGGCTGAGGACACACAAAACTGCTTGATCCTAGGTTGAGGATATAAAAAATCAACTGCTTGATCCTAGGCTGAGGACACAAAAAACTGCTTGATCCTAGGTTGAGGATATAAAAAAACAACTGCTTGATCCTAGGCTGAGGACACACAACACTGCTTGATCCTAGGTTGAGGATATAAAAAAACAACTGCTTGATCCTAGGCTGAGGACACACAAAACTGCTTGATCCTAGGCTGAGGACACACAAAACTGCTTGATCCTAGGTTGAGGATATAAAAAATCAACTGCTTGATCCTAGGCTGAGGACACAAAAAACTGCTTGATCCTAGGTTGAGGATATAAAAAAACAACTGCTTGATCCTAGGCTGAGGACACACAAAACTGCTTGATCCTAGGTTGAGGATATAAAAAAACAACTGCTTGATCCTAGGCTGAGGACACACAAAACTGCTTGATCCTAGGCTGAGGAAACAAAAAACTGCTTGATCCTAGGTTGAGGATATAAAAAATCAACTGCTTGATCCTAGGCTGAGGAAACAAAAAACTGCTTGATCCTAGGTTGAGGATATAAAAAAACAACTGCTTGATCCTAGGCTGAGGACACACAAAAGTGCTTGATCCTAGGCTGAGGAAACAAAAAACTGCTTGATCCTAGGTTGAGGATATAAAAAAACAACTGCTTGATCCTAGGCTGAGGACACACAAAACTGCTTGATCCTAGGCTGATGGATACAAAAAACTGCTTGATCCTAGGTTGAGGATATAAAAAAACAACTGCTTGATCCTAGGCTGAGGACACACAAAACTGCTTGATCCTAGGCTGAGGAAACAAAAAACTGCTTGATCCTAGGTTGAGGATATAAAAAAACAACTGCTTGATCCTAAGCTGAGGACACACAAAACTGCTTGATCCTAGGCTGAGGAAACAAAAAACTGCTTGATCCTAGGTTGAGGATATAAAAAAACAACTGCTTGATCCTAGGCTGAGGACACACAAAACTGCTTGATCCTAGGCTGAGGAAACAAAAAACTGCTTGATCCTAGGTTGAGGATATAAAAAAACAACTGCTTGATCCTAGGCTGAGGACACACAAAACTGCTTGATCCTAGGCTGAGGAAACAAAAAACTGCTTGATCCTAGGTTGAGGATATAAAAAAACAACTGCTTGATCCTAGGCTGAGGACACACAAAACTGCTTGATCCTAGGCTGAGGAAACAAAAAACTGCTTGATCCTAGGTTGAGGATATAAAAAAACAACTGCTTGATCCTAGGCTGAGGACACACAAAACTGCTTGATCCTAGGCTGAGGAAACAAAAAACTGCTTGATCCTAGGTTGAGGATATAAAAAAACAACTGCTTGATCCGAGACTGAGGACACATGAAGAAAATTTCAAATAAAACATAATTATCTTTATAATTATGTTTATATCTTTATTATTATATTGTGAAGCATTGTTAGATTCTGTGTAATTTTCAGGATATATGTGTAAGAAACTAATAGTAAACTCCAATGGATCTAGGATATGATAGAGCCCCCCCCCTCCCCTAATAAGATACTAAAAAGGTAACTTTTGTTTTGACATCGTTTTTTTCAAACAATGTCACTGCATATATTTTTTAACTGGAGATTTATCGCTTAGAATATTTATTTGATTAAAAATAAACTAAACGAAAGTCACATATTTTTTAACAGATATTTAATAAAAAAAATTAAAATACACAAAAACATGACTTTCGTATATTTAAATTTATTCCCATAAATATTGTAAACACAGGGTCTCCTTTCAAAATATATAAACATTGTATTGCTTGTTTATAAATGGACCAGAAAAAAAAAGAGCTAGTGTAGAACACAAAGGTTGCTTTTTTTTAGTATCACATTCGGGGGTATTTATTGTAATGATCAAATTGGATTAAAGTGCCATTTTTTTTTTGTGGAAAAATAAAGGCTCCCAGAGCCATATAGATTTATTTTGTTTTAATTTGGGACCAATGAGCGCGTCCTACTTAAAGAACACTGCTTTCCATCGTTTTACTATCTTGGTTTTCATGCTTAAAATTTGAAAGACTGGTCACAGGTCGTCTAGATAAAATGGCATAAAGAATTTCTCCCTCCCTCTCTCTCTCTGGGTTGATGGATGACATCATCATTGTGTAATCATCCACTGTGCACGGTTATCCACTCTCTGTTTTAATAAATTACGTCACAAAAACATGATGTCATCATGGATTGGGGTTGAAAAATACTTGTAATCCAGGGTTTCGAATCGTGTGACCGGTAGTGAATAGTCATACTTCTATGCTGATGAGTCTTGCTTGAAAAGAGACGAAACGTATACGTCCATAGATAAATAAACAATAACAAATATATATATATGTATGTGGATGACTATATATATATATATATATATATATATATATATAGTCATCCACATACTATATATATATAGTCATCCACAGACAGACTGTTTCGCTGTATCACAGCTCTTCAGTGTGGCTAGACCAGCTAGTGCCTCGAGCTGACAGTCGGCACTTCTATCTCTAAGCTATCACGCAACACTGGCTGAATGTAAGTGACATCTCAATGTAAACATTGTGAAGTATCAGGAGCTTAGATTCGTTTTACCCAATGAGCTATATACTTTACTTTATGCTCTGAATATTGTAACACAACTTCATTGAGCTTGCAATTGGAAATATTTTGGAGACTATGAGGCGTATACTCTTACAAAAATATATATTATTTATAAAAACCTATAAATATATAATGTGTGTGTGTACATAGTAATCTCCTAAACTAATGAACGGATCATTATGAATTTTGGAACATATATTCTTGGATACCGGGTGAGCAACATGGTCACATTATCTTTTGTTTATCAAGTGCGCCCCCCCCCCCTCCCAATAACTGTTAAAATAAGTTAGATTCAAAAACATCAAATTTTGACTGTAATTAAGTAATACATGTTTAAAAGGATTGGTGCGCGTATGTGAGCTTGTATGTGTTTGGTAAAATCCTAAACTATTGAACTTATTATGAATTATGGAACATGTATTCTAGGAAATAGGTTGAGTAATGTGTGCACATTTTTTTTTTGTTGTTGTTGTTTTTTTTTGCAAACTTTATCATTTAGGACGGTGCCATCGAAGCAGTACCATACCCCCCCCCTCTCTACAAAGAAAGAAAAAAACATTTAAACTCATGCGATATTTATTGCTTCTACCCTTGTGTATATATATATATATATATATATATATATATATATATATATATATATATATATATATATATATATATATATTACTGAATTCTACACTATTTCTAATTTTTCTTTTTATCTGATTGATTTTCCCCCTTATTCGAGTACCCTGGGAGGAGGGGGCGCAGAACCCCAACCCTCATTAAGTTAATGTCATTTCTTATTTATTTTCGTGTTTTCTTTTTAAGTCTTTGTCTTGATTTCCTTCAAATGTTTCTCTCCCCCTCCTCACCCTCGTCATTCACATTGATATGTCGGCCATTTTTATCTATACATTTCCCCCTCCCACCTTGCACCATGCTTATTTTAGTATCGCCCTCTTTCTTAACTTGTATCTATCATTCTCTCTCCTCTTTATCCCATCTCTTTCACTCACTCAGTCTCTCTCTTTCTCTTTCTCGTTCAATTTTTGCTCTCTCTTTCTCTCTCGTTCTCTTTCTTGATCATTTTTTCTTCTCTTTTTCTCGCTCCTCGTTCTCTCCTTTCGTCTCTCCTTCAATTTCTCTCTCTTTCTATTTTCTCACGTTCTCCTTCTTTCTCCCTGCCCTCCCCCCCCTCTCTCTCTCTCTTTCTCTTTGCCTCTCTGTTTCTCAGACCTTCACCCTCCATCATCCCCCTTTTATCTCTTTTTCTCTCTCCCTTTATATTACATTTCTCTCTCTCTCTCTCTCTCTCTCTCTCTTACGTTTTCCCTCCCCTTCCCCCCCTCCCATCTCTCTCGTCTACTTTACTATTCTAACCGTTCGCAATCCAGTGTGTAAACTCAGTTATCTAGACTCCCGAGGAGAAAAACATCAAGTTCAGATAACAGAGTGTCTCTATAATTGAATAAGAAGAAAGATTAGGGTGAACTGCATCCGACACCGCCCGCCCCACCCCCACCGCTACCACCGCCCCCTCTAATCTAACCACCGAATTGCCCACACCCGTACCCTTCCCACGCCTTACCACCAACACTTTAGAATCAGATTGGTGAAGGGAAGGAGGAAGTGGAGACATGTTTGGTAGAAAAAGAGAGCCAGCCTTAATTGAACAAGAGTACACTTTATGCAGTTGTGCTCAGTGGGCACGGAGCACCAATTCTGTGCGTATTTGTTGGTACACTGGTATAGGTGGGTGGCCGGGTGGTTGCGTGCAGGGGAAGAGCTAACGGGTGAGTGGTACGGGGGTGGGGGGTCGGATCGCTGCTGAGTCAACACTAGAGACAGGAAAAGGCGAAATAAAAGAAATCAATGCGATTTGTTGAAAAATAGTCACCTGCACTGTGTACAAAACAGCGCCAACCGACGTGGCAAAACATTGCATCGGCCTCTTTCTAAACCGTCTACAATGGGTACGCATGTGTGCGTGTATATATCAGTATGTGTCCATACACCCTACACATACTAACAGATCGGTAAATACATACTCACTTCAAATGTGTGTGTGTGTGTGTGTGTAATATATATATATATATATATATATATATATATATATATATATATATATATATATATATATATATATATATATATAGTGTGGGGGTGTATTTTTGACAATTTAAGACATTTTTCAAATGATGTTCCAAATAAAGAACATCCAAACATTCATTATAGTTGTTTACAGCTGATTCAATGTTGTGTTTATTTTAAGTCATACAATGAATAATAAAACTTTTAAACGCTGTATTATCTTTATAACACCAATTTCGTAGGTGCCCAGCAAAAAATATAAATCAAACGACAACGTATAAAGCAGTAACAAATTCCACCCAAAACAAAGGAAAATTCACTCGAATAGCTTCATTGTTAAATACCTTGGTAACAATTATTTGTCAATTACATTATTAAAAATGATTAATTATTAATATTATATATATATATATATATATATATATATATATATATATATATATATATATAACATGAAAAATTAATATATAATAAGTAATTAACACTTTTACTCGGTCATGGCTGACGCAACGACAACAATCTACTCTTGTGGATTAAATAAAGGGTTCAGTTCGAAATTTCGTATAGATTCCCTAGTTAGACAGAAAGATCCCCACGTCTGAAAAGATACATCGGAAGAAGATCAGAGGTTACATCGGCCGAAACGTTGTGAAAATAACAACAATATGAGAATAGTAGTCCGAATAATTCAAATAATGCAAATTATTAATCCTCATCTCAAAAAGTCCGAAATCGTATATGTATATATTTGCATTTGTTCTTTTTTTGTTTAGTTGGGTGTTTGACTGAGAAATTAACTTCCCCACCCCTAACATCATATGGCAACCGGCTTTTGCGGTTTTGTTTATTTTCAGGTCAAAACAGATGTTTATATTTATTTCTGTTTGGTGACTTGAGGCTTTGCTTTTCCCTTCCTTGTTTTGTCCTTTCGGAAAGAAAGGGAGATTGTCCAATAATCCCAAAAGTAGATAAAAACAAAAACAAAAAAATAATAATGATGAAAAAATATCTAAAAATAGACTGTAAGCCAGCATCTTAATCAAATAGGCTTGATTAAATCTTTAGACTAAAAAAAAAGAAGACAAGTATGATGTCAGTTATAAAAACAAAACAACACGAATAAAACGCACGTTCACCTTCGGGAGTAATTTGAAACTTAGATTAAAATCTTTGTCTGAATTTTTGGGATGAAGAGTTATCGTGAGTTACATTGTATTTCTTTGGACGATTGTCCTAACTAACGCTGATATTTCTATTTCCTCCCCCCCCCCCCCCCGCGTTTCATAAATGATTGAAAATAGTTCTTTGCTTTAATGGGGTCATATCAAGAAATACAAGTGATATGGTTTTTATGGTTATGTACATGTAGCGATTACATGGCGAAGATTTCTTTTGTATGTGCATACAATCTCTTGCGTGATGTTTAGTTGTAGTTCGGTGGACTGAAACAGGCAGGTTATAATTCGCGTAGAAATACACTGGCCAATTCGAATACTTTTGCGCATGTGCGCAACTTTCATCCATTTTTCGTTTCCGTCCATCTCGTTGGCGGGAAGGTACAATTCAGTTCCAGCCCGAGATGTAGACATCACAAGACGGCAACTTCCTGGCTCGTCTCTCGTCGTCGTTTAGACGGGAGGCGAGCCTCAAAGGCGAGTTACAAAACTTGGACCGAATTACATTTCTATTCTAATACACGCCTACCGAACCAACTTGCCTTACATCCTTATATTCTCATGTTCCGTTTCCGTTCAATAAAGTTGATTTTATTGTAGAGAAGATGTTGGTATTTTTTATGGAACCTGGTGACCCTTTCTTCTTCTTCATCTTCTTCATCTCAAGCCAGCTCAGTAAGATGAATACAGGCACGGCCGACTCGACAAAATGGCGATCTCCAATCTCCAACCAACATCTCCCATTTCGATACCAACTGCCCTCTCTTGACACATGTCATATATATAAAAAGTAAAGTGGTTGACCATAGTCGAGGACGACCTGAACGCTCCCTATTCATTAGCTAATACATCGAGGTGTAGGCGGGGGGCATCACTTATTTCCAAGGATTTGGTATGACTCAGCCGAGGATTGAACCCTAGCCTTCTGACCTATTAACGAACACTTTATCCACGATGCCAAATGGGCATATATCTCTCTGTGTGCGTGTGAAATATGAATATATGTGTGTATATCTAACATATAAAGTTATCTGGTGAGATTTTAAACGCATTTAGGCTGACATATCAAACTTTGATCCTAGACTAGCCAATTTTCATTTCTTTTTTTTACCATATTATTGACATTATAAAAACATACTTAGCTACAGTTTATGTAAAAAAAAAATGTTGAGTCCCACCCGGACAACTGGTAAAGTGTAAACATTTTTCAATTATGATCGAAAAATCAAAATCATAAAGGGGAATAACTCGTATTTTTTTAAGAATATAAAAATACTTGTCTCCTTTGCAACTCAAATGTTATTTCTTTTTCTGTGTAAGTTTAAAAAAAATGTGCAAACAAATAAAAAATAAAAACAAAAACAAAAATGACTTCACTGCATCCATGACAACGCCGGATAGGTACGGCAAGTAAAATACATATATGTATGTGTGTTCCTATGTCAGATTATATGTGTATTTTTGTATTTTGTCTCTGTACTCGATGTTAACCACTTCTGTCTATATGCGGGCCCATCTCCCAGCACGTCTGTCCAGGCATTCTTCGCTATCGCCAATGCTTCTCGTATAACTCTCGTACATGTCTGTCACCGCATGCCAAACTGATACGTTTAAGAATGCGCGTACGCATGTCAAACGGTGTGAGTAGAGGTGGGTGGGGTGGGGGGGTATCTCAGTCAGATCAAACGAGGGAAGCAGTTGTTTTTTTTTTTGGGGGGGGGGACTAGGAACAAGGTCGTTCATGTGTAGCAAATCTCTTTGTCTTTTTCTTTATCGTCATTTTCTTTATTTTTTCATTTCTTCTATTCTTTTTTCCTTTCATTCCTACTATTTGTTATTCCTTATATATTTTTCATTCTTTCGATTCCGATTTAGTTAATTGTTTTTCTTTAGTTTACTCTTCCTTTTCATTCCTTCTATTATTATTATTATTATTATTATTATTATTATTATTATTATTATTATTATTATTATTATTATTATTATTATTATTATTATTATTATTTTTGCTTTTTCATTTATTTTATTCTTATTCTTTTTCCTTTTCTTTCTTTCTATTATTCTTTTTATTCTTTTTATTTTTTATTCATTTTCCCCTTTTCATTCCATTTATTTAATTATCCCCCTCCCCATTTCCATCTTCTTCTTCTTCTTCTTCTTCTTTTATTCCTTTCCAAGGTAATGACTTGGTGATAACATTGTTGAATCTCGTGAGGCAGATTTCAGAGAGAAAAAAAGTATAATGATGGGGTGGGGGTGGGATACATGGATAAGTCCCTTACCCCCTCTCACCAATATTTCTGTCCTTTCCCCTCTCCGCCAACCGCCTTATCTCCTAATAAGTACCACTAGGCCCCCTCCCCTACGCCCTTCCTCTCACTTTCACTCGCATATGCAGTCACTAGCGCCAAATACCATTTCCACTGCACTTATCCTTGCTGAGGTGTAACATCATCATTTGTCTCTCCCATCCTGATTAACCATATATATATATATATATATATATATATATATATATATATATATATATATATATATATATATATATATATATAAATATATATGTGTGTGTATGTGGAAAAGAAATAAAAAAGTGCTCGAACGCAAAAATGTGAGAGCTAAAGTACAAATTTAAAAACTATATGTTACATATTTCAGAAACGTACAACGGTTTCATCATCATTATTATTATTATTATTATTATTATTATTATTATTATTATTATTATTATTATTATTGTTGTTGTTGTTGTTGTTGTTTTTTGTTTGTTTGTTTGTTTGTTTGTTATGCCTCCTTGAGCATCTCCCCTTTAACTATCTTCTCAATTCAACTGTTAACAAAATTCAACTCTTAGTACAGTATCGATATCCAGATCAAATTCTGTTAAATATTTCATTTGACAACTCCCAAAAGTGCCCCCCTCAATTTCTATCTCCTACCAATTTTCTCTGAATTCATCCAACCTCATCTTCAACTGATCCACGTTATTGCTGTTCTTAATCTGATCTGGCAACTTATTCCAAAAACATATTACTCTGTGAGCAAAAAAACTTAACTGGTTAACAGATCTAGTTTTTGAAAACTGCCTTGACAATAACCTTCCAGATCTAGGAGAAACACTTAAAAAATGCCCACCATAGTTAGAAATGCCATTTATTATCTTGAAAGTCTCAATCATATCACCTCATTTTTCTCTCTAGCAAAGTAGTCAGTCCCAATTTGTCCAATCTCTCGCTGTAACTGCACTCCTTTACTTTACTTATTAATGTCGTCATCCTTCTTTGTACGCCTTCCAGTTTCAATATTACATTCCAATTTCTATATCTAGCCGCCGGAGCCCAGGCCTGGGTGTAGTATTCTATATGAAGTCTTATTAGAGCTTTATATATCCTTAACACAACATTTGTCTCCCTCGAAATAATATTCCTAACCATCCACATGCATGGATTGACCCATTACCGTTTAAAAAGCCGTTCAAATCACCAGCGACTTATATATATATATATATATATATATATATATATATATATATATATATATTCATTTTTTTATTTTTTCTTTTTGCTTGGGATGGGGCATATATAATGTTTGGAAAGTCGATGGCATAACTTCGAGATTATATTCTCTATATGTGTAAATAATGAAAAAAGTTTTCATAAACATACGTACGGAAATGCTTGGTTTCCAAGATATAGGCCATTGAAACAAATACTGATCAACATTCTTTTTTGTAAACTTCTAACACGTAAAATGTGTGTGATCGTGCACTGTTATAATGTTTGTATAAATAAAAATGTATATATATATATATATATATATATATATATATATATATATATATATATATATATATATATGTTGAGAATCAAAATAATTTGAACATTGCTCCAAGAATTCAAAATCAACTACCATTCGACGTGCGATCGTTTCCAATACATTTTTAAATAGTTTATTGTTCATTATTTATGATGATGATACCAGAACGTGCTTCGTCAGCGCCTTTTATAACATTACGCATATAGGTCCGGAAACGCTTTGTTTCCGAGTTATAGGCCATTGAAACAAATACTGATCAACATTCTTTATTGTAAACATCTAACACATAAAATGTGTGTGATCGTGCATGGTTATGTTTATATATGAGAAAGATAAACACTGTCCTTGTGACAGAATCACAGGTAAAGTAATTCTGAGACTGGTGTTTGCACATACGCCAACAAAACTATAAAAAAAATTACACCAAACAAATATAAAAGCCGTGGGGCTCAGAAGAAAGATCTGAGAGTCATAATCGACAGGGTTTCCTTTGGTAGTCAACATGGCAGACCTCCTGCGAATGTTGACCCTTTTTTTTTACTAACGAGTCACCGGTTATCAAGGCCCAAAGTCCACGCAAGGATAAGAGGTAATGAGTTTGTCAAGTGGACGGTGAGACACCACCTTGAGGATTGGAGACAATGATTGAAACTGGGCAGAGTTTAATTATTTAAGAGGACGGCTCAACGAACATTTGTTAAAATTGGACTTGAAAACGACTATGTTGTAGTCAGCTGGGAACAGCCCCGTGGTATTGTCTTCCACAAACGGGTAGTTTTTGGAAAGAAACTCTGCTCATGGAAGTTTCGTTTAGCTTTAGGTACACAGAGGAAGAAATTCCACCAACCAACACTTTTACTAAGTCTAACCCATGAACGCAAACATGATTGTGAAAAAAAGATGGAGAAAAAAAACAATAGATAAATGGCCTTGTCACGTTAATATTAAAAATTATTTGACACCAACAAGTATATTCATTTTCTAAATGCACCTGGTTTGGTTTTTGACTATTGAATGAGTACAAAATGATGTCTCACTGTATCTATTGTTTGTGCTGAAACAAATTACAACTAGTAACTGAATAGTGTATGTTTAAAAAATTTACTTATGATGATAATTTTTTTTAGGGCTAACTTTGAACCCGAATAAAAGATTTTTCCTAGAAACATATGTATAGCAAAAATACGAGGAATTTCTTTCTGAAGCCGTATTTAAATATCTTTTGAAGATATGTTAAATATATGATACAAAAATAAAACATTAGATATATAAACAATCAAATAAAATTAACTAAATAATTAGAAAAAATAAATAAATAATAACAAAAAATGATAATAGTGATCCTAAAAACAAAGAAAATCAAATGAAACAATTAAACCAACGAATATTAAACTAAAAATGTATTCACTGCAGAATTGATCCAAACGGCCATCTTTTGCACGTTTTAAAAACAGAGTTGAAATCCGAGTCTGAAGAAGAGAATTTTTCCCGGAATATTCTGTTATACAGACCCTACATCGAGTGACATTGAGAGCAAGTAAGATTCGTAATTATGAAAATAATAATAATAATAATAATAATAATAATAATAATAATAATAATAATAATAATAATAATAATAATAATAATAATAATAATAATAATAATAATCAACGAGAAGAAACCACAAACACTTCTTTCACTTTTGTATGTCGTATTTTGCTTTCAATTTGCTTATATCCGATACATTTGTTCACATTGGAATCGCTGTATTTTACTAGTATACATGACGAACAAATATATACCGCACTGCCCTCACAAAGGAGAAAGTAATGCCTGGGAGGATGGTATCATGACGAATTAACATATACTACATACTTCCCCCCATAATTAGGACGTCATGCATGGAAAAATGGTAACTACACTACGCCCCCACACCTAAAAAAGGTAATCCCTGATATGACAACAACAGAACAGATACTTCACTACATGGACGGCGGCACCCGGGGGGGCAGAGGGGGCTCAAGCACCCCCACTTTTTTACTTGGCCCCCCCACTTTACGGTCATCAATAATGAAGTTATATATGCATGTGTTTAAACGACCCCCTCCCCCCACTTTTTAGGAGAGCCCCCACTTTTATAACTGTGCCGCCGGTCCTGCATCCCCCAAAAAATAAAAAATAATGTGCAGTCAGTGTTGACAAATATTTTGCCATGTTCTTAAAATCTAATATTTTATTTTCAATCAATTTCATCGATTTTCATAGCTAATCCTGACCAATAGTTTGTTTTTTTTAGTCATGAATAACGGAAATGGAAGAGTTTTCACTCCCTATTTCAGATGTACTCCTACTCTATTCATGACACACAGTAAAAAAATTAATAAGACAAATCTTTAAAGATTCGCCGGTCAAAAAGAGGGAAAGGAAGTTTTTATTTGTCTTTAGCCTCCTGGCAGGGGGAAAGAAAGAGAAAGTAAAGAGATAAGGGAGGGAAGACAGAAAGAATGCCGCCTGTTCTGATTTTAACGAGCATTCGACTGTTAGAGAAACAGAGACTTTATTCGGTGGCTCAATCAGTTAGCATGCTCTATTTAGAGATTGAGGTTATGAGTTCAAACCTAACCGGGGGGCATAAGTAGTTTTACTCTGAGGTTGTCCTAAAATGAACTTAAACATTTCAAATTGCAATATTACGCAGATTGTTTCGTTTTACTTTTAATTTATTCTGTAATCTACATACTTTATGGAAATTAGAACCATGGCGACACTGAGCAGCTCTGCTTCTCTCTCTCTCTCTCTATCTATCTCTCTTTATATATATATATATATATATATATATATATATATATATATATATATATATATCCTCTTTTTATTCTGAATGGATTCTTTTGTGTTACTCTTACTTACCATTTCCATCCCCTCATTTTTCTGTTATATTCATATTTTTTTTATCATCCATCACTTTTTCCCTATTATTTGTCTATTAAATATTCATTTCTTTCAATGTCTTCCCCCCCTACCATTTTTATTCATATTTTTATTTTTAAACTTTGCCCTTATTTATTTTTTCAATCATTTTTGGTTGTGCCCCCTATGCTTATTTTTTTTTTATTTCCAATGTTTAATGTATTCAGCAACTCGTTCTGTTTTTTCTTGTTTTTTTTTTTAGATAGGCTCAAGCATCTCTGTAAGAGGCTTTGTTCGTCTGCCAGTCTTAAATTTGAAATATCATTTTTAGATGCATTCATACGTCTAGAAAATAAGAGAATGTATCAATCTGTCTCACTTGAGTTTGAAATATCATTTTTGTAAGTCTGTCACGCATTGATTTGAAATAGTATTTTCACAAATCTATTATACTGAGGGTTGAAATAGTATTTTCGTTGGTCTGTCACACTTAGGTTTTAAATAGCATTTTCGTTGGTCTGTCGCATTTAGATTTGAAGTAGGTTTTTCGTTGGTCTGTCACACTTAGGTTTGAAATAGGATTTTTAGATGCATGCACATACCTCTATGATAGACTCCGTTTATCTGTTGCTCTGTCATGCTTAAGTTTGAAATAGCATTTTTTTTCACTAAATATTCAGATTGAATGGACGTATGTTCTTGTTTTTATGGCAATTATTTCTTTTTTTTCCGTTTATTTCTTTTCTATTTGAATAATTATAAATTTCGTATTTTTGTTCGTTCGCTGTTTTCCATTTAAACATCCATTTTTTTTATTACTTCTTTGTTCTTGGTTTATTTAGTGTTTTTATTGCATTTATGTCCATTTTTTAACTTCATTTTTCCCCCCTAATTCTATATTCAATCAAGCAGAATTCCTTCTATTTTTTTCTGTCTTTTTCCCCTCGCGATAGCCTGTCTTCTGTTTCTTTTCTCATTTCTAGCTTCTTCCTTTTTCTTTCTTATCTATCTTTTTACCATTTCCTTTTTTCCATTTGTTATCCTTTCTTTCTTTTTCTAATTGCCTGATGAGATCTGGGACCGGAATATGACTGCATTTGTGTAGCTGTCTACTATATATATATATATAGATATATTTATTTATTTATTTTGGTACAGAAAAATTAGTACAACATTCGTACCCTCGGTTTCAAGCTCGGAAAGTCTTAGCCATCCGGCTCTCTTCAGCTTCTGTTGTCATCAACAGAAGCTGAAGAGAGCCGGATGGCTAAGACTTTCCGAGCTTGAAACCGAGGGTACGAATGTTGTACTAATTTTTCTGTACCAAAATAAATAAATATTATGCTCTTAATTTTTAACTTTAATTCTTAATTAATCGAGCACTCTGCTGCGATTTTTCCTACTATATTACAAAGAAGTTAATCTTTTTCAATTTTCCGAATGGTCCATTTAGTGTTTCGGTCAAATTGCTGTATGTAAGTTTCATGTGTTTCTTGTTCCATTTTCTTTCCTTTTTTGCGAGTACTTTCGATTTTATGAATTATTTTTTTTTAAAAGGTCTTATCAAGCAAAAATACTCTGTTATTTAATAATGTTTGCCTAAATGAAAATATGCTGCCTAAATACACACAATACACACACACAAAGGTTATTTTGGTTATGAATTAGTGTAAAAAAGATTTTGCATCCTCTTTATAAAAAAGTAAAAAGTCGATCATTTATTTTTTTTACATCCCACACCGTCAAAGTAGAAAGTTGACTGCGATTTAAAAAAAAAAATGTCTAGGTAGGTCAAATAACGTTCAGTTAAGCGAAATCGCTTATCAAAAAGGAGGAAAAGGATGGTATTAACAGTAAAATTCGAAAAATTGTCTCTAATTAGATTTCTTCATGGTGTCATTGGTGGCAAGAAGAGGACTTGTGACTGTGAGAGGATTAGTTTTTCACTTTTCCGGCTCTGTCTATGATATTAGTAATCAAAACAAAAACTGTTGATCGGGTTAAATATGAAATTCAATGAAATCAGTTATAAATGATATTTTTTAATTTTTCAACACTGACTGAACAGTTTTAAGTATGTACCTGTTGTTAAAAAAACTATTAACGTTAAAGGAATAGTGGTAAACTGTCTTTACTTATATATATATATATATATATATATATATATATATATATATATATATATATATATATATATATATATAAAAAGTGGATATAGTGAAAAACTCAAATATACCAAGAAAGAAAATAAAAATAAATCCAGGAATAGAGGCCGGAACATAACATGGTTCAATCCTCCGTACTGCCAACTATCTAACATCAACATCGGGAAAGTATTCTTGAACCTAGTAGATAAGCATTTTAGCATGAATAATCCACTTAGAAAGATATTTAATAGAAAAACCATAAAAATTAGTTACTCTTGTACCAAAAACATGGATAGAATAATCAGCACCCATAATCGTAAATTACTAAACAATTCTAGTAAAAATAAGGTTACAGTAGATAAATGTAATTGTCAAGTTAAAGAGAACTGCCCACTGGACGGTAACTGTAAAGTTGAGTGTGTGGTGTATAAGGCCACTATTCATCCGGAAGATAATAACAGGGACAATAAAGTCTACATCGGCATCTCCGCGGGTAACTGGAAACAACGCTTTTATGACCACAAACACTCTTTTAACAACCCAGAACTCAAGAACAAAACAGAGTTAGCTAAACAATGGTGGCTTCTGAAAAATGAGAACCGGTCCCCGGTGGTCTCGTGGTCAATACTATGCTTTTCGGATATTCCAAATGGATTTAGGCAGAGATGTAATTTATGTTTAGAGGAAAAAATAAGAATCCTAAAATACGACCGCAATAATCTTTTAAACAAACGCGATGAATTGATGGCGAAATGCAGACATAAATGCAAATTTAAAATTACCAATATCTAATAATCTGATAGACCTCTAGATTTGTAACGATGAAGATACCAAATAGATCATTTACGGTAAATCCCCATAAATATTTACAATAATATCTGTTATGGACATGTAATCACTGACTTGGTGACATTCGTTATAGTTGTTTTTCGGATGTATGCATATACGATTGTACTTTAAGATATTCGTGTATTCAGAGTACTTACTTGAAATAAGATAGCCTTATATTTGCTTATATGTATGCATGCACGTGCGGATGCGCGTGCATGCATGCATTGGTGTAGATGTATGTATGGGAAGAGTATGTGCGTATATATAAGTACATATGTTTTTGTATGTATATATGTGTGTACGTACATGCATGTGTTTGTGGATGTGCAGGCATGTATGTGTGTGTGTGTGTGTATGTGTGTGTGTGTGTATATCTTGCATATTTATTTTGTCAATATA
>OY744530.1:76561613-76636613 GCA_963556195.1 Sepiola atlantica
ATGTGTAGTTCACTGTGAGCAAATGTTTGGTTTACATGTCACAGATTTCTAAACTCTGTTACATTCCATTGTCTTTGAATAAAATTCCATCTGTCCGTGAGTATTTTATTCAGAAAGCTGTATGTAAAACAAAAAACAGAAACAAAAGAAACATAAAACCAATTAAATTGAAGGAATATCAAATTTGGTAGAAAAAAATATATATACAAGGTGTTCAAGACAAATTTGATAATTTTTTTAATTTCTTTCATTTCAGAGCCATTTGAAGTATTTAATGGCAATAAAGTGCAACTGATAGCTGTTTCTGTGTACTATTGGTTGGTTTGAGAGCTAGAGACCATGCACGACTTGACAGATGATTTGTGATGGATTAAAAAATTTGGAAATCTTAGCTGCAACCTAGTGCTCCTTGAATACCATGAAATGTGAACTGGAGAATTGTGACGGAGATGTGGAAACAGTGGCTAGCATGAAGTGTCATGGCAGGCGTTTTTACTGTGTCCGCACAACAAAATTTATATAGAAGCTGCAAAAAAAGGTGCAGCAAGATCCATGCAAGGCAATGCAGACCTTGGTGAGACAAATGAGCGTCGGAGTGGCAACTGTGAAGAAAGCGCTAAACGGTGATCTTCACTACTCCTAAAACAAGAATCGCAAGGGACAACTACTCATCGCCAAGGCCTAAAAGAATTGCATTACGAAAGCCAAGAAACTCCTCAACAAGGTCAATCATCCAGTCAAACCGGAGATGCTCTGGTTCTTCTCAGGGCCTGTTGCACAATGCGCAGAACAATAACTGTCTACAGTCTCGCGCATCATGAAGATCAAGTTCCCTCAAACTGTGATAGTCTTTAGGTATGTTTCTAGTAAAGGCCACATAATGATACCCCACATATTTGAAAAGGGACTCAAATGGCTATATTGAGTTACTGTTCATTGTTGTCAAGCACTGAGTGGAGAGAATGGCGGCAGGAAGGCCATATCTGTGGCAGCAGGACTCAGCTCTGTGTCGCACATTTGAGAAAACCCAGAAGTGACTGAGAATTACCACGACTTCATCAGTCCCAACATTCCCCCTCCGCCACAACCCACCAGATTACAACCCCATGGACTATTGTGTGTGGGGCGCAGTTGAGAAAGACACCAACCGTACAACAGACGAGCTGATTGCCACGATCAAACTGCTGTTCAAGTGTCTCTCGAAAGACACAGTGAAGGACGTGTGTTCCAGGTTCATGTCCCGCCTGGAGGTCATGGTGGACTATGTTATTAGATTGCCGATAATATAATACAACAATAACAAATGAAAATTGGCTAAGTTTGATTTGTCAGTTTAAATGTTGTTTGGGTCTGACTCTGAAAACCCGACAAGATAACTTTATATGTTAGATATATGATTTCTAACATAAATAAATGCTCAATTTTCAATATATGGTTTCTAACGTAGATAAATGGTAAATTTTCGGCCCATTTTATTTGCATTGTATTCTCATATCAATTATCTTCTGTCTTCTTTTTTGTTTTTTGTCTATTTTATCTATATTAATTGGCCACAAACATTTGACTTCATATTTGGCTTGACGTCTCTTTATTGCTCTTTTCACAATTGTACTCATTTGATAGAAATAAGTTTGCATCTCCCTCACCCTCTCTCTCTCTCTCTCTCTCTCTCTCTTTCTCTTTCTCTCTCTCTCTCTCTCTCTTCTTTGGTCTGTTTCTTCCGTTCCTATCTTTCTAAGTCTTTCTCATTTGGTAGTTCAAATATTTCTCTCTCTTGATTTGGTTGTGTCTCTCCCTCTCATTCTCTCAGAGTTTCACTCTTGCTCTGTCCGGATCTTTCAGTTTATTTAGTTTTATTTTCTTCTTTCTCTCTCTCCCTCTCCCCCCCCCCTCTCTCTCTCAGAACATATGTTAGATACTGTTTATACCCGTTAAAACAGATAAACTGTTTGTATAAATATATAAATATGTACATTGTATATTTGTATATATATATCTAACATATACAGTTATCTTGTTGGATTTTCAAAGTCAAACTCAAATAGCATTTAAGCTCTCAAATCAAACTTTGCTTCTGACTAACCAATTTTAATTTGTTATTGTTGTACCATGTTATTGGCAATATAATAACATACTTTGCTATAATTTATTTTAAAAATTATTTAATCCAGCTCAGTTGAAAATTATTCCCAGTTTAATTTTAACAACTTGGCCTGAGGAAGCTCAGCCTAATAAAGCTGTAGCTGAAACATTTATGCACATATGTAGCCAAAAATGTTTGTATAAATAAAAATTTATAGGAAATAAATATACTGTTCTACTTGTTATTGAGCACTATCATATAAACACAGTAAGAATTCACAGGATTGTTGAACCAGTTCCTATACAAACGTGAAAATGAGATTAAACTAAATACGTTTCATTGGGGCATGAAGAACATCTAAAGGGTCGTGCATGACTGTGTTCATTAGTTCTTAAAATCTGTAGAATTTGGTATATTTGGACAACTGTTCTCATCTTGGGTGTTTTTATGGCAACGTTTCGACTGATGTAACCTCCGACCTTCTTCAGGTGTACTTTGTCGAACTCGGGAATTTTTCTGTCGAACTCGGGAATCTGGACAGAATTTCCAACGGAACCCTTTATTAAATCCACGGGGGTAGCATGCTCTCGTTCCATCTGCAATGACTGGTAATTCGCAATTCTTCGTATCGCCCGCACTGAGGATTGAACCTTCAACTTTCAGATGACTGTCACTTAGAACTGAATTTTACTTAGTACTATATCCACTGCGCCACAGGTCCTTGCAGACAATAAAGGGTTCCGTTTGAAATTCCGTCTAGATTCCCGAGTTCGAAAAAGTACACTTAAAGAAGGTCGGAGGTTACATCGATTGAAACGTTGTGATAAAAATACCTAAGATGAGAACAGTAGTTCGAATATACCAAATTCTACAAATTATCAACCCTCATCTAAAAAAACTCTGTAACATAATTCTTAAAATCTGTTTCAGATTTACCTGATAGAATTATACTGTCATTAGAAGAATCAGACAACGTTTGCACAGCAATGTTTTAGAAAACTTTAATAATAATTTAGTATTATGAGAGGATTGAAGAAAGGTTCATTTCATATAGGGTTTATGACAAGTATTTGTTGACATTAGATTTGAAGACAACTATATTGTAGTCTGCAGGGAACCAACCCCTTTATTCAGTCCAATAATGTTATCAACTATGACAGAAAGCAACTGAAGAAGGCCAGAGAGTGCAACAGCTGAAACGTTGTACACATAAAAACAACCAAGATGAGGATAACAGTTCAAAACATGTAGCAATATGTAAATAACAACAATACAAACATCTTTAGTTTCTTTGCGTAACATTATATCGATAGTTTAAATAACAACTCTACATGGTGAGTACAAAAGCTCTCTTGGATTTCGTACAGATAAAGAATGTAACTTCATTGTAATCTTCTTGCACGTTTGTAACTACAGTCACATGATCTCAGAAAGTTCCATGTGATATTGGTTGATATCAGACACTTGGTGTACAGCCTGCTCGTTACACAACGAACATTAATAAGATGATCTAACTTTATTCAGACTCTCTGCAGCATATCCGTGGTTGAATGCACTGCTTCGTAAGGACAATCCTGCAGATCATTCAGTGTTGCAGGTAGTGGAGGTACATAAACGTTGCCCTTTATATACCCCTCCCCCAGCCCCGGAAAGGAAAAAGTCACGAGCTGTTAGGTCCAGTGATTCAGGGAGCCATTTGTACACCATCCTGTACTGACTTGGCCGGCAGAATAAATATGAACTTTATTTATTTTTTGTTTGTTTTAACTAATGTTATTGTTGACTCATTATCTTTTTGTTGTTATTCAGACGAAGATTTTGAATTCTATAATGAACACAACAATTATTTTGTTAAGGAATTATTTAAATGAGGATCAATAACTTGCATTATTTAGAGTTAATATATATATATATATATATATATATACAGGGTGGGCCAAAATAAGGGTCCTATCTTTAAATTTGAATAACTTGAATTTGAATAACTTCCACAAAATAAAAGTTAAACTCACCAAACTTTATGTGTGTGTAGACTGACCCTTCCGAGATATTTTGAAATAAACAAAACAAATTTTAGCCGAAAAACACTTCTTAAAACTTAAAAAAACTAAAGTATTGTTTTTTACACTGTTTTGAGTTTTTTAAGCAAAAATAATGTTTTCTAAATGAGGGTACGTTCCTTAGGGCTAATACGGCTCATGCTTACTTCGGAAGGGATCCTTTACTTATTCTAAAAAAAAATATTTTTTTAAATCAATAAATAAAAAAGTTATGAATTTTTAAAAATAGGACCCTTATTTTTGCCCACCCTATATATATATATATGTAGTAAAAAATTTTTTTTAAATGAGGATAGATTATTATTTTTTTTAATATATATATATATATATATATATATATATATATATATATATATGTAGTAAAAGTATTTCCAATGTTTTGAAGCATTGATATTTTCAAAAATTTATACAGGTTAGAGACCAAACTCAATGCAATTTTTTTTCTTTTAAATAAACAATATATATATATATATATATATATATATATATATATATATACATATAATAACCCTCCTCCTCCTCCTCCTCCTCCTCCTCCTCCTCCTCCAGGAAGCAAGGTAAGCATCCATGGGATAGTAATCCAAAGAATTTCAACCGGGCTTATAAAAAGTGCTCAATATCAAATAGAGCTTTTATATATGATTATTTTTATTTACACAGACATGTGCAAAATCTGCGAAACTGGCATATCAGCTATATTTTGTACATGTCTGTGTAAATAAAAATAATCATTCATATATATATATATATAGTTTTAAATTAAAAAATGTGGAAATTTACTCTCAAGAGCTTTTTCTACTTCAGAAGACAATGGTTGATATATAAAATATATAATAAACGAGAAATGCCGATTAGCTGGGCGAATAAGCGTTTTTAGAAGAAATAATTTAATAAATCGATTAAAAAGGTTTAAAACGAAAGACCCCCCCCCCCCCCCCCCCCACACACAAAAAATAAAATGGCCAACACAAACCACCAAAAAGAAATTAGCGTTTGCATTATTTGGATTATTCGTACTACTTTTCTCATCTTGGATGTTATTCTCACAATGTTTCAGGAGGTATAAACTTGTTTTTTTAAATACTAATAAGTCACCACTTATCAAGGCTGGAAGACCACTTGAGGATAAGGATTAATGAGATTGTCAGTTTGTGATTAACAACACCTTTGAGGGGATTGGAAACGATGAGTTAAATGGTTCGAATTTGATTATTTAAGTGGGCGGCTCGACAAGAAGCTGTTGACATTGGATTCAAAAACAATCATGTTCTAATCAACTGGGAAACAACCCCGCAAAATTGTATTCCACAGAAGTTCTTGGGAAAAAACTTTGCTTATGATCGTTCCGTTTAGTTTTAGGTACACAGGTGAAGAAAAGAAAATTATTTACAGTGGTTGTAGCTAGACGAGTTTTTACTGTGAATGTTTTATAGGGAGGAACCAGAGATTGAAGCTCAGTCGAACACCTATGATGAAAATAACGATAGGGTAAAGAAAGGTGAGCAACGTTTCTCTGTTAGAATGGGGCTGTAGTGAAGAGAAGAGATCACTCACCACGAGCTTTCGAAGTCGATTCTGCACTTTGTCAAGGCAAGAGCTCAGAGCTTCAAGTACGTTTTTTCGAACTTGGGAATCATCATGTCATTCTGTACTGAACGATTTATTCAATCCACGAGCGAAGATTGCTTTCGTTCTGTCAGCCATGACGGAGTCGAAGTCTTAAGTAATTTAAAATTTTATTTTCATATCGTCTTTACTGAGGATTGAACCATCAACCTCCAGAAGAGCTGATTATTACTTAGCACTTTATTTATTGCGCCATGGGTCCATGTAGATTCCAGAGTTCGACAAGACGAGATGCACCTGAAGATTGAAAGTTACATCGGCTGAAACGTTATGAGAATAAAATCCAAGATGAGAACAATAGTCCGAGTAATCCAAATAATCAATCCTCATCTAAAAATTCTGAAACACGAAAATACTATTCAAAGTGAACTATTGATTTTGTAAGACGGAAGCTATCGATGACAAACTTTGAGAAATAGACCGGCTTCACTTTATTATATAGAAAGATAGTGAAAATCAGATGAAAATAGCATTGTAGTTTTTCCCCAGCAACGGCCATTTTTAGACCCAGTCCACCTCTCTCTTTTTTTCATCAATATTTGTTCATTTTAATTGCTCTTCATAAACTATCGGCTTAATTGATATTGACTTGAATTGAACAATAAATAAAATGAGTAATTTCAATTTTTGTCTCTTGAAACACAAACTCATGTCAAGAAACAAAACACAAGGAAACACTTGCTTTTTGTGTGTCTTTCTTGAAGCCCAGGTTATAATCAATGAATGTGTCACTTTCGTATGAGACATGCTTTTTACTTTTTTTTTATTTTTCATTGTCTGATTGAGTTTTACACTTGAGTGAGTTCGTTTTTTTTTGTTTGTTTTTTAGGAAGATTTTCGTTTGAATCTACCGAAAATAATTTCTAAACAAAAGGATTTTGCAGCATGAATTTAAGCTTTTAAAACCATCAGTTTCTCCAGTGGATTAGGAAGGATTACTTGTTCATTTATGTGTGGCATATATATATATATATTTATATTTTATATATATATATTTATATTTTATATATATATATATATATATATATATATATATATATATATATATATATATGCATATATTTATATTTCATATATTTATATTTTATATATATATATGCATATATTTATATTTTATATATACATATATTATGCATATATTTATATTTTATATATATATATATATATATATATATGCATATATTTATATTTTATATATATATATATATGCATATATTTATATTTTATATATATATATATATTATGCATATATTTATATTTTATATATATATATGTATATATTTATATTTTATATATATATATATTATGCATATATTTATATTTTATATATATATATTATGCATATATTTATATTTTATATATATATATATGCATATATTTATATTTTATATATATATATATATTATGCATATATTTATATTTTATATATATATATATATATATATATATATATATATATATATATATATTATGCATATATTTATATTTTATATATATATATATTATGCATATATTTATATTTTATATATATATATATATATATATATTATGCATATATTTATATTTTATATATATATATATATTATGCATATATTTATATTTTATATATATATATATTATGCATATATTTATATTTTATATATATATATTATGCATATATTTATATTTTATATATATTATGCATATATTTATATTTTATATATATATATATATATATACTATATATATATATTATGCATATATTTATATTTTTATGTATATATATATTATGAATATATATATGTATTATGTATATGTATATATTTAATGTATATATATATATGTATATATTTAATGTATATATATATGTATTTCATGTATATATATATATATATATATGTATATTTCATGTATATATATATTTTATATATATATATATATATATATATATATATATATATATATATATGGGGTAAGGTACACGATAATTCATGAAAATGAAATGTCGTGGTGGACAAAATGTGTGAAAAATGACAAACGGAAACAAGTTAAAGTGCAGGAGAAAAACAAAAACAAGAGATTTTTTAACCGGTTTCGTTTGTTGCAAGCATCTTCAGAAAATGTAGATATGGAAATGATTTTATTTTGAAGGCACACACATGGGATGAGGGAAAGATGATCTGATTGGATCATATGAGAAGACATTAAGTGATGTTGGGATATGATAAGTAGGTAACATATTCTTGTAAGGCGGTGGGGGAGGGGGAAAGGCGGCTGAGAACCTAACTAAGGTGAACAAAAGGAGTGGGCATGAAATTGATACACTGGAAGTTAGAACCTAAAGATTAAAAAGAAATAAACAGGGATAGAACTGATAATTTGTCAACAATAGGTTTTTAAAGAGCAATTCATAAAAATGAAAAGCCGAGGTGGGAAAAATGTGTGAAAAAAGAAAACAAACGGGAAAGACAGGTTAATGGTTAGGAGAAAAACAAATATATATATGAATTTCAAAAGTAGAAAATAAGGGTTAAGTTAGAGAGAGATGTATTAAAATGATTTGGTTATCAATGGGAGCTTGCTATTATCACAAAATATATAAATATACACACACATGTGTATATATGTACATATACATATATATATGTGTATATATCTATACATATGCATACACATATACACACATTTTCTAATATATATATATATATATATATATATATTATCAGGGTCGCAGTGGTGCAATATATTGCATTGTTTTAGTGCGACTTTTGCTAAGTGTCTGCTTAAGGTATAAGAACCGAGCCTTAGGTTGAAGTTTGATGGTGATAACCTAAGGTTCAGTTCTTATACCCTAAGCAGACACTTAGCAAAAGTCGCACTAAAACAATGCAATATATTGCACCACTGCGACCCTGATTAAATATCTCTCTCTCTCTCTTGCTCTCTCTCTCTCTCTCTATATATATATATATATATATTAGAAAATGTGTGTATGTGTGTGTATGTATTGATATATATATATACATATATATACATATATATATATATATATATATATATATATATATATATATATATATATGTGTGTGTGTGAAAAAATGACAAACGGAAAACAAGTTAGAGTGCAGGAGAAAAACAAGAGATTTTTTTACCGGTTTCGTTCGTGGAGAACGTCTTCAGAAAATGAAGGTATAATTTTATTTTGAAGGCACACACATGGGATGAGAGAAAGATGATCTGATTGGATCATATGAGAAGACATTGTGATGTTGGGATATGATAAGTAGGTGACCCATTCTTCTTTTTTTTTTATTTAAATTTATTTATTTATTTTTTATCTAGAATGGAGAAAGCGGTGGGGGAGGGGGAAAGGCGGCAGAAAACCTAACTACGGTGAACAAAAGGGGTGGGCATGAAATTGATAACACTGGAAGTTAGTGCCTAAAGATTAATAAGAAATAAACAGGGATAGGTCAGCAAATTTGTCACAACAATATATATATGTATATGTATACACACATGTGTGTGTATATTTATATAATTTGTGATAATAGCAAGCTCCCATTGATAATAAAATAATTTTAATACATCTCTCTCTAACTTAACGCTTATTTTCCTTTTTTGAAATCCATATATATATTTGTTTTTCTCCTACTCTTTAACCTGTTTTTCCCGTCGGTTTCATTTTTCACACATTTTGTCCACAACGGCTTTTCATTTTCATGAATTGCTCTTTAAAAAACTAATGTGTGACAAATTAGCAGACCTATCCCTGATTCTTTCTTATTAATCTTTGGGTTCTAACATCCAGTGTATCAATTTCATGCCCACCCCATTTTTTTACCGTAGCCAGCTTCTCTGTCTATTCTTCCCTCTTGTCGCCTTCCCCCTCCCTCACCGCCTTTTCCATACTAGCTCATTAGGTGTGATAGTAAAAGAGAGAAAGAAAATTAATAAAAATATAAACAGAAGAATAAGAAACATAGAAGAATGTGTCACCCACTTATCATATTCCAACATCACTTAATGTCTTCTCATATGGTCCAATCAGATCATCCTTCCTTCATCCCATGTGCTCCCTGAGACGAAATTCACCTACATTGACGTTTTTTTTTTTTTTTTTTTTTTTTTGTAAAACTTAATTATGTTCTACAAAACCAAAAACAAAAACAACAGCCCCTCTCCCTTTCTCCCTCCCCTTTTTTTTAATTTTTAGAACTTGAAGCATAAATCTTTTACTATAATGACCAGATTCGGCATTAAATAACCCAAAAAGGGTTGATATGCCGTAAAACAAAACTACCAAACCAAAAACGATGATTAAACATTTGAAGATATAAAGAACTTGAAGCATAAAAACTTTTACTATAATGACCAGATTCGGCATTAAATAACCCAAAAAGGGTTGATATGCCGTAAAACAAAACTACCAAACCAAAAACGATGATTAAACATTTGAAGATATAAAGAACTTGAAGCATAAAACTTTTACTATAATGACCAGATTCGGCATTAAATAACCCAAAAAGGGTTGATATGCCGTAAAACAAAACTACCAAACCAAAAACGATGATTAAACATTTGAAGATATAAAGAACTTGAAGCATAAAAACTTTTACTATAATGACCAGATTCGGCATTAAATAACCCAAAAAGGGTTGATATGCCGTAAAACAAAACTACCAAACCAAAAACGATGATTAAACATTTGAAGATATAAAGAACTTGAAGCATAAAAACTTTTACTATAATGACCAGATTCGGCATTAAATAACCCAAAAAGGGTTGATATGCCGTAAAACAAAACTACCAAACCAAAAACGATGATTAAACATTTGAAGATATAAAGAACTTGAAGCATAAAAACTTTTACTATAATGACCAGATTCGGCATTAAATAACCCAAAAAGGGTTGATATGCCGTAAAACAAAACTACCAAACCAAAAACGATGATTAAACATTTGAAGATATAAAGAACTTGAAGCATAAAATTTTTTACTATAATGACCAGATTCGGCATTAAATAACCCAAAAAGGGTTGATATGCCGTAAAACAAAACTACTAAACCAAAAACGATGATTAAACATTTGAAGATATAAAGAACTTGAAGCATAAAAACTTTTACTATAATGACCAGATTCGGCATTAAATAACCCAAAAAGGGTTTATATGCCGTAAAACAAAACTACCAAACCAAAAACGATGATTAAACATTTGAAGATATAAAGAACTTGAAGCATAAAAACTTTTACTATAATGACCAGATTCGGCATTAAATAACCCAAAAAGGGTTGATATGCCGTAAAACAAAACTACCAAACCATACCTCATCCCATGTGTGTGCCTTCAAAATAAAATGATTTCCATATCTTCATTTTCTGAAGACGTTCACCACGAACGAAACCGGTCAAAAAATCTCTTGTCTTTGTTTTTCTCCTGCACTTTAACTTGTTTTCCGTTTGTCATTTTTTTACACACACACACACACACACACACACATATATATTGTTTGTTTTATTTGTTGTAAATTTATGTATTTTTCATATATCTATTCATAGGTATGTATTTTTCATATATCTATTCATAGGCAGACTGTTTCGCTGTACACAGCTCTTCAGTGTGGCTAGATAAGCAACTGGCTCAAGACAGGATAATATATATATAAATATATATATATATATATAAATGTATAAGTCATGAATTTATTTACCTAGTATCTATAAGTTATATATATATATATATATATATATATATATATATATATAGTACTTCAATGGTTCTTCTTTCCTAGATGTTAATCCAATGAAACTCCAGTGTTTATAAGATAGTGCTCAATAACAGGTAGAGCTGTATTATATTATAATTTCTTTATTCATACAATTACATAATATATATATATATATATATATATATATATATATATATATATATAGTACTTCAATGGTTCTTCTTTCCTAGATGTTAATCCAATGAAACTCCAGTGTTTATAAGATAGTGCTCAATAACAGGTAGAGCTGTATTATATTATAATTTCTTTATTCATACAATTACATAATATATATATATATATATATATATATATATATATATATATATATATATATATATATATATATATATATATATAAAACTTAAAGAAAGAGGCAAAATGCCTTCAAAAACCATGTGTTAGATGCAGATATTTTTATTAAAATCAAAATACTAATTTTTTTTCATCTTGACTCTTTTTTTAATAATTTTGCCTGGTATCACAAGCCTCATCAGAGATTTAAACAAATAAAAAGTATTAACCAAATTTTTTTTTCGTAATAATCCTTCCTGGCATTGTAGAAGTGACGTCCGATGTTGTGTGGACTTAACGGAGTAAATGTCTCTTTTAAATTTGAACTTAAATCGCGCATGGTCGCTGGTAGGTATACATTTTGGAAAGTTCATTTTTTTAAGCATCTTTAAAATTTAATCTAGGTAAGTTTATGTTCAAAAGGTAAAATCCCATGAATCCTTACTGTAGGATCAATTATTTTGTAAGTTTCAATTAAATCACTTCTCATTCTTTGAATAAAGTAGTTAGTCTTAATTTTTCCAATCTCTCCATGCAACTGTAATCTTTTACTCTTTCTATTTTTCTGCCCATTTTTTTGTTCCAATCTTAATATTACATTCCGATTTCCCGCAATTCATAATGTACAAAAAATATTAAAAAAACACCAAAATTTATTGGCAAAATATGTTATAGTTTTTTCATAACTTAACAACATTCGCATATGGGAACATGCCTTTATCTTAAAAATGGCTTATGATATAAGCATGACATTTTCAGCATATCTATTCGAGCACATTATAACTAAAAATGTTAAATCTCAACTCAGACAGAATCTTATAGTGGCAGACTGCCAGGTGGAAGTTTAATTGCTGTTTGTATTTTTGAAATATGATGAAATAAAAGTTGACTCGTCATGTTAGCTAGTCGATTGGATATATTTGTGATGCCTTTGTGGAGTTTCAATCTCTAGTTCCTTTTTGTAAGACATTCGCAGCAAGAACTTGCCTCTCTACCACTACCACCACCACCACCACTACGAAAAAGGTTTCCTTTCTTCCTTCTTTAAGCAGAATTTTCATGAACAGAGTTTCCCTCCAAAAGCTTTCCATCAGTGGAACACATTACGATGGGACTGCTTCCCTGCAGACCACAACATGGTCATGTTCAATTACAATGCCAACAAATACTTATTACAATTTCAGAATTTTTGAGATGAGAATTGATAATTTGTATTATAGGTTCAATCCTCAGTGTGGGCGATACTAAGAAAACAATTATGAATTACTTAAGACTTCTACACAATCAAGGGCAAGCTACATACCCCCGTGGATTAAATAAAGGGTTCTGTTCAAAATTTGTGCAGGTTCTTGAGGTCAACGATGATAGTTAATCAAAATTCGTATTTTTCTTTTAAATTGGGATACTTTATTCTGTTTGGGGTTTATGTGTTCACCTTCATGTATATTTCTCGGATCACTGATTGGTTGAGCTTAATTTGTTCACATTTGCGAACAAACAAATTCTGTTTCCCATCAGTTGTAATTGCTTTTCAAATTAATTATTCCCACTTGCACTGTGCAAGTTCTCATCAAGCCAAAACACATATTAATGCATCAGAGATCTTATTCTCTCTTGCTGCCCCCCCTTTCATGTCTTTTCTGACACTGTAATAAGATACCGTACTGTTTATCTTAAATAATAATGACGTCACCAATGGTGGAGAGATGTGAAGACGAGACCCAAGATGAGGAAGAAGATCTTTTTTTAATCTATTTGTTGACCTACTCCTTTGCCCTTTCACGATGTTTGGGGAGCAAATATCATGGCAAAGCAAAGCAGATAATAAGATATTCATAAAATTTTAGACCTGAAACAAAGATGGCCAATAAATAGGCACATTTGTGTCGGATATTTTTGCGAGCTGGTGGGGAAGGGAGGGGCGAATGTTGCTTTTAGGATTCAAATAAAACTAGAAAAAAAACAACTCTTAAACAAATGTTTGTTTTGGCTGTGCAAATATTCGGAAAGGAAACGATGTGAATTTTTATTCGCCCATCAGCATCTCTTGCCGATCGGCCATTTTGAAATTTTCCACTTCTTAGAAATTTGGCGTGTGTTTTAAACAAATTTTTTTTTCTTTGTTACCTTTTCTTTGCTTTCTCTTTCTTTCTCTTTTCTCTCTATCTTGCTCTCTCACTCTTTTTTGTTTTCTTTCTGTTAAGAGCCTGTCTTTATTTTTATATACCCCCCCCCCCCGTCAATTTATCACAATTGTCACTCTGCTATGTTCTTTTTCTTTTTTTTTTTGGATTGAAAAGTCAGTGCCCTAGAGGAAGAGCACTCTGGCCTACAAAAATGCCTGAGCAGCTCCGTCAGCATTCCACGGTAGGGGTGCCCCAGGCGATTAGCATTAAACTAACCCCTTCTCAAAGGGTGAGAAGGCAAAACCTGGGAGGATGCACCTCCTAGAACTGCACAGGACAATCCATAAGACCGGCGGAATGACGGCCTGAAGGCCAAGACGATACCAGTCTAAGGGTGTAGCATCCATCGGAACAGATACTACACTTTGATCTCAGCCAAAAAGCTGTTATGTTATTTTATGCTCTTTTCTCTTTCCCCAATGTCTCTCTTTCACTATTGTAACAGCTACTCATCCTTAAGATCAAAGTGTAGTATCTGTTCCGATGGATACTACATCCATAAACTGGTATTGTCTTGGCCTTCGGGTCTTGATTTACGCCGGTCTATGGGTCGGTCCTGTGCAGTTTTAGGAGGTCCACCCTTCCAGGCTTTGCTTCCCCTCTTTGGGGAGGAGTAAGTTTATTGCTTACTGCCTGAGGCGCCCCTACCGGGAAATGCCGACGGGGCTGCCTAGGCAATTTTGAATGGCCAGAGTGCTCACTTCCTGGGTGCTGGCTTTTCAAACCCCACTTTCCCGACCCGACCTTGGGTCACATCTTACTTGTGGGAGTAAGATAAAACTGGCCTTGTGCCTAACCTCCTGGAGAGGAGGTAAATAAATACTCATCCTTATTTCTCTCTCTAACAGTCTTTTACGCTCCCCTTTTCTCTGTAATAGTTTCTCATACTACTTTCTCTCTCCTTTTCTTTCTTTCTCTAACATTCATATCTCTTTCTCTCTCTCTCACTAACAGTTTCTTATATCCTCTCTCTCTCTCTCTCTCTCTCTCTCTCTCTCTATATATATATATATATATATATATATATATATATATATATATATATATATATATATAAGGTTATCATACTCCTTTATCTGTAACGGCAAATGTTTCCCTTTCTGTCTGTAACAGTCTATCATACTCCCCCTTTCTTTCGGTAAAACTCTCACCCCGTCTTACTCTGTCACACTCCCATTCTCTCTTCTTTCTCTCTTTATAACAGTCTCTCATACCTCCTCCTCTCCTTGTATACTCCCTTTCTTTTTTTCTCTCTTTAATAATCTCCTAAACTTCTTCTGTCTTTTAGAGTCTCTCAAACTTCTCTCTCTCTCTATAAGAGTCTTTCATTAACCCTCTCTCTCTCTGTAACAGCCTGTCATATTCCTCTCTTTCTCTCCCTAAACTTCTCTCTTTGTCATGTTCTGGCATACTCTTCTAAGTTCATTACATTCTTTCATATACCTCACATCCTCCTCTATTATACTACACACACACACACACACACGCACACACACAAACACACACACACGCACATATAATCTTAATTGTGCATTCCACTAACCATGGGTAATCAATCCAAAACCATAATTTTCATTAACTTATACAATCTCTTTATTTTCGTATTTCGTTGAGAGTTTTTTCTTCCTCTCTCATTTCACACTCAAAAGTATTTTTTTCTAAATTGTGTTTTTTGATGTAACATGTTCTTTCACAATTCAACACTATGTAATACTACTGATGATTGACAAGGTTGGACTAAAATATATGCTTACACAATTGTAAGAGATGAACAATAAATTTGAAGAGAAAAATACTACTGAGTGTAAGATGAGAGAACAGAATAAACCCTCATCGAAATACGGAAATAAAGAGATTGTAAAAGCTAATGAAAATTATCATTTTATATTGATTCCCATGGTCAGTGGAATGCAAAATTGAAATATATATGCTCTGAATCTTGTAATACAACTTCATTGAGCTTAAAATTGGAAACATTTAAGATATTATAAGGACTATACGTTTAAGAAAATATATATTCTTTGTAAAAACACACATATATATATATATATATATATATATATATATATATATATATATATATATATATATATATATATATCGTAATCCAGGTAAAGTTTGTATCAACAGGGTATAAAAATCCAGAGAATCTTTATTGTGTTTATATCATAGTGTTCAATAATAGTTATTTACTGGTAATAAAATTTGGATTTATGCAAACATAATTTGGTTACACATTTTCAAAATATGTTTCAGTCAGCTATAAAAAACAGACTTCTTCGTAAAGCAAAAACATTCTAGCTTGAAAAAGTTTGGCTTTTTATAGCTGTGACTGAAACATGTTTTGCAGATGTGTAGCCAAATTATGTTTGTATAAATAAAAAAGATTATTACCAGTATATATATATATATATATATAGAGAGAGAGGTGGGTGTGTACAAAAGATACATGCCTGAATTTATTTGGTTTTATATGCAAACACATACCTGTATATATATATATATATATATATATATATATATATATATATATCGATTTTCATCTACATATATAAAGGCACATAATTACATTTTCACTCATGTACATATATAAAATTACTCTGTCAGTCAGGTTAAAAATTGAAAATGAAGGTACCCCCCCTCACTTCCTCCTGACCAAAAAAACGAAAATAAATATGCTTATAGGTAATCAATACCCAATTAATAAACTACAACTTGAGGCTAGGTGGGTGTTGTAGATCTTTCCATGTTTATTCATGTTTAAAATGCTTTGCAGATAGTTTAAGTAAATACTGCAAGTTTCACCCGAGCGGCCGATGATTCTTGTTTGTTAATTGAATATTGATTACCTATAAGCATCGATCAATTGTACGCCTGACTTTTCGATAACGCTTGCACATTTTGGACTCTTCTGAAAGCTTTTAGCGATTGGTCAACTGTAACAATCTAGTTTGATGCACCATTTATCATCCCATTTTACTTCGATGACCATACCCCTCCCCTCATACACACTCTCCAATTTTACCTGACTTCCTGGTTACCTCACTATCAACTATCATCGGGGTCCCCCAAAAGTAAGTGGAAACAATTCATCATCAGTGGGTGTGGAGAGTTCTGGTGATGCACGGGGCCAACTCCTTGATTGTATTCCCCAAAGACTCAAGTATAAGTCCTAGTACCGAGAAATATGAGAAAGGAAGTTAGTTTGAAGTGATGCCCTCCCCTTCACAATTTGGACAAATGGGGTCACCACCCTGTCTGCCCCCTCTTCTGCATACCACACGATGAAATTCACATTAAAAAGTGTAGAAGACCCATTATAATCGATGATAATGATCAGCCGATGGGGGTGGGGATACACTTTGCAAAGCATCAGATATTCTAGGTCTATATATTCTTTACACACTGACAAATATATTTGCAAACAGTGATATCAGTCTATATAGAGATGCTAGATTGACTATAATAAGGGACTCTAACATGGTGAAAACTTCAAAAAATTATATGTATGGAAATTTTAAAAATTTGGCTTAAGAATCGAAGTATTAGCAAACTTTTTAGATGTCACTTTTAACTTAGATAAAAAATACACATGGGCTGTATTTCAAAGATAATGAAAACTCAATATATGTGAACCCAAAGTTCAACAACCTTCCATCAATTATAAAATATATTCCTAGTTTTATGAAACTTCAAAAATGAAAAGGCTGGTATGGAATCCAGTATTGCATGTGTTTTTTTTAAAACTATTCACAACATTAAAAAATATCTTACAAAATGCCATCCTGACACACACATTTCCTGGCACTGTTCTGATTTTTGGATGTGATGTCTCTCTTCGGTTCAGGAATAGTCTGGGGATTGTTATGATAGGCATAACTCCACAAATAAAGATCTAGCAGGTTGAGTTGTGGTGAGTGTGAAGCCCATTCAGGATCTTACTTCCTATTCTGCAGCTATTCTAACGAGTCATTTGAAGTGTGGAGAGTTGCCCTATCCTGTTGAAACCACTTTTCATCCCATACAACACATTTTCGTCTGCCAAACGCTGCTCGAAACTTCTTCATAACCAGTAGGTAGGGCTTAATATTAATCATGACTGACATTCAACTGTGATAAAACAAAGACTGTTGGACATTCATAACTCAAACTTGATGGACAAGTCAGCCATAGACTGTAGTTTATTTGTATCAAATATGGTTGGATTGTAGAAAGGATTGTGCATTTTATTAATGATTCCATGGGTAGCATTTTTGGAGTGGGGTTCACTCAATATTTATCAGATATTTGATTATTTTTCCTTTTAGTAAAAAGAATTTGTTACAACTAAATACACAATTATTTCTTATGTACTGGAATTGTTGATTTATATTGCATATAATGCATGGTATATTGTATACAATGCACGGTATATTGCATACAATGCGTTGTATATTGCATACAGTGTATGGTATATTGTATACAATGCATGGTATATTGCATACAATGCATGGTATATTGCATACAATGCAAGGTATATTGCATACAGTGCAAGGTATATTGCATACAGTGCACGGTATATTGCATGCAATGCATTGTATATTGCATACAGTGTATTGTATATTGCATACAATGCATTGTATATTGCATACAGTGTATGGTATATTGTATACAGTGCATGGTATATTGCATACAGTGCACGGTATATTACATATAATGCATTGTATATTGCATACAATGCATTGTATCTTGCATACAGTGCAAAGTATATTGCATACAATGCATTGTATCTTGCATACAGTGCAAAGTATATTGCATACAATGCATTGTATATTGCATACAGTGTATGGTATATTGTATACAATGCAAGGTATATTGCATACAATGCATGGCATATTGCATACAGGTCAATGTATGCTCTGATGAACTTACTGCACTTTTACCCCCTCAACGTAAATACCTCTGACCCACTTGACTAGCAGCAAAATCACACCCCTTCTCTGTAGAGATTCATAGATGCCGAAATATTTTCTACTCTAATAGCTTCTTTCCTAAAACTGCTTCTTTGAAATTCTCTCCATATTTCCCCGACTGTACCAATATGCAAAACATTTAAATATAATATGAACAAACATCTTGCTGCCCATGTTGCCACTGAAGCATAAGAGGCTACTGTGATAGGGGATATTACAGTAGCCCCGTTATGCTTCAGTGGCAACATGCCTTGTTTGGGGTGAACAAAAGTTAAAAAAAAAAAGAATTCAAAACAAATAGAATAAAAATGTAATCTTCATTGTGCCTGAAAAAATATTAGGTTGCCTCATGCACTTAAGTAGTAAATATAATCTAACCTACTTTAAATTGGAATTATTGAATTATACATCTGTGCTCTAGATCTTTTAAACACCTGGCGCAATGTGTGATTTTCTCATGAAAATCTATTTTAATGTCTTTTTACAAAAAGAAAAACAATATATATATATATATATATATGTATTATTCTTGATCTTCTAAAAATCATCACTTTTGCCACATGAGTGTTTCAGCCTTTTGAAGATGGGGTGGAACTTCCGATCAATAACCCTAACCTCTAGAAATTTTGTTAGCAAATCTTAAAAAAAAAAAATGTCTTCAGTTTACTATTGATTAGCCACGACAGATCATGATTATCGCCTAAAAAAGAAGGAAAGAAACATATTTTCACTTTCTAGACAATTTTCCACCTTAATTGTAAACCGAGCCCTGACTTGCAGACCGTCAAGTATACATATATCTTGCTTTTCTCATATCACCTGATAGGATCGACATATGATTGAAAGTTGCTCAAATTTTGAAAATCAATAGAATTTTGTCATTTTTCTGGATTTTAAATTTCATTAAAATCAGACATAAAATATTTTCCCTAAGAACATTAGAAGAATATTCGTCCCAGGACGGGTAAAATGAATTCCATGGACATAAAAGTGTTGCACCACTTTTATGCCCCTCCCCCTCTACGAAGATTAAATCAAGATATAATGATACTAAACATTATGTCTAGAATCTTTATTCCAATTCTGATCAAAATCCATTACATGATTTTGATTCTATATAATGTCTAAAATTTAAAGCTTAATGGGGCACTTAAAAAGAAATTGAAATTCAGTGAATTTTGCTTAATTGATGTCTAATGACTATGGATCAAATTCAGTGTAAATCTGAAATATTTGAATTTTGAAATGAGAGGCTTGGCCAATATTATGCCCCCTAAAACCCTTTAAAATGCCCCAAAGAAACTGAAATTTGGGGAATATTAATTAATTGATATCTAGTAGCTATTGTTAAAATTTCACAAAAATTGGAGGCATCTGATTTTTTATGGAGGACTTCCGCCCTCTTTTTACTCTCTTTGCATAAAGCTAGATTAAGCTAAATATAGCTCACATTTGAACCCCCTTACACCTACCATAATGATCGGTTAATTAGTTTAAGAGTAAATCCTGTATATATAAATATATAAACATATGCACGTACCTAACTTTATATATATATATATATATATAATTTATGAAAATAGATTTATGGCAATTAAGCTTAATTGCCATAAATATATTTTCATAACTGAAGTAAATACTGAAAATTGATACATAAAAGATTATATCTCCTTATACATTTAATGTGGATACATGAATTAATAATATATATATAGCGTTAGTTGCTTTTTTATATATTTATATACTAAAGAATCACTACTTATCAAGGTTCAAAGGCCACTCAAGGATAAGGGTTACTGAGTTTGTCAGGTGACGGTGAGACAACACCTCGAAGATTGGTAACAATGGTAGAAGCTGGGAAGAATTTGATTATTTAAGAGGACGGATCAACAAGAATTTATTAACATTGGACTTGAAAACGACCATGTTGTAGTCAGCTGGGAAGCAGTCGCGTGGTATTGTGCTCCACAGACGGGCAGTTCTCTGAAAGAAACTTTGCTCATGGTAGTTTTGTTTAGTTTTAGGTACACAGAGGAAGAAAGGAAAATTATTTACAGTGGTTGTAACTAGACGAGTTTTTGTTATGAATTTTTTACAAAAGAGAACCATAGACTGGAGCTCAGTCGAGCCCTACCATAAATAAATATAATGATAGAGTAAAGAAAGACTAGCTACGTCACTTCTGTGAGAAAGGGGTAGTAGGGAAAGAGAAGAGGACATCTCCCATTAGATTTCGAAGTCGGTTTTGTACTCTGTCAAGGCAAGAAAGAGTGCTCTGAGCGGCACCTCTCCAGATGTGGCAACAGTACTCCATCTTAGGACGTATTTGACTCTTATACAGGTAGAGGATTGCACAGCGGATTGTCTTCTGGACCGGTAGAATGATCCAGCCATTTTTCCAGTGACCTTAGTAACGAATTTGATATAAGTCTTCCATTTAAAGTCTGGAGTGAAGGTCAGTCCTAGAAGTTTGAGTATCGGCTTTTGAAACTGGCTTAAATTTTCGGATTTTCAAATATATAGTGCTTGATGCATCATTAGTCAGAGTGTTATTGTAATGGAATAAATTACATGTTTTTTAATTGGTCATGACCAGTAGTTTCACATGCGAGTGATCGTCATATGACCTAAACACACGTTCCTGTAGATGCTGTGTTTACTTCCGGTCCTGTGTAATTATTCAGTAGAAATGTACCGCCATACACTGGAGATATTCCATCCCATAGCCAAGGGTTTAATTATCTCATCTGTTCACTCTTAAAAGCATTTCTATGCTTTTTACTCATATAGTTTGGCCTTTTTTATTTGTTATTTCCTGTTAAATGCTATTTTTTTACGGCTGCATCTTTAATTAATTACACGTGGATTGTTTTAACCCATTTTTTAAAGTTTTTTTTTGTTATTCCCCCCCCACTCTCTTTTTTTTCTCTCTCTCTCTCTCTCTCTCTCTCTCTCTCTCTCTCTCTCTCTCTCTCTCTCTCTATATATATATATATATATATATATATATATATGTGTGTGTGTGTGTGTGAGCTAGAAGAATACCCGTTCCAGGATGTGTAAAATTAATTTCCTGAACAGAAAAGTTTTGCACCACTTTCATGTCCCCTTATGAAGATTAAAATTAAGATATAGTTATACTAAATATTGTGTCTAGAATCCTTATTTAAATTTTGATCAAAATCAATTACATGATTTTGATTCTAGAAAATGTCTCAAATTTAAGGAGCCTTATGAAGAAATTGAAATTCAGGGAATCTTGCTTAATTGGTGCCTAACGACTATAGACCAAATGCAGTGCAAATCTGAAATATTTGAATTTTGAAATGGGAACATTTGCTCATATTATATCCCCTAAAAACCCATTACAATACTCAAAAAAAACTTTGAAAGAAATTTTAGGAATATTTATTTATTGATGTCTTAATAGCTATTGCTACTATTTCACAAAAATTGAAGGTATCTGAATTTTCACGAAGAGATTCCACCTCCTCTTTCTCCCCTTTCCTTTACATTAAACTAAATCAAACTATATATAGCCTACATTACCAACCTTTATGCTGAGCAGCTGTGTTTCAAAATTCATAATGATTGGTTAATTAGTTTAGGTGTGAATTCTATACAAAATAATATATAAACATCTTTCCTACGGCATCCTATCTGTGGAACAAAATACTACGAGTCTGCTTCCCAACCGACTACAGCATGGTCGTCTTTTAAGCAATAGGGAAATAGCGTTATTTTAAAAACACGTGCAAGAATGACGTTACATGTGTTTAAAAATCGGTGTCAATCGTTTTTGCTTTGTTCTTTTTTCTTCTTGTGTAGATTGCTTTCGTTGATGTAGCTTTGAAAATACATTTTATAATGTTTGTCCACGAATACTTCTGTTGTAAGATGTTATTATAGGAAATAAATAACAAATACAAGTCAATTACACATCGATCGTTACAACTCATCGTTTGGTTTATATATATATATATGTATATATATATATATATATATATATATATATATATATATATATATATATATTCCATGATAAATGCCAGTATACTGAAATCATATGCCCTTAATAGGATTAAGATGAAAATTCATATACACTAAATGTACAAAAGCAAGGAAATTCCCAAATTTTTACACTTTTATTGTCATTAAGGGTATGCGAGCACAACAGGGCTATGTATTTTAGTTGTAGGAATTTTTACTTCAGTGTACCTCACACACTTCATCCACTCATGCATAGATATTTATACTGTAGTGATGTGATAATGAAATTGTTTGGTTGATATGTAGTCATACCATTAATGACAATAAAAGTGTAAAAATTTGGGAATTTCCTTGCTTTTGTACATTTAGTGTATATGAATTTTCATATTAACCCTATTAAGGGCATATGATTTCAGTATACTGGCATTTATCATGGAATGTCACTACTTTTGTAAAGGCTATGCCTCAAGACAATGGTAATTTTTAGGGTTTTTTTGAATTCTCTGGAAAACTAAGGTATATGGTAAACTGAAATTAAAATGCCATCAACTAGACCCTAGAAACTCTATCTCTGCCAAAAATCAGCTGAATCCATCAAATAGTTGATGAGATACAGGGTGGCACACACGTACGTACGTACACACGTATAACACAAAATCACTCCTGACCTTTCTGGATCTCTGGGTTGCCTTGACTAATGATGCTGAAATTCCACACACTTATAGAACCTATCAAATGAAAATTTTGTGCAAAGTTTTAACTAATTTGGTTTATTGGTTTTTGAGTTATGACTGATCAAAGAAATGAGATTTCTAGCATAGGTCGTTTTTGAAGTCTATTAAGGGATAGAGCACTATCGCGCCTCTCTTGATATATATATATATATATATATATGAGGATAAAATACATAATATATCATTAAATGTAAATGCTGTGGAGACAGGATGTATGAAATAAGACAAAGGGAAAATAAATGAAACACAAGAATAAATCATCAAAAACGAGAGCTTTACCGGTTTCGTTCGGATCAACGAACATCTTCAGAAAAAGTGAAGACGTTCTTTGATCCGAACGAAACCGGTAATGCTCTCGTTTTTGATGATTTATTCCTGTGTTTACTTTATTTGTCCTTTTTTTTTTTTTTTTTGATTCATCTTCCTCCCACAGCGTTAAGATGTGACACAAGGTCGGAAAGTGGGATTTGAAAAGCCAGTGCCCAAGAAGATGAGCACTCTGGCCTACAAAAAATGCCTGGGCAGCCCCGTCGGCATTCCTTGGTAGGGGTACCTCAGGCAGTAAGTGATAAACTTACTCTACCCCAAAGAAGGGAGGCAAAGCCTGGGAGGATGGACCTCCTAGAACTGCACAGGACAAACCCACAGAATGGCAGAATCAAGACCCGAAGGCTAATACGATATTGGTCTATTGGGTGTAGTATCCATCAGAACACACACACACACACATATATATATAGTGTTTCAGGTTGTATATGAAAAGAAATCAAATAAAGTGCTCGATCATATAAGAGAACTAATATAATTTATTTAGATACTGTATATTACATATTTCAGTAATGTAATCATTTCAGCTTGCCGATGATTCCACAGGGCACGAAGATTTACTAAAGATGTCTAAATCTGCCCTTTTGGATGAAACCGCGGTACATTGCTGAAATATGTAATATACAGTATCTAAATAAATTATATATATATATATATATATTTAACAAAATCTTGCGTCAAGTTGTCTAGTTTCTCACTTTTCAAAGTTTATCATTTCAACGACGTTACTAACTGTAGTAACACCCATCTCGTTATTGTACACACGCGCGCCAATGCTCTACACTACAGATATTGGACATTAAAAAAAAACAATCTCTTCAATAACACCCGAAGAAATCGTCGGTCTTCGGTTACAAAGTAAGACTTCGACGATGAAGAAGAAAAAGAAAAAGAAAAAATTGTCTGTATTGCCATGATTAGTGTTTATAAAACCGAAAATTTGGATTAAAAAAAAAAATGATTTAATAAATATTTCATTTATTTGACAAAATCTTGTGTCAAGTTGTCTAGTTTCTCAATTTTCGAAGTTTATATATATATATATATATATATATATATATATATATATACTAACAGCATATGCAACGGTATAGTAAGGATTGCAAAGTAACGTTTATGGAAACATTTGTTTTTAAAGCATAGGTTTTGCTCCCCTCAAAAATAAATCAAACTTAACTCTTAAGACTCACCTTTTTTCCAACTTTCATCAAAATGTGTCAAGTAGTTTTTTAATCCATGGGTATATTTATTTGCAGGAGACGGTGGGGCATTCAGGCTCTTTGCCCATCTAAAAAGTAAATCAAACATAACTCATTACACTCCCTTTCACGTCTACTATGTATGGTCCGAATTTCATAAAAATCTTGAGTTTTAGTCTTAGCAACAGCAGCAGTAGTAGTAGTAGTAGTAGTAGTAGTAGTTAATCTCTCTCCATTTCACACCTGGCAAGTAACGGATGCTCCGTGCCAAATTTGGTTAAATTCTGTCGAGTAATTTTGAACATTAAAAGTGTTGATCTCTCATTATGACACACCTGGCAACTCAAGGATTATCCATGCACATTGGCTGCAATTCTTTTGAGTAGTTTTGAACTCTGTAAGTGTTCATTGTTATTTTTTCATCTTAACAGTAGTAAGCGTGGTATTAGTAGTAGTTGTTGCTTCGGTTTCATTACATACCTGACAACTCAAGGATGGTCCATGTCATATTTTCTACAATTCGGTCAAGTACTTTTGAAACCTATGAGTCTTTTGTTTTTTATTCTTAGCTATAGTCGTATCGGTATTGATAGTAGTAACGTAGTAGTAGTAGCTGATCCTCCTTCACGACATGTCTGGCAATTCAAGGATACTCTATGCCAAATTTGGTGCAATTCTGCTGGAAAGTTTTGAACCTGAGATTGTTGTTTTTTAGTCTTAGCAGTAGTAGTATTAGTAATAGCCCCATGAGACGTTTGGCAATTCAAAAATGCTCTCTTACAAATTTGCTACAATTCTATCAGGTACATTTATTTTCAAGGGAAAGAAAAAAGACAGACGATTAAATGGAGGCTTGTTTGCGTTTTTATGTCCTTTTTCACCTCTTTACCCCTTACCCCCTCCCTCAAATTATCAAAATCTATACAAACTGTGACTAAAACATTTCGAATAACCTGCGGATTACAAATATTTTATTTACCTCCTCTCCAGAATGTTAGACACAAGGTCAGGTGTGGGTTCGAAAAGTCAGCGCACTACGGTAAGCGCACTATGGCATACAAAAAATGCATTAGCAACCTCGTCGACATTCCCCGGTAGGGGTGCCTCAGGCGATGAGCAATAAACTAGCCCCTTCTCATAGAGAAGGTAAAGACTGGGAATGTAGACTTCCAAGAACTGAACAGAACCATACGTCAGCCCGAGAGCAACAAAGTCACTGTCGGACCGATTGTCGAGGACGTATTCCCGACTGGTACGAACGTCTACTCAAGCTGTGCCAGATGAACGATTGGAACATCTGTTTTAATCGATGACATCATCCTTTTGTTACTTCATCATTTATGACGTCATAAAGGATCTTTTCCCTGGTGTATATACTTACCTGGCACACGCTAGGAAGTAAGTGTAGTATCTGTTCCGATGGATACTGCACCCCTATAGACGGGTGTCGTCTTGTCCTTCGGGACTTGATTCCACCTGTCTGTGGGTTTGTCCTGTGCAGTTCTAGGAGGTCCACCCTCCCAGGCTTCGCCTCCCCTCTTTGGGGAGGAGTAAGTTTATTGCTTACTGCTTGAGGCGCCCTTACCGGGGAATGCCGATGGGGCTGCCCAGGCAATTTTTAAATGGCCCGAGTGCTCACCTCTCGAGCGCTGGCTTTTAACCCCACTTACTCGACCCAAGCTGTGGTCACATCTTACTTGTGGGAGTAAGATAAAACTGGCCTTGTGCCTAACTCCTGCAAAGGAGTAAATAAATATTTGCCATGTTTTAGTGGATGAGGTAATCCCTTTGTGACGTCATACAGTGTGCACAGAGACAAGCAAACAAGATCCACAGAGTTTAATATAATATACTAGACCACCAGGAGTCTATGTGTTCGTCTAGATGAATGATATCTTACCCCCCACCATCTCTTTCTGGTTTGATGAATGACGTCAGTCGCCTTTTGTGACGTCATCTACTGTGCAGCCGCTTAATAGATGAAGTCACAAAAAAAATGACGTCGTGCAGTGTGTACGGAGATAAGCAAACAAGATTTACAGAATTTTAGTAGTATACTAGACCTCCAGGGATCTAGACGTTCGTTTAGATCACAAATCGGCTAGTAAAGGATCTCTTTTCCCCCTTTCTAATTTGATGGATGGTGTCATCATTTTGTTACGTCATCCACTGTACACAGTTATCCTCTTATCTCTGTTTTAATGGATGTCGTCATCTCTTTGTGACGTAACCCAGTGTGCACGGGAACAAACAATTAAACAAGATCCAGAGTTTTAATAGTAAAGTTAGTAGTAGTAGTAGTAATATATATTATTCATATATACTGTGGTTCTATTCATTACATTTGACAAAGACAATATTAGAAGCATAATAAAGAAAATCCCTAAATTCCAGTGTAAAGCCATTTTCCCAGAATGGAGTCGTGAGACTGCCTGGGACTGAGTCCATTTTTTAAACTAAAGTTGTATCAGCTATTAATATGAATTAATTAGCATAAAAAATGTTATCTTCCTCTCTACGAAAGAAATAATGAATCTCTACCCAAAGAAGAATCAATTTACGTTCTGGGTGATAATAATTGAGGAGGGACACTTCGTTGGGTGACACCGTTGTAATTATCTCCCTTGTTGGCGGCGATTTCAATATTCAATTTCGTAACGTTTTAGGAGATAATGGACGAAAAACACACGTTCTCGTCCATTAAAGTTCCAAAAATATACGAAAATAGTCTGAAAAAGAGAGAAGTTAACGAAGAACGAACTTCACAATCATCAGAAGAGAGAATGCGGCGACTTTGTCAGGCGTCGGTCGGTGTACACAAAACAAACACTGGATTGTTTACATCGAATAACGACGAAGGCTTTTTACAAATACACGCTAATTTGAACAGTTTATATAAAGACCGAACCGACGATTTATCGGCTATGGAGGCGTATGAAACATTCGAGAGATTCGTGCGACCACATGGAATGCTTTTTCCTGATTTCCTGCGCGAATTTGAAGAATTAAAGAAACGAATTGAGTCTCACGGGATAATCCTTCCGCAGACTGTTCTGGCCTGTCGGATGTTAAGATCCGCTAACCTGTCGAAGGAAAGGGTGAACTACGTTAAGGACCGAATCACAGAGTCGACCGAGACTGCCATGTCCGCGCTGTTGCGGAAAATCATGAGACGGGCTCCTCCCCATGTGCCGAAGTCTCAGGTCGTTATTCCCGGTGCTAAGAATAGCGACGAAAGAAATAACAGTACACCAGAAAATAATAATGACGATGAAAGAAAGAAGAAAACGGATATCGTTTCTGTCAGTGGGAAAGAAAAGGAAGACAAGAATATTTTGGTAAGTTGAAGTAATTACCGCTGAACGATTTAAAGGAGAAGCAACTTAGGCATTCATGCAGCATAGTTAACAAGCGAGAAATCGCAAATAAACAAAATATACAACAAATAACTTTGACCAAATGCAAGGAATTTTTTATTTATTTTACCGTTCTGCATAGTGCCTAAATGGCACTTCTGTAGTATATATGAAGCAGCAGATTTTCTGTCCTTCTACTGAAAATAAAGGAAGGTAATTCAACCGGAAGTGATTTTTTTACAACATAAAAAAAAATGCAAGACTGATTGTTTTTGGGTAACAATTAACAATTTCTTTTTTTTATCATATGAAGTAAAAAAAATTTAAATAAAAAACCCTAACCCTAACCCCTAAACCTAAACCCTAAACCCTAACCCTAACCCCTAACCCTAAGAAATCAAGCGGTGTGCCTGTAAAAAAATCTATTGTTTTTTGCGGCTGGTTCATTAAATTACCAATGTCTTGAAGATTAATCTCATTTAACTCCATTTTCTAAATACTAAATTCAACTTCCGGTGAATTCTGAATGAATGGTACTTGGAGAAAAAAAACGGAACTCTTCAATTTCGATTTCTTAATCGGCAGCTGCTTCATATATACTACAGAAGTGCCTTTTAAATTTCTGAAACTTAATTTGGTGCTTCTGCTGTTTCACCATGACATTAAAACATTCAAACAATCTATAAACTTTGTTATTTACTTACGTGTTAGCTGAAAATAAGATTGCACAGAAAAAATTATGCAAATTCATCCAGTATTTATTAAATTATAAGAAAAACGAAAAAAAAAAAGAAGCGATTTTACGTATTGTTAGACGTTTGTAACAAGGGAGATAACTATTTTTTTATTACCAATTTAGCAGAAAACCAAAAAATCCAAAATATGAGTTATCTCCCTTGTTCTTTGGCGACCAGCATAAAATCGGGCGATTGAAAGATACAAGATGGCGACTACCGATAAAAATCGTTTTTTATTGTTTCTTTAATAAATACTGGATACATTTGCGTAATTTTTGGTGTAGTCTTCTATTAAGCTACCACGTAAGTACATAAAAAGGAGTTAAGTATCATGACAAACGAACATATACTACACTGCCACCCTAATGCTTGGGAGGATGATTTCCTGACAATAGAACAGATACTACACTACCCCTCCCCCAAATAGGAGTTAATGCCTGGGATGGAGGATAGCATGACAGCAGAACAGATACCACACTACCCCGCTGAATTCAACATTAAAGATAGTTCAATCATTAGTCCAAAACTGAACTGAGCATTAAAAGATGTTACAATTAATTGAAGTACTAGTATAGGTTCGTCTTCAGACAAACAGGTACCAAATCTCCATTAGTAATAGATAATTATATTTAAATTAACAAAAAATAGGATTAAAAGAATTAGTTTTAGTTTTCTATTATTTTATTAAATGTAAATATTCGATTAATAGTAAAAAATAAAAAAAATAATAATTGAATGTGTGATATTATTAGAGCCTGATGTTCCGGAAGTGGGTAATTATTTTACATTAAATTTATATGCAAATGTTATCTCCCATCCAAAATATAAAATATTGTTTTGTTTTATTTCTTATTACCGCCAACTTTTTCAGGCAGTTTACATGTAATCGCCTAATAAAAAAAGGGGGTACTGATATCGATCCCGAACCAGCTTTCATGACGTTCGACTCGGAATCGTTCGGCTGTCCTACGCAAACGGCCGAGTGTTGACGAGCCGAAGCAGCGAGCAGCCGATAACTTTTTTACAAATTGAAAATAAGTGCTTTCGAAGACGGATTTTTTGTCAGGAAGTTTATTTTGAAGAAAATAAATCCAAAATGAATTACGAACAGCTTTGCACGGCAGTATCATCGCGAGCAAGTAAGAATAAATAATAAAATCAAAAAAATATGTCGTGATAAAAGTAATTTTGGTACGTTTTTTTTTTTTTTACAAAAAAAATTCCTTGTAAATAAAAATACAGTATTCATTTTATAACAGTAACCTCGCTATATTTTTTTTTCCTGTTGTTTCTTTCAAAAAAATTCATGTAAATATGTTTAATTTTCTTTGTTTGTTTCTTTAAAAAATTCCTTACCGTAAACCCTAACCCTAACTGTAATCCTAAAAAAAACAAAAAAAAAACAAGCAAAACATTATGATCATAGGACGCAGCACCATATCAAAAATGTCGTCTGGTACAAATCGGCTCGTCAACTTACGGGCGTTTGCGTAGAACAGCCAGACGCTTCCGAGTCGAACATCACGAAAGCAGGTTCGGGATCGATAAAAGCACCAAAAAAGGAATCTCATTTTTTTTTATTGAATTAACGAAGGATGCAGGTTTACTCAGTGTTTATTTATTAAAGTTACATATAGGCACGAAAACACAAACACACGGTATCCTGTCTGATAGTTTCCTTAAAATAGAAATAAGGAGTTTAAAAGCTAGATCTTATAGATAATGGGGAGGGTGGTGCTGTTAGATGAGAAAAAAGCAAACAAACAATAAGGCTTGAAACAATTGTCAGAGAAAGAAAGAGAGAGTCAACAGATGACGATTAGAACGGAAGTGACGCCGCCGTTACTGACATAGCGTTGCCACGAACGATAGCCAGGGAGATGCGTTGGAACAACCAGGCTGACTCACGGGGCTCGTGCCTAGACGTTGAAATCCTCCATCCAATGTCCTGAAAACATTTAACAGTCTTGGGGCCAAGCACACCCGACGTTTCCACTGAAATTGGTTGGAAGACGAAACGGTCAGTGAGCGAGCTATATTTTCCGTGCTTCCTTGTTTTGGCGAGCAGAGCCGCCGTGCCGGGCTTCACCGCAGATTCCGCAATCCTTGCTGGTGAAGAAAAGGAGTCAGAACAAGTGGCATCCCAGATCAGCGGCTTTCCAGCTCGGAAAGCAAACACAGTCATCCCGTCAGGCCTGCGACCGTCGCCCCTGTTCAGGCCGGCTGGTTCAAGGACTGATGCAAAACCTGCCGAGTCGAGACCTCGCCTGACTACGTCGTTAAGGGCGGAGTGGCGAGGCAGGCAGCCGGCACTAAATCGACAAGAGAGAGGATGCAGGGCAAACTCGTCAACGACCTGCCCACAGCGACACCGGTGTGGGTGGCACAAACGGAGTCCCAGCCGTTGTGAGACGGTGATCCGGATAGTGTCATTGTCCAAGAGGGTTCCAAGAGTCGCCGAAGGGATGGCACTGAGCCAAGCACCGCTGTAAGGTAAAGCCGACGCTCTCAGCAGGCAACTCTATGCTGGTTACTGCTACGGACGAGTTCGGCAAACATGAATTGACATTGAATGTCGTCCCAGGACGACTGATGTATGAGATCGGGTGGTTGCTGAAGGTTTGTTGATGTCCATGTTGACAAAACGGCTGTCAAAAGATCTGAAGATGGGGATTCAAGATATGAGGAAAGAATCTCGTCAACGAGACCTGCCGAAGCATGAGTCGAGGAAGCATAAGCCGGCAGCGCAGTATTGGTTGCAGAGCGCAAATCAAGGCCACCGAACCGAAACGGCAAAGTGGCCTGGCGCCAACCGGTGTCGTCAAAATTTACATTACAAATTTCACTGGCCGAGCGACGTAAAATTTTGTCAAAATTTTCCAGAAGTTCGACTTTGTTGTAAAAAAAATTATAATTCAATGTGTATCAACGTTACGTAAACACAAAAAAAACAGACATACACATAATTTTGTTAAGATAGAAGATCCAATTAGAATAAACGAATAAACGACGGAAAGTAAAGGTCTGAGAGTGAATTTTACCAAGACCAAAGTGATGACCAGTGGTTGTAGTGTTGGAAACACCTTAGAAGAAGAAAGCCCCCCTTCTCAGTTGGGAACAACTTAATTTTTTGTTGTACTTGTAAGCGTTGGGTGCACATAAAGGTCATTGCAATTTCTAGTAGGTTGAGAGATGTTAACCAGTTTGTGTGCAAGAAGTGTAAGACAATGGAGGTGGATGAGAACTCAGATGTGGAGAAAGTATATTTAGATGGCAAAGCTATTGAGGTGGTTGAGAAATTTTGTAACCTTTGTGATACTATTGGAACATAGGAAGGAACTGAGGCAAGAGTTAAGAATGGATAAAGTAAGTTCAGGGGACCTCTTCCATTACTGACCAGTAAAGTTTTACTGCTGTTGACCAATGAAGGAGTCTATCAGGCATGTGTACGCAGTGTGATAATGTATGGAAGTGAAATCAGGTTAGATTTCTCAGCTGTTAATAGGGGTAGGACGTAATGGGTGAAAATTTCAGATTCATGCGAGTAGTATTTTTTTGTGGTAATTTATACATAAATAACACTAAACAATCAAACATTTTGAAAAATTTGCAAAATTCAGAAGGTGCAGGCCAAAAATAGCCGTTCGGGCTCCACGGGACTCAAAATCCATCATTTTTCGGTGAAAAAGTGGTTTCATGCGACATTGCAGGTGCTAAAACATCCTCAAAAGCTATGAATGGATATAGATGGTTAAATCTGATATAGTACTGTAATTTAGGACCATTTTCAGGCTGTGAAAGGGTTTTCATGAATGTAAAATAGTCAAAAACTAGTGAAAAATAGCCCTAATTAACCAAAATCCTCTGTTAAGCAAACTAATTGGTTCCCAAGCCTCTACAATGGTTATGAATAGGTGTAGATAGTTAAAACCATTATATTATATTCAAGCAGTTTAATAACAATTATTTTCTTTTGTTTTTAGTTCAGTTCAGTTTAGTTGAGAAGATAGGATGATTGGGATTTCACTTTGCTTGAAAATCTCCCAACTGTACATGAGTGCGTTTTGGCCATAATTCATCATGCTCCAACTTATGGATCTACAAAACAGAAAGAGCATCTCCATCAATTTTCTCTGTGTCTGCTGGCTCACTGGTAAAGAGAATTTGGAAGAGACATTAAACTAACAACAATAAAAGGAGTGAAAGATAAACTTGATCGATACTTGAGAGAGTACAATAGCAAAGTTCAGAAGGGCCATGGATCGAAGAGGTAATACTTTATTCAATGGAAGACAAAAAATCACATTCTTTTCAATATTCTGTGAAAGGGTGTTGACGTGGAGACGTTTGATGCAAATGAGAAACAGTTTTTCTTTGATCAAGTTGCACTCAACCGGAAGGTCATAATTGACAACATGCATATCGATGAAGAACATGAATCAATGGTTGTTGAGACGGAGGAAAGGGAGGAGCAAGAGATGGCTATTTCAGTTACAGAGGAAGAAGAAAGGGTTACAATAATGAACAGTGCTCTCGATGATAGTGATACTAATATCAATTTTGCTGTGCAGCGGTCAGGGAGGGTACGTACCACAGTCAGCTGTAATGAAGTTGGAGTTCAGACAGATATGACTTTCAATCTCCGTGAAGGAAGCAAAACATTTACTAACTCCATCAAGATGGCACTGGCTGCTTCCTCATCAGCCACAAACATTTCTCCAGAAGCAGCACGGATGGCGTATAAGGTTGCGACTGAGAAACATCTGGGGTTAAACTACACTCTGAAAGCTGATGTTGAAAAAGATGAAGTTGAACCACCGAAGAATAAACGACCTCACACTGAGGAAGAATATATACAATATAAGTATGTTCTCCCATCAGCAAAGACGATTCGGAAGATGAAGCACTTGATGGCAATCCAGGAAGAAAGGAATGCTGCCTTAGCACTTCTTGATACTACTCCATCTGATGTGGTAACCTTCCACTATGACACCACAACCCGCAACAGACTAAATGGTGAGTGGCCATCATTGGTGATTCAAACTTCCAGTGGGAAGAAATTTCGTCTGCGTTCACTAAACATGGCAGTTGAAGATCGAAGGAACATTGAAATCTTTTTTTGGCATCACTTAATCGTTTGTCTCTGACAGTAGGGTGCAATAAAGCTTTGATTTGGGAAAAACTGACAGCTGTCATGACAGACTCCGTTCAGAAGAATCTCCAAATTGAACAGCTGATCGCTGCGTCTCTCTCTTCCAATCATGTACCTCTACATCTCCTATGTGTGTCCCACACATGTGAAGCTTTTGATGTTGGAAATTTTGGCTATTTTTCACTAGATTTTGGCTATTCTACATTCATGAAAACCCTTTTACAGCCTGAAAATGGTCCTAAATTACAGTACTATATCAGATTTAACCATCTATATCCATTCATAGCTTTTGAGGATGTTTTAGTACCTGCAATGTCGCATGAAACCACTTTTTCACCAAAAAAATGATGGATTTTGAGTCCCGTGGAGCCCTAACGGCTATTTTTGACCTGCACCTTCTGAATTTTGCAAATTTTTCAAAATGTTTGATTGTTTAGTGTTATTTATGTATAAATGAACACAAAAAAATACTACTCGCATGAATCTGAAATTTTCACCCATTACGTCCCACCCCTACTGTTAACTATACTGCATGAATGCCAAAAAATGACACATGTTTACTAATATGAAACTTTCTCATTTGAAAATAATTTTGAAGCCTTTAAAACTGTTGAATAGAAAATAATTTCTAGCTTCAATTAAAGTTTAAAGGCAAAAGTCAAGTATTCATTTGTGCTCCTAAACAAAAGGAAAAACATTAATTTTCTCATGTGTCAACAACTATAAATAAATTGCTCTATTTAGCAGAGCTAAAATCGTTAATTTTTAGAACAGTGGCTCCACCAAAAAATACTGTTTATTTTGGGGTTAGAAGCACAAATGAACCATAATACTTGACTTTGGACTGTAAACTTTATTTCCTGTTTACATTTGTATCAGAGTAAAATGTTGCCTTTATATGACTACATAATTACTTTGTCAAAAAATTGGCTCTTAAGAAAAAGTAATTCAACAATAGCCTTAAAGTGAATTTTTAGTAAAGATAAATCATTTTATATTATTTTTTTTATACTTTTGTTCACCCCAAACGTAGCATATTGCCGCTAAGGTGTAAGGGTTACTGTAATAGAGGCCAGATTTATAGGGCAGTGGCAATCTGGGTTGGGAGTTGAGCAGCAAGATGTTTGTTTACATTACATTGAAATAGCTGCATGTTAGTACGATCAACGGAGCAGGGAGCGAATTCCAAAGGTAAGCAATCCGAGGAAAAAAGCTATTAGAGTAGAAAGTTTTCCAGCATCTGATGATCTCTACAGTGAAGGGGGAGGATTTTGCTGCTAGTCGGGTGAGTCGGGGATATTAACGTTGAGGGTGTACAAGTGCAGTAAGTGCATCGGAGCACATTCCATGGAAGTACTTGTAAAAAAAGCACCAAGATGCAACATTGCGGTGATGCGACAGGGTCTGTAGTATGGCAGACAGTGTGGGACGTATTAGGATAGACATTTTTATTTTCATCCTATCCAAGAGGAAGAGGCTAGTGGTTGGTGCACCAGCCCAGATGTGGCAACAATACTCCATGCACAGGTGAATGGTGGCTTTATAGAGACACAGGATACTGACAGGTGTGATACGTTTTCTAGCCTGGTCAAGGGAGTCTATCTTCTTTGCTGCAGACTTGGCAGCATCTTCTATGTACTTATTCTACTTCATGTTGCCTGAAAATTTAAACAGACTCTTGGGAGGTGGGGAGGTGTGCTATTGACATTTTAATGTTAATGATTTAACTGAGATTGTACTAATTACACCCGCTGTTTTGTATATAATTTTCTTTTTTATTACTTGCATGAGTAAAATTGTTCAATAAATAAATTTTATATATTTAAAAAATAAAAATAAAATTAGTCAAACCCAAACTGGAAGTTTTGCAGTTGTCTGTTCTTAGTTCCGAAAAACATAATGACTTTATTACTTGTGTCAAGTATTAAAACGTAAACTTTAAATTTAAATTATTTGGACTAATATTATCATCTTGATTGTTACTTTAACAATGTTTCGGCCGATATAACCTCCGACCTTCAGGTGCATTTTTTTCATAATTTAGTTTAACATCTGTTTTACATTGTGGCATGTGTTGGACGGCTTTTAGAAATTAACTTCTAATCTAACCTATCTCTGGCCAGATCTTTATTTATCCTTCTTTAACAGTGTTTGCAGTTATTTAAAATTAAAAATACATAAGATTGAATTTAACTCTCACTTTACTTGATTTTTATACCTACGTTTAATTATTATTTTAATCATAAATAGTTTAAAAGAAGATGAAATTCTTAAAATTGACCACAATGCATTTTGTGAATTATATACATATTAAGTGCTTGTAATTTATTACTGAAATATAATTCTTACGATAAATGAACATAAGAAAATGTATTGCGTGGGGTTTTATTTAGAATTCAAAATGAGTGCCAGTATTTGCCACCAGCTTCTCAAGCCATCTGGCAACTGCATCAACTGATTTCGCAAGGAACTAAATTTTTTGTTTAGTAATAAGTAATACCTTATCAGAACGAAAAACAACACTCGAGGATAAGGGTTAATAATATGGATAGGCTGACAGTTGAAAACAGCAATTCTTCCTCCCTTTTGTCAGAAACCTTGCTCATGGAATGTGAGGACTTACTGTTTTCTGGGTTCGCTTTTGTTTTGAGTTGGTGATATGTGGAGATTTTCAATCCTCTCATAGTATTCATGATCATTCGACTAGTAAAAATAAAAAAAAAAAAAAAGACAAAAAGAAACATGAATATATTTTGAAATCAGTTGATGCGGTTCCCAGGCAGCTCGAGAAGCTGGTGGCGAATGATGGCACCTGTAATGAATTCTAAATAAAACCCTATGATATACATTTTATTATATTCATTTTTTGTAAGTATTATATTTTAGTCATAAATTATGAGCACTGAAAAATAGAGTTACTTTCCACACATAATGTATATAAAGCAAAAATGTCTCCTTTCTTCACCTGGGCAACGCCGGAAAAATACAGCTAGCGTTCTATAAATGGTTAATGCAGTCTCCTTTTTCATTGATATCAAACAACGAAGAAAGGTTTTGTAGCCTGCAAATCGGTCGGTGGTATTTCGGGCCACACCTTTTCTTTCCTACTCAGGTTTTTGTATCCGTATATTTATGCTTGTGCAGCATATTCGGATATAATGGAAAGATTGAAGTTGTGGCTCGGAAGAGGAAGTGTGGTTGCGTGGCTTTCTCTCGCCGCGCCTGTCAATTATGCTGTTGCATTTTTTCTTGGTGGATCATCTGGGTGTAGGAAGGGCAGTCATGTATTTATTGTTTCCCTTTTCTGGACGTTTGCCCAAATCCAAAGTCACTTGAAGGCGAAGGTAGACAATGGATTCAATGCAGTTCTTGAGCATGCGTTTTGGGCGGCTTCATTCTGATTCTTCGCTCCACCCTAACTATTGCATTTTTGAATACTACGGCCATTTGCCACCTCTAGCAGTGGACATTTTTCACTGCAGATTTCTAGTTCTTTTTGTTGGTCTTTTTTTCTTCTTTTGTATATAAATCTGATTTTATTCATTTTAACCAACGTTTTTGGTGTTTTTATGTTTCTTTTATTCTTTATCTTTTTTAATTTTTTTCATTCCTGAATTTAATTTCTCATTCAGAATCTGTTTTTCTTTTCTTCGATTTTTACTTTTTTACACCCCCTCCTTTTACACCTCTCTCTCTTTCTCACCTGATTACTTTTATTTCTCTTTCATTTCTTTCTTCTCTTTTGCCGTTTCTTTTCCACATTTTTTTATGTTCAATTTTTACACTCTCTCTTCCTCTGTCTGTCTCCACGTTTTTACATTCTGTTTCTCTTTTTTTTTTCACTTTCGTTTTATCATTCTCATTTTCTTTTTTTTTCCTGCCTCTCTTTTTCTCTTTTTCTCTATTTCTCTCTTTCTTTCTCTCTATCTCTCTTTCTCTCTATCTATCTCTCTTTCTCTCTCAGTACATTCTTGAGACTAACACAAAGAAAAAGAAAGAAGAGTACCCCCCCCTCTATATTGCTCATTATTCTCTTTTCACATTCTCATTCACTTTCTGCTCTTTTCCCTCCCAGTCTTTCTCCACACAAAATCAATTCTTATTTGATTTCCCTTTTTCACATGAATTGTTTTTCATTCCGTTTTCTCTTTCATATTTTCCTCTCTTTAAAATCTCATCATAGATTCCCTTGATTTTTCCAACACTGTTCCTAAACAAAGCCCCCTACCTGACTTCAATGTCGCCTGATCCATTTCTTATGATGTTCCAAAGTGCAGCCTTGTGCAGTTGCAACTCCACACACAAACTCCCTATCTCTCTCTACCTCTCTTAGCCTGTTTCCCTTGTGATTGTCAACAAGGTTTTTCTTATATTTTTAGTGTTGATGACTTTGTCAACCTTCATCCACAATCACCAGCCTCCAATCTTTACTTACTCAACAATGGATTCTGAGTTTTCCACTTCAATGAACAGCCTCTCACCTTCTCTCTACTCTCCCTCTCTTTCTTTCTATTCCCCTCCCCTTCTTTCTATCCCCCCTCTCCTCTCTCTATTCCCCCCTCTCCTTCTCTCGTTTGGTTGCATGTAGAAATAAGAACATCTTATTGTGCTTACCAATAACTATATGCCAGTAGTATTAGACTTTTGACCCTTCTTCAATGATACACTTGGATATTTCATGGCAAATTTGGGTTAGGGTTTGTCCTATAATTTTAACCCGTAAGTATTTATCATTAGTATCAGTAGTTGTAGTAGTAATAGTAGTTTTAGAATGTTTACTTCTTTATGCCGCATACCAAAGGTGCTTTATCTCGAATTTAGCGCAATTTTGCTCAATAGGTTTGGAGCCTATAAGTGTTTATTGTTTCTAATATTAGGAGTTGTAGTCGTATTAACATTTTACCCCCTTTCCCATGACACATTTGACATCTCAACATGCAATTCATTACAGTAGTTTTAGAGTCTAAAAGCAATGTTTCTTTTATACTGTATAATTATTCACAGAAAAGAAAGAATTAAATGAATAATAGCCATGTTAAATTGTCAATATGGTCTCATAGAATCGTCTAATTTATCTTTAAAAAATTGGATCATTGTTTTTGTCCAAAGTGTGTCAGGAATGCCAAGTCTCCCTTTCTTGCAGGTTCTCCTCCATGGTCTCTCTTTTCTTCAAATCACCTGATCCTCTTCTTTATACTCTCATTCCTTTTCTTCCCAACTCTCACCGTCTCTCTACTTTGCTTAACTCTCCTCACCTTTTTTCTCCTTACACTCCTTTTCCTTCTCCTTACTCCCCCCTTTATTCTCCTTTTCTTTTCCCCTTTCTTCTTTCCCTTTCTTTATCTCTTTGTTCCTCTTCTTCTTCCCTTCTTCCTCCTCTCAATTTTTCTTTCTTTTGCTCTCCACCTTTCTTCTTTCCCCCACTCACGTTTTCCTTTCCCCTTTTTTTTTTTATCTCCTTTCTCTCTCCCCCACTCTTCTATCTCTCCCCCCTTCTTTCTTACCGGATCTCTTCCCTTACCTCCCTCTTTTCTCTTCTCACTCCCCTCACAACTCTCTACTTTTCTCACTCTCTCACTCATTCCATCTTCACTTTGTCTTTAACAACCTGTATACCCCCCCCCCCATAAAAAAACCCCAACCAAACAAACTAACAAACACAAACGCCGTGTATGTGTGCGTAATGTGTTTACCCACACGATTGGCCATTATTCATTTCAGCAATAATCTACTCACTCGTGTTTCTCTTTAAAATATTTGTTCTTATTTCTCACTCTCGTTCTCCCAAAATAAATTCTTTCCAACATCTCTGTCTTCTTTTGTTTATTTTCTTAACACCTGAGTTGTTGAGTTAGAAGCAAATAAATCCACAGGTGTGAAACAAACACTATGTTCCATTGTGCGCTGACTCGTTAAGTGACTTTTGGCCCGGGAGATTGACGATCTTCTCCGGCTTATTAGTCATGCTGGTGGGAAAAAGCCGCTTTACTTCTTTACCAACAGACGAGACTTTTCCTTCGTCTCTTCTGATGGTTTAATCAGACGAGTCTTTTTCGAACTCACTCGACTGTATAACTAGAGTTGGCTCTGCTAACAATTGCAATTAATCTTTACAATAGCAATGTGGAATGATATAAAAATAGTCAATTTAGTAGAATTTTGTGTAACAAAGTCTTTACAAGGTTGACGTATTTATCTCTTCTTATGGATCATTCATTTTCTAAAGTAGAAAGAAAGATATACCGTCTGATTATAGGCTTTAATTATTATTATTTTTTTTCAATTAAAATTTATGTCTTTTATAGAAACCTTTTAATTTTAATAATTTGACATAAATTTAATGTTATCAATAATCAAACTCGTATTTTCATTTTGATTGTTCTGATGACGTTATCCACTAAAACAGGTGGAAGACATCCTTTATGATTGCAATAAATGAAGAAGTAACAAAAGGATGACGTAATAAATTAAAAAAAATAAAACGTAGTCGACCCAAATAAAATAATCCATTATAAACGAAGAGTCAAATCTATGCTTTGTTTTCATGAATTACATCATTTTTAAAACAAAGGCTCACTGCTGTCTATGTGAACAGTAACATGAGTAAGCGCGAAAGTTTTTTTTCCATTAATCCTAATTATATTAACATCAAAACCAGTTATGCTTATTTAATTCTAATGAAAGAACATTTTGAAATACAGTATATATAGTAATCTCAAAACTCCTTCCAACAGATTTCGATATTACTCATTTGTATATTTGTTATTTTTTAACTTTCTAATAAATTAATATTCTGTAATATACATTTCTAATTTATATTGCCAAATTTTCTTCTTTATACACAATCGTTTTGTCGATAGTACTATTATAATTATTAATAAAATTAAGTAAAGCGATTTTATAAAAAAGAAAAACGTTTTAAAAACTTTTTTCAGAATTTAATTTTCAAGAGAGATAGTTTACATGAAAATTTCCGGCATTAGTAAAGCGTCAAAGGTCGCTGAAATGTGGAGAACAGATACTACACTTTGAATTATTTATTTGCAGAAAATATTAAAAAAATACATTTAAAACAAATTAGGCACAAGGCCATCAAAAGTGTGGGGATAATGGGTGTTGTTTGTCATTGTTGATCTAAACTGATAAAAATGTCTATCCTACTCTTAACTAGAGTGATCCTCGTCACCACAATACCACATTTACGCTAGGGGCTGCCCTATGCAACCATAAAACATATTTTTGTGACTAGGCATTTTTAAATGAATGAAAAAAAAAACTTGATTTAATCTGAATATCTTTTAATAGGGGCGGGTAGTGTAGTATCGGTTCTGTTGTCATAAGACCGTCTTCCCAGGAATTGCCTCCTTCTTTTTTTTGGGAAGAGAGGGTAGTGTTCTTTCGTCATGATACCATCCTCTCAGTCAGGGGGGATCAGTGTAGTATATGTTCGTTCACAATAATACCATCCTCTCAGTCTAACAAGAATATTCGACCAGAGGGAGTGATTGTCGAAGCACATGTTATTATTTACGAGATAAAAGATCCAATAATAAGAGTACAACATTTTTCCCTCAAAAATTATAGTCGGAAATAAAAACATCTTTCACTTAAAATACAAACCAATAAAATTCGATTTTCTGTTTGAATTTCAAGTTTAAATTTTTTTTTTCTTTCACTTCTTAAGAAATCCTGTTATTAACATTTTGTACCCCCCCCCCCCCCATAAATAAATAAAACTGCCATGCTGGCCTTTCTTGATTAACCCCTTCTCTTATTTTATTTTCATTTAATTTACGTAACTAAAATAGGAAAAATAGTATTTTTTTCAAAATTTTTCTATCAGCAATAGTCTAAAAATACTTCCTTTATCTGGGGTTAATTCCTATTTCAGTCGCATAAATTATTTAGGTTTCGGCATTACTCATAAACAACTTATATTTTTTTTTTACTTAAACCGTGTTTAAGTAAAAAAAATACAACTTATTGTTTTTAATGTTTTTTTTTTGTTATGTCAAGTTTCATCGTACATGTGAAACACCGAAATAAAAATTAGTTCGGAAAAATATAGGGTCCATCTAAAAAAAAGTCGAGAAAGAGGCTAGCTAAAGAAGAACAATAACTCAAGTTTATAAACATGTATTTTTTAACTAGAAAATTATAAAAGGAAGTTATCGTTCTTCCTTAGTTAGCATATTTCTCTTTTTTGTTTCCAAAGATAACGACTATATTTTTCTGCCCAATTTTCATTTTGCCGTTTCACGTGGACAATAAAAATTGCCATAACTTGGAGTTTTTAATGAAATCTAAATTAATAAATGCAAAAGTTTTTTCCACCTATTCTAATTATATTAACATTAAAACGGTTTATGCTTATTTAATTCTGTGTAGTATATTTTCATTCGTCATGATACATTCCTCCCAGGCATTACCTCTTTTTTTGAGAGAGGCAGTATAGTATATGTTCATTTCTCGCGATACTATTCTCCCAGATTACCTTCTCCTTTTTTAGTGTATGGGGGTGGATGTAGTGTACTATCTATTCTGTTGTCATGATATCATGCTCCCAAGCATTAACTCCTACTTTTTTTCGGGGGGGGGGGGTAGTGTTCGTTCGTCATGATATCATCCTCTATGTCATTACCCCCTTCTTTGGGGGGGGGTAAGTGTATGTAGTTCGTTTGTCATGATCTCAGCCTTGCAAAAATATGTGACCGGATGGAGCATATATTTGCTAGTATATATATATATGTAAAGCAAAATTGTCTGTATGTGTGCTGTGGCATCACAGTTAAATGGTTGATCTAAGAGCAAAACTAACTGCAAATTTGAGATCAGCATTTTCGATGTCCTTATCGATGTCAGAAGTTCTTGGACCTTTTTTTAAAACTCAGAAAACAACATCAGAAACAAATGTTCCGACATTCTTAGCGTTTCCTTTTAGTCGACTGAACAACTACTTTTCACATCAAATCCTTATACGTATTTGACATATTGTTTACTTTGAATAGAAACAGTTATCTGTTTTTATTATTAAAAATGGATATAAAATATTTAATAAATGTTCACTATTATATTTGCTTCTTTATTTTAGACACTACAAACTATTTTAGATCTATGTAGAGAGGTAAAAGAAATCCCTATGCCGAACCCATTTAAGTAGGTTAAAAAGATCTGTGACGTGTCAATATTTTTTTGCCAATTGTGGATTCGAATCTTACATTAAACAAGATTTTTTTTTCTTCTATAGCGTTCCAGTTATTTTCTAGCCAATATCAATCATCATCGTAAATCTGAATATTTAAAAAAGAGTTTATATAATGGCTGAAAAATATTTGATAGATATTAACTTCTAATCTTGGCTAGATAAAATTCAAGAAAAGTTAACAAACCCGGTACAGATGGGTACTTCCGCTAGTGTATATATATATATATATATATATATATATATATATATATATATATATATATATATATTATTTATCACTAATTTTAAGTGCACTCCGAAACCATTGAACTCATTTTTTTAAAAATTTACAACAGATTTTATACATAACAGCATGTGTCTTAGGCCATGTACGTCTGTATGTTTCTGTTTTAAATTGTCTATTTAAAAAAATTAGAAATAGGCAATTTAAACTTGTAATTAAAGAACAAGCTCTCCGCAAGCCTTTCTGCTTTTGAGTGACTGCAATCAAAGTTACCTCGGTGTCAACCTATCTTTGATGTCTACGTTTTACACCGGATGTGAAATTGCTCACAAGAGGGCCAACTTGATGGCTAAGGTTTAATTGCCTAATGGGACCAATGCCCAATGGGGTTCCAGGGGATAATTAATCTTTCGTTCAATTAAGGTTTCTATTGCCGAAGTTGAATTATTTATCAGCCTTCCCACATCTGGATAATAGGGATAGCTATCATCAAAGCCTCATCCTGATCCATTACAGCTGTGTGATCGACCCACCGTCTAATTGTTAGCCATTATTAACTTAGGAGGGGGGGGGGGATCCACATTTTAAATTTTATTTCCGTAAGAGAGAAAAATTTTAATTAAAAATTAATGCTTACAATTGTGATTATGAATGATTTCTTTTGATTTTGTTTGTATATATATATATATATGTATGGCGTATTAGTGGGTTCCCGCACGTGTGAGTTTACTCTTTTCTTTGTTTTTTGTTTGGTTTTACCCAAAAATGAACCACTGTATAGTGTAGGTTTTTTCAAGACACTTTAATCCAAGAACTTTTTATTCTTTGTGAATTTTTCTGATGATTTTATAATGTTGCAGAGACGATATTAACATAAAAATGTTGTTTGGCACAAGACAAATGAAACGGACTGTAAAAAATATATCTCACAAAAATGTTATGTTTTTTGGAAATGTTAAATAAAACAAAAAAAACATGGTTATTGGAATATAATATGAACCTGACATATATATATATATAATTTATTTAGATACTGTATATTACATATTTCAGCAATGTACTGCGGTTTCATCCAAAAGGGCAGATTTAGACATCTTTAGTAAATCTCTGTGCCCAGTGGAATCATCGGCAAGCTGAAACGATTGTAGTCACGGCCCAATAGGGAATGGCGTTAACAATGACAGAAAACGGTGTATCTCTGAGGGGGTCCCCGAAAAAATCCGGTGTGGGATAGTGATTAACTAAGAGAGTTCGATATTAGTTCGTGTTTGAAAGGCCTTCATGTTATTCCCTACCAAGTTTTATTTATTTATTTATTTATCTGTTCTTTTGTGGATTTGTAATATTATTGTTTTACCTAGTCTGAAAAAATACGAAAGGGGCGGCTATGAAGTTTGCCGTTTGGGTTTGTGAAATTAGGGTGCTTTTTTTGTTGTCGTTTTTGGGAATAAATTTATGTAGCGGATTAATTGTTCGATATAGTGCTGAAAAAGATGATGTAATAATATTTATTTGTACTTAACGTGTTTGTTTATTTTTGTTTATTGAATTGGTGTTTTCGTATTTTCTGGATGTTAATGGGGGGGGGGGAAGCCGTATATTAAAAAATGGTGTTTCGTTGATATGTCCCGTTTATAACCAGTAGTGTTGTAAACAAAAAAATAAATTGGTTATAAACGAAATGATGGATGCTATCTGTTATTTCCATTTTAGGGGTATAAGTTTAGTCTCTGGGTGGGGGTTGTTAACTTCTATTTTATTGATGGTGTATTAATAATATTAATATTTAGTGTATTTCAGAGAATTTATTAAATTCTTTATCTTATTATTTTATTATATTCCACTCGTATGCGTACTTCCCTCCATGCGCACCGTCAAATAAACGTATATACACATACGTGCATGGAACCACATACATGTCTATATACAACATCTGCACGCATATGTGTATGCATGCACATACACACATCTACACTCACATATACAGGGGGGTTATTAATTTTATTTTTTGTGTTTTTGTTTTGTTATTAATTTATTTTATTAATATTATTTTTTATTTTCTATTTATTAATAATATGCATCTATACATGCGCACATGTACATACACACGGAGGTATACACACGCATGTACACTCATCTTCATTTATACAGGGGTGGGCGGGTGATTAGAGAATCTATTATATAGACTGTATGAAGCGGGGGGGGGGGGGGTGTTCTTAGGTGTCAAAAATTATTTCGTTCTGTGGGGTATCTGTATTCCTTGGAGTTTAAAGGGATTTCATGTATTTACCGTGATAGGAGGGTCACATGTATATGGGGTATCTGCTGATAAATGTATAAGTCGTGGTGGATGGGGTTAGTTTTAGTATGGATGATGTGATCATCTGTGGTGAAAGGGTGGGGTATTTATTGATAAATGTTTTATCTGTGGTTAGGACTAGGTTGTATCAGGGTAGGCGGGGTTTATGTAGTCGCGCCCGTGGTGTGTGTCACATATATCTGGGGGAGGGGGGTATTTTATACGTAAATAGAAAAATAGGAATTTTGTTATGGGTTTGGTGAGGTCTTGGGGAGATTGGTTATTTTGTATGTTTTTAAGAAATACTTTATTATCTTTTTAGAGGGGTATTTGGTTGATTGGTGGGTTATGTAATATTGTTATCAGACCATTGGGCTAGCAGGAATTTTCTTTTGTGGGGGCATTTTCTAAAGACATCGGTTTTTATGTTCATGCAGTTTATGGAAGGGTTGTTGATAGCTTGTATAATTCTGAATTTCTCAGTAGTGCACAAACGGCAGGTCCTGGAGGTGGGGCTGTAGCATTTAGGCTTGTCGGTGATTCTCCATTCTATTTTGTAGGGGGTGTTGGACTTCTTGAGATCCCATATGTGGGTTGCTAGTGTGGTTATGTGGTCTTTTTTGGAGTATTTGAAAGTGTTGTTGTGGGCGTAGAGTCTTTGTTTAAAAGATCCTTGGGTCATTCCAATGTATATATCCTCCCTTTTGGTATCCACCCCGGATATAACCTTGGCTTCGTAAACAACGGAGCTGACTGTGCATCCTCCGCCCAAGGGGCAGGTCTCACCTCTTTTACAAGAGCAACGGGGATTGGGTGAATTAGTTGGTGGTTTGGAGGTCAGAATGGATCCCACGGAATGAAAACATTAATAGCTAGTTTTTACTGTATTTCTGTTAAAAAGTTTATGGAGATTATTTGATGGCTGGAAGTGCTTGTCTATTAATTTGAGAAATTGCTTACCTACTCTATATTTGACGCTGAGGGAATAAGGGGGGGGGCGAACCAGATAATATTTCTTTGTCTATTGCGTCTGTGTTGACCGGTGGATTGGTTGGGTATGTAGGATATTTTTTCGTTATAACCGCTCTCAATGAGGGCATTATTGTAATACGCCCCGTAAACGATGCCTTCCGTTAAGCAGTTATTTTGTAATGGACAAGGTGCACGAACTTACAGTTACAATTATTCTCTTCATTATTAACTTTCTAAGTTCTATCTGGGTGGTTGCTATTAGAGATTGAGTTATTACTATTTCTAGTAGTTATATTATTGTTCTTCTTAATGTTGTTTTTAACATACTATCACTTTTTCTTACACATTTTGTTTTTATTTTTCACTACTACTGTCGTTTAGTATTTTGACCCATTCCAGGACGGCTAAAATGAATTGGCCAAACATAATAGTTTTACACCACCTTTATGTCCACTGACAAAAATTAAAATAATGATATAATGTTACTAAAACTTATGTCGAGAATCCTTATGCCAATTTTGATCAAAGTCCATTACATGATTTTGATTCTAAAAATGTCTAAAATGTAAGGCTTAGGCTTAAAGGGTCTTAAGAAGGAATTGAAATTCAGCGAACATTTCTCAATTGGTGTCTAATGACTATGGATCAAATTCAATGGAGATCTGAAATAGCTGAATTTTCAAATGTGAGTTTGTGCCCGTATTATGCTCATTAAAACCCCTATAAAATACTCCCAAAAAACTGAAATTTGGGGAATATTTATTAATTGATGTCTGATACATCTTGTTAAAATTAAAAAAAATTTAGAGATATCTGAATTTTCACGGAAGGCTTCCATCTTTTTTGTCTCCTTTGCATGAAACTAAATTAAACTAAATACAGCCCACATTACTCACCCTTATGCGTAGCATCTTTGTTCCAAAATTTTAATAATCAGTTAATAGGAGGAACTCCTATACATAGAAATATACAAACACATAAAAAAGTAGGCCCCCGTTATTCGCGGGGGTTACATTCCAGACACATCCTGCTCCTGGGTATGACCGTAAAAGAAATCCAGTGGTGAGGCCTCCATTTGGGAGCTGTGGAGAATGTGGAGTTGCCCCTTAGTTGCCATTGCTCCCAGGTCCACTCTGGCCCGGAGTGGTAGTACCTACTGGCGCTACCAAATCAGGCTGTCTGAAGTTATTGACTTCCTGACTCAAAATGCACCAAATATTGATGTTTTATTGTTTTTTTTTTCTTTGCAAAACTCAATCATGTTCCGCAAAATCTAAAACAAAAAACAACAATTTCCCTCCCTCCCTCTTTCCCTCCCTCTTTCTCTCCCTTCTCTCTCTTCCTTCCCCTCTTTCACTCAATCAAGATGAATGAATTTTTAAACATACAAAGAACTTTGAAGCATAAGTTTTATCAAAATGACCAGATTCACCATTAAATAACCCGAAAAGGGTTGATATGCCGTGAAACAAAACGACCAAACCAGGCACATCCGCGAATAGATGTTGATACCTCAAAGTTCACTAAAAATTAGGTTTTTGTACATTAGCATGTGTTTTTTGTATGAAAATTAACAAATTAACATAGATTAGTCCTTTCTGCTCGCAAGTTGGTTGATTTTTAGAAAAAAATATTTCAGTTTAAAGTTCGCGAAAACTTGCAATATCAATGCTTTTGTATGAGCTGCATTTAATATGAATCCTACGTAATAATTAGCGTTTTTAATTGCGTTTTTTTTTGTCATATTTGCCTTAGTTGGACTTAGATGACTACCATATTTGTAAGTTCTACCGAATTTATGAAGAAAATGTTAAGTTAATGCTTATGCTGAAAATCCACGAATTTGTGAGATCCTTTTCCTTTATATTTTAATCACACAAAATACATTCTAAAATATTGCTCAGTTTTGGGATTGAGTTATGTTTAAAAAAATGAACAATCATTTTCAATTGATGCATTAAGTGACCCTATCTGTTACTAATTTTCTATCTATCACTTTCACTCTCTCTCACTGTATGTTGTTTGTCCTCCCTATTATTATTCTAAACATCGTCTATTATTCGCACTTCCTTCATTCTCTTTTTATTAACGGCCGAAAGTAATAAAGAAAGGAAAGTATAAAAAGACAGTGTATATTATTTGTTAATTAGAAAAGAAATTTTAATTTGAAAAATCATTTATTTGTTAAAAGAAATTAAAAAAAAATTTTTTTGAAAGAGAATTATCTCTCTTACTCTTGATTAGTCCTAATGCCAGGGTCAAGTATTTAGATTGAAAATAGATCAATGTAATGAATGGGAGCAATTTTTATTATTGTTATAAACAATTCTCATGGTACGATGATGCATAAGTGCTATGAGTTTTTAAGTTTGTATCGGATGTGAAAAGTTGTCAGAGACAATTTTGCATCTTTTATATGAGTACATGTACATAAAAACAATAAAATTAAAACCTATTTTATTTAATTAATTGAGGAATTACCACAAGTCCTGTGAGTTGTTATTATTATCACACCATGGCCATATGGCCATGTATCACACTCATTAGTATAGTTATAAATTGCTACATTATTTTGAGTTGGTAACCTTGTTGGGACTGGTTTCTTCTAATATGTGGAATATTAGATCACATGACTATTGGCTGATCAACCATTGGTCATATGGTCACAAATATAGAAAGATTAACCCAAAAGTTCACTTCCTTCTTCCCCCTATTCGGTTTGACCATCACAGTTACAACACTGTTTATTATCACCACCAAACCAGTTCTGTTGAAGTTCTTCGTAAGACAACATGCATCCAGTCTCCTCTCTATTCAGACCAGTTCTGTTGGAATATTTTTGGAGACCAGATCTCTACAAACGTTTTGTAAGTCCGTCTTTCATTATATTCATGTATTGGGAAGTTTTGACATGCCTGGATATTTTGGTGTATTACTTTTAAACGCAAATAAATCCTGTTATATTTTGGTGTATTACTTTTAAGCGCAAATAAATCCTGTTATATTTTGGTGTATTACTTTTAAGCGCAAATAAATCCTGTTATATTTTGGTGTATTACTTTTAAGCACAAATAAATCCTGTTATATTTTGGTTTTGGTGTATTACTTTTAAGCGCAAATAAATCCTGTTATATTTTGGTGTATTACTTTTAAGCGCAAATAAATCCTGTTATATTTTGGTGTATTACTTTTAATCGCAAATAAATCCTGTTATATTTTGGTTTTGGTGTATTACTTTTAAGCGCAAATAAATCCTGTTATATTTTGGTGTATTACTTTTAAGCGCAAATAAATCCTGTTATATTTTGGTGTATTACTTTTAAGCGCAAATAAATCCTGTTATATTTTGGTGTATTACTTTTAAGCGCAAATAAATCCTGTTATATTTTGGTTTTGGTGTATTACTTTTAAGCGCAAATAAATCCTGTTATATTTTGGTGTATTACTTTTAAGCGCAAATGAATCCTGTTATATTTTGGTGTATTACTTTTAAGCGCAAATGAATCCTGTTATATTTTGGTGTATTACTTTTAAGCGCAAATAAATCCAGTTATATTTTGGTGTATTACTTTTAAGCGCAAATAAATCCTGTTATATTTTGGTTTTGGTGTATTACTTTTAAGCGCAAATAAATCCTGTTATATTTTGGTGTATTACTTTTAAGCGCAAATAAATCCTATTATATTTTGGTGTATTACTTTTAAGCACTAATAAATCCTGTTATATTTTGGTGTATTACTTTTAAGCGCAAATAAATCCTGTTATATTTTGGTGTATTACTTTTAAGCGCAAATAAATCCTGTTATATTTTGGTGTATTACTTTTAAGCGCAAATAAATCCTTTTATATTTTTATTAGTAAGCTGTTTTAGTTCTCTATTTTTTTATCTGTCAGAACAAATAAGAAACTGATATATCTTATCGTCTTTTTGTGTATTGATTTGAAAATGTATACGGGGACGCACACACATACACTTGAAAAAAGCAGTTCACCTAACAGAGCTGAGTGAGTTTGAAATTTCAAATCCTTCAACTTTATTTTTTCGGCTTCTGAAAATTTAATTAATCTTCAGGTGATTCTGTTAAGGTCTAACTGAATCAGTTTAACATCATATAAATTATGACGACGAAGGCCTCCTTCTGTATCAAGAGATAACGGATGCCGTCTTAAAAGGTGTCTGCACGATGAGGAGTGTACAAATGAAGCAAGTGTTGCACAATCTATCTGAACTTAGTAAAATAGAACATACAAAATAGAAGTTTTGAACTTAGAAATGTTTTAATTTTGTGGAGTTAAACCCCAATTAAAATGATTGCAATTCTTGTAAATTTTAAGAATTTATATAATTTTGTGTCTTTTACCTAGGGTTTAAATCTTATCAAATTAAAAGCTAAAATATTTTAGGTAGGGGGTTCAGGTTCCCCTCGCGACCCCTTAAAGAATTTAAAGCCCCCCGGAAAAAAAAATGATATGAAAATAGAAATTACACAAGTTCTAGGCTTTGAGAAGTATTAATTTTGTGAAGTTAAGCACCCCCCCCCCCCAGGCATAATTGGTAGAGTGTTTGCTAATGGGCCGGTAGACCGAGGTTCAATCCTAGGTCGTGTCATACAAAAGACAAAAAATAGTATTTGATGCCTTCTTGATAAACATTTAGCATTATAGAGTGAGAATCAAGAATAAGTGGGGTAATTCAGGAAAGGAGTGGCGTCTTCCCCTACATCTTGTTGTAGTAGCCAATCCATCATCATTATATTCGGTTTAATAACTGTTTTACATGCTGCATCTTTTTGACGGGTTTAAAAAAATTGACTTCTAAACTCATTTTTGGTCAGGATTTTATTGCTTTTTCTCTTAAATCTATCCTTATCATTTTCATCCCATGTTTTTCTTGGTCTTCCTCTATCAACTGACCCAGCTATCTCAACTGTCCTACATATACTAACCAAAGCCCTCTTATCTATTCTTTCAATGTGCCCAAACTAACAAAGTCTACTGTTCTGCACACATCCTCCTATGTTGTCCAGATTTAATCTTCCTCTTAGGCCATCAGATCTAAGCCTGTCTTTAAGACTCACATTAAACATTCATAGCATCATTCTTATAATCACTTCTCTCCATGCAACGCACATCCTCAACCCTCACTGGTCATATATATATATATATATAAACCGGCCCATTTGGCATAATGGGATGTTTGTTATTGGTAAGGAGATTAGGGTTTAATCTTCAGTCGAGTCACACAAAAACTCAAATAATGGTACTTGATGTGTCCTTGCTAAACACTCAGCATTATAAGGTGAAGATCAAGGGCAAGTGGGGTAATCCAAGGGAAGGATTGAAGTCCTCCCTTACATCACGGTGTAGTAGCAAATGAAAAGTTACCCTCGACTACGGTCGATGTTTTTTACTCTGTGGATGTGTTCAAATGTTGAGAACTAATATAATTTTATGTAATTTAACTGCAGTTTAAATGTCTTTAAATCAAAGCTAAACATTTTTAAGTGGGGTATTTCGTTCTATCTTGAGGCACCCCCTTCATGAGAAATAAGATCAATACGACCTCCTTATGACATACTAACAGTTTGTCTCGAATGTGGCAGTCTCTGCACGGTGCCGAATATCCTCCTCCCTTTAGTGAGGTGTCTTCGCTGGTTTCGTCACATATCATTATAAATTATGAAATATGCTTTCTTGGCAACAGAATGAGTAATGTGAGCACATTATCATTTAAAATTTTTTTACACTTTATTATTTAGAAGAGTTCCACTGAACCGTACTATACCCCCCAAAGAAAGAAAACATTAAAATTTCAAATTAATGCTATATTTATTGTTTATACCCATCCTGGGACGGGTAGCGGTATTCCACTAGTTTATATATAAAACAATGATCTCTTGGGGGTCCTCTTATAAGAAATAAGACAAATATGACCCACCTATAATAATCTTCATTTATAGCGGAGTATTGCTATTAAATTTCAAATTTGTATGTGTTTTAGCCTAAAAGTTGTTAGCAGACATACAGACAGACAAATGTTGCTTATATATGTATAAATCGTATTTAGATATAAAGGATTGTCTTTTTAAAGCTGGTTTTGTTCCCTGGTCTTTTATCGTTACTGTGCATTTCTACCCACCACCCCTTCTACCGTTCCAGACAGGCATATAATAATCTGTTGTTGGTTCTGCTCATACATTTTTTTTCACCTGTAAATATAATTAAGTTGAAAGCGTTAGCTCAAGCTAATGGTATGCTGTCTTGTGATCTCACTCTCCCCCACCCCCCGTCCCCACTGTCGGTTACCTGTTTTCTTATTGCGAGCAATTGCATTATCTCTATTGATTCCAAAACATCTGTTTCATCACGCACACGTTTGGAAACAGGACAAAGATTTCATGGAATGCCTTCTGCCTGCCATGCAGTTCTGTCGGTGCTTTTACAAATGCACCTGCAGATACCATTTTTCTGTGGAGCCATATGTTACTCGAGGGCTTCTGACTGGGGTTTCAAGTGCCCCTATTAAATCCCCCAAAATTGCTGTGGTTATGTCAGTTAGAGAGTAGGGAGGGTGATGCATAGTTTTACTAAGTTAGTTTTCTCTGATGGCAAAGTAAACTAAATATCTATATATGTGTATATCAGGGTTGCGGAGTCAGAGGTTTCGGAAGGAGTTCGAGTCGGACTCCTAAAAATGCTAGGAGTTGGAGTCAAATTTTTTAACCTCTGAAGAATCAACAGTCTGAATATTGTAAAACGTTGAAATAAAAAGTCAGAGTGTGGACATTTTTAAAATCTAGGAGTGTGGATACTTTTGAAATCAAGGCGTCTGGATACTTTTGAAATCTAGGAGTCTGATTTCGACCTTATACCTTCTGATTTTGAAACACTGGTGTGTATATATAATTATAATGCTGATATATATATATATATTTGGACACCAAACTTTCTTTTATGCACATTTCATTCAAAAGAATGGAAGGCTCACCTCGAGTGTTGTCCTGCAAGTCTTCTGTATGCTTTCATGAATATGGTTTTCTTGGATTGTATGTAATGCAAGAACTGGCCTATGCGCATTTTTAGCTCAGCATAAGATTCTATATATGTGCATCTGTTGAATTTAAAAGGTAGAAATGAACGAAAAAAGTATCTGAATTTCCGGCATAAAACAGGTTGAAGTGTCTTAAGACTTATAAACTTGAGCTGTGAACAGTCATCAATTTTAGTTATCGTGTGTCAAAATATGGGCTACAGAAAGGACCTGGCCACTTTGCTCAGTAAAAAAAATATGAAATGACCGTAGAATTATTGAATGATATAACATGTGACATATTACATAAATTTTAGAAAATAGACGATTTGATGATCAAAAAAAATAGTTTTTTTTGATACATCAAAATGTGAATCACTTAGTTCTTGGCACTAATCTATCATCTACAATCAAGCAAGAAATCACACACTCCCCTTCCTTTATATGAACTCTTCATGCCTTGTCAGTATTTCTTTTGTTCTAGCAAGCGATAGTAGTATAATTTAAATTACCTCCCTTGAAAATTAATGAACTAATATTTTAAGAAAGGTTTTATTAATTTATTAAACCACTTTAGTTACTTTTAATATCGATGAAACTATTTCACATATATAGCAAAAATAGGTGAATAAAATTAAAAATGAATGACACCAAACTTTCATTTATTATGAACTTAAAAAAAAAGGTATTATTATCTGGCATTAAAATAGTTGTTTGCAGCTTTCGTTCGTACTATATATACAGTATTTCAAAATATCAAGTGGTATTATTGATTTAAATACAGTAAGCTGTTGTCATGGTAATATAGGAGTTATAAATGATAGAAACTTTTGCATTTATTCATTTAGATTATATGTGCATCTTGTTTGTTTTCGGTGCACACTGGATGACGTCATCAATTTAAATAGAATTGCAATTTTAAAGTCTTGAAATCTGTTCACTTTTTTTCTACAAGAAAGAAGAAAACAACACATCAAAATATTTAAACATTTTAAAACAAATGTACTTTTTTCAGTTATAACTCTGATGGAGAAATGCTGGCATTTCATTTGTAGAAAATATTTTGGCTATTACACATTATTCTTTAAGATAATATCTATTATTATTCTAAAGCTGAGTTAATCAACGTTTGCTTCTGTAAGGGTTTTTTCTTGTATATTTTAATCACACAAAATACATACTGAAATATTCTGATTGATTGAGTTACAAAAAAAACTTCCATTTTCATTCGTCTAGTTAGCCATAATTTGCCGGATCAAGTGACCCGTCTCTTACTACGTTTGTATTGATCACTTTCATCCTCGCTTACTGTATGTTGTTTGACCCTAACCCACTCTTATTTCATACGTTATCACTTGTCCCTTCTTTCTGTCTCTGATTATTAACAGTTGAAGGTAATAAAGAAAGGACAGAATAAAAAAAGATTGGAATAGCCCATTATAAACAATAGAGAATATCATCAGAGGTAGTAATATTATTTAACCCGTAGAGAGAGAGAGAGAGAGAGTGAGAGAGAGAGAACAAATTTTTTATGTTGTCTTTTTATTTTTTAAATATTTAACTGGTTACGCAAACTCACTTTTTCCTCATTCAAACAAGCAGACCCGCGCTCTATGGGTAACCGAACGGATCACATTTTTTCTAGTGTGTGTGTGTGCATACATATGTGTGTGTGCGTGCTTATATATATATATATATATATGTGTGTGTGTGTGTGCGTGCCTATATATATATATGTGTGTGTGTGCCTACATATATATATATGTGTGTGTGTGTGCGTGCCTATATATGTGTGTGTGCGTGCCTATATGTGTATGCGTGCATATATATGTGTGTCTGTGTGTGCGTGCATATATATTGATCTATTTATGTATTTTTTTTTTATAAGTTACATTTGTTCTTATTTATTTTTACTTTTCAATATAAAACCAGAAAGATGGATTGAGAAAAAAAAAGACATTTTAAAAATAAAAAGTATAAAAAAAAATGGCTGAGCCAAATTTATATTAATATACGAAAAGACTTCAGGTGGAATGTGTACATTATCATTTTTTCTTCTTTATCTTTTCGTTTGTACAAAGAAACGACCCAAGTGAACAAAGAAGCTCCATGGTTTTTTGACATATGGAATGCAACTATTCTCGGCACCTGTGTAATAAATAACGCATCTTTTCTGGAAGAATCTGCTCTTGGTTTGTCTTTGAGAGTTCGCTTTCCATCTGTTTGTTGCTTCAATGACTCGGATTCTATGTAAACTTTGTAGAGATAAAAACAAAGCACACACACACCTAAAAAAATAAGAAAATGCATCTGTCCATTTTTCTTGTTGTCACTTCATCCCATCTTTTTTCTTTTCTTTCTTTTCTTTTGTTTGTAAAATATACTCCTTGTCATAACTCATTCCTCTTAATTTTATTTTCACTCCATTTTCCTTATTTTTTTTATTTCGTTTCCTCATTTATTTTCCCCACTTTATTCGGTTTTTCATATTTACTTCCCATTTTTTACATTTTATTTTTCTCCAGTTTTTTCGTTTCCTTAATTCTTTCTTTACTTATTTTTATTTTTTCCTTTTTTACTCTTGTTTTCTTTTCTTTCTTTTATGTTCTTTTCCCTTTTTTCTTCCTTTACACCTTCTCTTTTTCTTTCCTATCTTCACTATTTCGCTCTTTCTATTTTAGCTTTATCCCCTCTTTTCTTTCTTTCTTTCTTTCTTTCTTTCCTTCCTTACCTTTCCTTCTCTTTGACTTGATCTAATTTGTTTTTTTTCTTGAATTTTCTTTTTCTTTTTTTAACGCCCTCTTTTCCCCACTATGTTACTTCTTTCTCTATCTCTCCTATTCTCACTTCTCTATTTTTTCTACTTCTTTATTTTTCCTTTTCTCTTTATTTTTTTTACTTACTCTTCACTCTTTTTCTTTTTCCTTTTCTTTACTCCTCTGTTCTTTTCCTTCTTTGCTTCTTTAATCTTTTCTTTCTTTTCAACCTTTAATTCTGCTTTTTATGTTTCCTTCTTACTCATTCTCTCTATCTTTTCTTTCCTTTCTTTATACTTTTTCCTTTTCTTCACACCTTTATTTATTTTTTTTCTTTATACCTTCTGTATTACTTTCTTTTCCCTTCCCTTCTCTATTCTTCCCTATTTTTCTTCATTTCTCTTTCTAGTTTTCTTCCAAGCAACTTGTATTTAATGAATCGTCTGCTGCAATAAGTATTTCATGTCTTCATTAAATAACTAAAAAGGATTATACGCATAAAACAGACAAAACCAACCAACCAATGATTTGTTTCCAATAGATATTGTACTAGACGTACCTGTAACCCGATGGGTCACAACTACTATTTATTCTACTTTGATTTTATTCGAAAATTAATAAACTCTGACATATCTGTTAAACCATTATTCTTGGATAACTAAAAATAAGTTTCTTTATTTCTATATTATCTTTATTATTTAAGCTTTTTTTTGGGGGGGGGGATAATGATGGCTGAATATCGACTATCATTTTCTAAATGCTTGAGAGAGAGTTATTTCCCTTACACTTAGTCGCCCCTATATTTTTGGGGCATACACATTTATTTATAAATAAAATATAGTAATTTATTTATCCTTATTATTATTATATATAAGTATTATTATTTATTATTATTATTTAAAAGTAAAGAGACCTTTTATTTTATTATTTTATTTATATGCGAGTTTGATGTGTACAGATGCACGTAAATTAGATGGCAATGCTGACAAGACTCACTCTTTAAATGTTCACAAAGACGTTAATTATGAGAGAGTGGTTGAATTAACATAGAGTGAGAGGAGACGAAAGAAATACATAGCTAAGAGAGATATTGGTGACTTATTCAGTTAATTATAAATTATTGCTAATAAGAATAATTAAAATAATTATTTTTTCCAACATAACTCAATCCCAGAACTAAAATACGTTTTAGCATGTATTTTGTGTTATTAAACTATATAGGAAAAAAGCCGTAGGGAAAATAAAGGTTGATCAACTCACATTTAATATAATAATCGATTTTATCATTAAACAATGCCAAAAAGGATTGATGAGACAAACAAATGAATAAATCGTTTCAAATAAGTGTTGTGTTTGAGCATTAAATAACCGCAAAAGGTTTGATATGCCACAAAACGAAAGTCAAACCAATGAATAGTTTCCAATAGATATTATACTCTACCATTAAATAATAAAAAAAATTAATATATGACATAAAATAGAACTAAACCAACGAATAAATCGATTCCAATATGTAATGTTTACACATTAATTAACTTCAAAAGGATTGATATGCCGTAAAACATGAATGAAACACTCTATTTTCTTTTCTCTTTTTCTTCTTTATGCTTCCTCTGTGTACCTATAACTGGAACTTCCATGAACAAAGTTTCTTCTCAGTACGTCCCATCTGTGGAATACAATATTACGGGATTGCTTCCCAGCCGACTACAACATGGTCGTTTTCAAGTCCAATGTTACAAATACTTGTCGAGCAATCCTCTTAAATAATCAAATTCTGCCCATCTACCTATCGTTCCCAATCTTCTCAAGGTGTTGTTCATCGTCCAACTTGCAATCTCATTAACTCTTATCCTCGACTGGCCTTTGGGCCTTGATAAGCGGTGACACTTGAGTATATCTATATATATATATCGATATATAAATCTTATTTCTTTCCTTCTTTACTCCAATCTCTTCCAGACTTTGTTGCATTTTATCAACGCAAGGAGTTTGACCCTTTTGGATTCTTTTTAGTTATTGATCTCCTAATTTCATTCATTTATCATTGATCTGTTCTTAGCTTTTTATCTGAGAGGGAGAGAGAAGGGAAGGAGGGAGGTTTCAAGATGGAGATTAGTAGATTTCTTGCATCATTTATCCAGAGCATCTCCTAATTTACAAATGGCTGATACTACTATTGCTATGATCTACAGCCACGCAACATAAATATAATTTGGGTTGTTGTCTGTCTCTGTTCACAGAATTTTAGAAAAAAGAAGAAAAAGGGGGTCCAGGGCAGTTTAGTGCACAAGTTTGATTAAAGACACATACATGTATGCACTCCTCCCCTACACACATATTGTTTTACTCACATACCATATGGATTTAAAATTAGCTTCCTTTGAAGTTTGTGCTTATATTTCTATTTTTTTTTGTACTTTTAAATTTCCCCCAAATTGTTTTTCTTAAAAACTTTATTACCTTAAAAAAATTGTTTTCTCTCATTATATGCAATTTCTTCATTTTTCCCCTCTTCTGAAAAACATGTCTGCATTTATTTAAGAAAAACGAAAAACACATTTTTGCTTGCTTTTTTTTCTGTGATTTGTTCCCACTCTTTTTAAACTGATATATGTATGCATTTTTATTTTCACTTTCTGAAAACCCCTTCTTTCTCTCACATCATTCCCCCACCCCTCTTATGTCTTCTCTCTCCCTCTCTCTCTCTCTCTTTCTCTTTTTCTTGTATTTGCTTTATTTCATTTTAGAATACTGAGTCCGGAAAGAAACAGGGTGAAAGAGTCAGAATGTGAGAGAAAGAGATTGAGATTGAATGTCACATTTGTATCCAGTGGAACATATGAAGTGTTTTTTTATATGTCTAATAATATTAATATTGCATTTTTTAAATCTATTCCAGAGAAACACTTTTTCTTGCCTTGTTCTTCTCTGATATTTTAAGCAGAATGCGGATATAATCGTGTTTGTTTTATTCTTTGATCAACCCCCACCCACACATCATATTTGTTTTTTTACCTTTTCATATATATATATATATATATATATATATATATATATATATATATATATATATATTAGTATTTAATGTATCCACATAAAAATTTTATAAGGAGATATAATTTTTTATGTATCAATTTTCAATATTTACTTCAACAGTGCTCGATACGTAAGTAGAGCTAGGTAGTAAGTTATGAAAATATATTTATGGCAATCAAGCTACACAGAGACTCCCGCGTTTCATCCCCGGGGGGCATTTTAGCCTGAAGATTCCCCCCGGGGATGAAACGCGGGAGCCTCTGTGTAGCTTGATTGCCATAAATATACTTTCATAACTTACTATATATATATATATATATATATATATATATAACATTGCAATACTTATATTTACATGTTAATACATTTTTTGAGAAGTTATGGCTTACTCTATATGCATGTATACTTATATCTATAATGTTAGCTTAAGAATATATTTGTGTGTGTGTGTATATATATATATATATATATATATATATAGCATGTATTAGTATGTTTTTTTTCTCCATTGGGGAGTAATAATTTTCGGGTAACCTCTCCCCTTCAGTCAGAGATGGAATGAGCGATCTGGTCGAACTTCATACGTTAGTTTGAAATGCATGTATTCGTTAAAAACATGTTTACTTGTTTTAAACTCTTTTTCTTTCTAAATAAATGACCGGATTCGGCATTAAATACCCCGAAAAGGGTTGATATGCTGTAAAACAAAACAACCAAACATTTCTTTCTAGCCTAATAAAGTATCCATGTATGCTTCGTGTACATATAAATATGTATAACAGATACCGTTGAGAAAACAAAAATAATAAAATACAAAGATCTGTATCTAACTATCCTGTCTATTAGTCTTTGTTAGGTATTTGGTTGAGCATTTAGAAGCATGCAAATGGTAAGTCCAGCTCATCATCATCATCATCATCATCATAATCGGTTTAACGTCCGTTTTACATGCTGGCATGTGTTGAATGGCTTTTAGAAATTGACTTCCAAACTAACCCATCTCTGGCCAGGGCTTTATTTATCCCTCTTTCTCTCAAATCCATCTTTATCACTTCCTCCCATGTTTCCCTTGGCCTTCCCCTGTGAACTGACTGTTACTTCAATTCATCTGCATCCACTAACCCAAGAACTCTCATCCATTCTTTCAACATGGCCATACCACTGAAGTCTCCTGTTCTGCACACATCTCTCTATACTGTCCAGATTTAATCTTCCTCTGGCATCAGATCTAAGCCTTTTTTTAAGATACACATTACACATCCATCGTATCATTCCCCTCCATACAATGCATGTACTCAACCCTCACTGGCCAGGTTTCATTTCCATACATAAACATACTGCGTACAACGTACACATGCCTGATAGACTCTCCCCTTGATCGACAGTGATAACGCTCTGCTTGTTAGTAATGGCAGAAGTTCCTTGAACTTACTCTATCCACTCCTAACTGTTGCAATCATACTAGCACCAGCTCCTCCCTGTGCTCCAATGGTATCACCAAAGTAACAAAACTTCTGAACACCCTCAATAGCTTAACCATCCAAATATATTTTCTCCACATCTGAGTTCTCATCAGTCTCAATTGTCTTAGACTTGTTGCACATAAACTGGTTATCATCTTTCAATAAAGCTTAATAAAGGTTCAGTAAAGCTCTTTAAAAATATGTAAGAGGTGAAACTTTTGAGATTATTGTTATAATCTATTACTAAGTGTGCACAGTATATACACATCCATTATATTGAGATGGATGCGCACACACACATTATAGTTAGGTATACGCATACAATTGTGTATACACACAGGATGATTTGAATTACTTACTAGACACCATCCTCGAGTATCTTCGGTCTCTCCGTACTAGTGTTTGTCAGGACAACCTGGCGTGAGGATACTTCACCTTACAAGTAAACCCTGACCAAATATTCAAAATAACATAGTATTCAAAACCAAAATAAGATCCTCTCGGTTTTGCTACCCACCGACTTATATGAGGAATGGTGCACTTTCTCCTAGTGATGTTAGCTCAAGTAATGGCATTAAGCTGGATACTTCACCATACCAGATTAATTCTTGTCCTGGAATCTGGTAATACCAAAAGAAAGATATACTATAACATAATGAATGGGTCAATTGGGGAGAAGAAAATTGTTCTTCACTTCTTTACAAACTCAATGTTTTAGAGGTAAAAGAGTACTTCAATGGAACACTCGAATATCTTTGTGTAGAGATCTTTTTTCCTTTTTGTTTCTTTTCTATATAGAGATCAAGTGTTAGCCCCAGCAAGGGGCCCCCTTGATTTCTGAGAACTTCGACTGAAGTAAAATGAAACAAAAAAAGAGAACGCATTCATTGTCTACTTAAACACACACTCATTGTATATTTAAGCACATACAAACAATATATAGGCTCACATAAACATGTTGTATTAAGTACACATACATGCACATTCATGATTGTATTCAAGCATACTTAAACACAATTATTTTCATAATCCAGCTGACACACACATACACATTCAGTTTTGTATACTTTTGCACACATTTTATAGACTAAAATGCATACGTATACATTTCTTTGTCTACTTAAGCACTCACACACACACTTGCCCCCACTCCCACAAACCCACTCATCTTTTTACTCCCGCTCCCCACGTCTACATACTATAGGATTCTCAGCCGATAACAAACATTTATGCAAACAATTCTTCGATCCTTTTCATTTGATCTGAACAAATATTACTACTCCTCCTTCCCCTCCACTTCATATTTTTTTTATATTGTTTACTTCTCTTCTTCATTCTTGTCTTTCTTTTTTGTATTTTTCTTTCTCTTTTCCTTTTTAAAATTTTCTTTCTTTCTCTTTTTCTTTCTTTCTCTTTTCCTTTTTTCTTTCTTTCTCTTTTCCTTTTTTCTTTCTTTCTCTTTTCCTTTTCTCTTTCTCTTTCTCTTTTCTTTTCTTTACTTTCTCTTTCTCTTTAGTATAATTCCCAGATTAAGAACTGGCCGGTTTGTATCGTTTTCTTCTGTCAATGTATGCCATGTTTCCCCCCTCCTTTCTCTATCTCTGTGTTTAATCTATTCGGGGGTGGGGGTGTATGTTTTTCAGAGCCTTACCCCTTCACCCGTCCTTTTTAAAATTAAATCACTAAAAATTATTATAAGTCTTAGGCCGAAGTCGATTGAATTTGGTAAAATTTCAGGAATTTTCTTTACGACTCCACAGCCGTGGTTATTCAGACACACGCCCATTTAGGTTAATTAAACACTGGCAAAATTAACTTCAAGAATGACAGCACAGTATGACAATACGAATATATATTTATAGATATTTCTCCTTAAATCTACATTATGTTTCTTGAATATATACGAGCGAAACATGTCGTCATGGGTTTCTCCCTTACACTAGATTCAGCAATGCTGAGTCAGAAGAGATGCAGTTGGAGATTATGGAACCCTTGTTTAACTATAAACTCTTCCTCGTCCTGGCACTCTTTCAAAAGTTATCCATTGTTTCTCGAGGTAAGAAGACAAAATAATGTATTATTGGATCTGATTTTAACTGGATTTCGCAAGCTGTGTTCAAATTTAAAAATTTAAAAACATTTTTTTATAATGAGTCACAACTTATCAAGGCTAAAAGCCACTCAAGGATAAGGGTTAATCAGATGGGTGAATTGTCAGTTGAATGATGAAGAATATTATGAGAGGATTGAAAATGATGAAGGATATGAGCAAAATTTGATTATTTATGAGGACGGTTTATGACAAGTATTTGTTGCCATTGGATTTGAAAAGTCTGTAGGGAAGCATTCTCATAGTAGCGTGTTCCACAAATGAAAAGTTGTTGGAAAGAAACTTAGTTCATGTTAGGCATTCAGAGGAAGAAATGGAAAGTTCTTTGCAATTTTGATACAGGGACGAGTTCTTGCTGTGGATGTCTTATAAGGACAAACAAGAGATAGGAGCTCAGTCGAGCATTTGTCATGAAAATAACGATAGAGTAGAGAAAGACTAGCAACGTCTCTTCTGTGAGAAGGGGTCAGTCGAGAACAGAAAAGATCATCCTCCACTAGATTGTGAAGTCGATTTTGTACTTTGTCAAGGCAAGAAAAGGTGCTCTTAGCAGCACTTCCCCAGATGTTCCACCGAGGTAGTAAAAGTCACCTTTTCTATCATCCTATAAAATGTATGGATGTGCCACTAGTCTCTTTATGAATAAAATAGTAGGGTAGACTAGACTCAAGCATTGCTAGTGTTGGAGAAGGAAAACTTTGAAATAACACCAGATGGCAAACCCGAATCAGATAAATAAGCTAAATTAATGAAACCTTATATATATATTTTTTTTTTCCAGATGTACTTATTTTTTTAGCATAGATGTGGAATCTGGAGTCAACAACTTTTTGAAGGAGTCAAGTTTATAGAAATAAAATCAAAATGATACTTACCAGTATAAGGGCTCCAACTGGTGTCCAGTTAATAGGAAAGCCCTAGTTTGAATTGAGCAAAATTTATATACTAGAACGTCCACTGATAGACTAGCAATCAACCAAAATCCAGAGAATGGAATTGCCCAACTAAGCACAATAACACATCCCAACCTGCTTATATACAAACTCTCTGGCTTCTGATCTCTATCGATTTAGTTCTAGCTCATCCGGTCAGACAACTCCGCATTGGCTTTTTTTTTTGTAGCCAATTTCCCACCTCTGAGATCGGAAATTAGAGTAGAAGTCAGTCGGTATTTCTTTTTTTTCTCTTCTATAATTCTACATTTTTTTTCAGCCACTGTGGTTGGGAGTTGGAGTCAGTAGTTTTAAAAAAAACTTTTTTTCTTCAGTCGACTCATGAGGCATTTTACCTGGAAAGTCTTACTTTAAAAGCATTAAAAAATCTTCTCTTGACCCCCCCCCTCCCCCCCTCCCCCCCCAAAAAAAAATCAGCCATAAAAATATAAAAAATTTAGAAATGTCAATGTTTGAATGTAAAGATGTCTCCATTTTAGAGTTATTTAAAAATGTTTTTAAATATTTTTTTTGTGACACGAATGCTCATTAGGGTGCAATTGTTGTGAAATTCAACATTGAGTGGGAAGGGGAGAGGCACACACAGGTTACTTGAAGCAGATAAAAATATGCATTATGTTCTTCAGAGACGAAAGAAAAAAATGGTCATCAAGTATGTAATAATGAAACAAACAAACAAAACCAAAAAGACGAAAAAAAAACAAAAACGAGAGCATTTGGAAAATATAGACGGCCATCAAGGCTCAATAATATTGTATTATTCTGAAGATACGAGCTAAATGGACCCCCCCCCCCCCAAAAAAAAAACAACTTTAAATGTTTATAAAGGAAGTTAAAGTAGTGGAATGCAGGCATGTGGTTCTTTGCAAGCACACTTGCGGATCAGATAAAAGATACTGTATTTCGGCATTTAAAAGCCGAAATTGCAGTTTTTATAATTTAAACTTCATAAACGTGTGTCGTTCATTGATTAACGGTGTGCTTTACTTGATTCACACTTAAAAACGATACATCACATTTTATTGATTTAAAAATCTATTTGTTGCAGTTTAAAATTTCGTCATTTTCTTTTGTTTAGACTACTTCATGACTTTGTATTTGTGAATGTAGCTAAATTATTTGTTTGCATTTTGTATGTTTCTAAGTTTAAATGACAAAAATATTCTGCATTAATTTTTTATTAAGCGACTTCAATTAGTTGTGTGCGGCCATCGTAACATAAATGGACCCACATGACCCCTGTGTGCTTGATGTAGTGGATAACAGTGTGGATTGAAGATTTGACATGCTGTATTAAAGTTTTGTCGGAGCTGTAGAGCTACTTTCACTAATACCCTTGGAACAGTATGTGTAGAATAGTAGAGTAGACTAGACTCTCAAACATTTATAGGGCGACTAGTCTAAGAGAAGGAAAACTATGAGATGACATTTTCTTTGTAGCATGTGAAAGCGCAGTATTCTAATTACCCGGCAACACTTTTTGTATCCTCCACTGTCCGAATTGTTATTTTATTCCCCCCCCCCCCCCATGAATACAGTATTTTTCTTTTCAGTTGCCCAAGTAGAATAAGCTTGTGAACGATGGAAAGCAGGATGTGCAAATCACACATCTTTGTCACATCTGTTATTTTACTAAAGCTGAATTAATCAACGTTTGTTTCCCTTCGGCTTTTTTTTCCTATGTATTTCGATCACACGAAAGACATGCTATAAACATTCTCAGCTTTGAGATAAGGTTATGTTTAAAATTTTAAAATTTTGATTCTTCCAATTAGCCGTAATTTGCAATTAACTCTTCAAGTGACCCATCTCTTACTAACTTTTTATCTATCACTTTCAACCCCTCTCACTGTATGTTTGCATCATCCCGCTCTTATTCTATTATTCTCGCTTTCATCATTCATTATCTTTTTTTATTAACAGCCGAAGGTAATTAAGAACAGAAAGACCATTCCAATCTCTTTATTCTATTATAGGCTAAAGGGAATATCACTAGAGGTAGTAAGCTAATTTTACCCGTAGATCGAGAGAAAAAGAGCACAAGCGAAAGAAGCTAATTTGGGATTTTTAATTAAAAAAATTTTTTTTAATATTTAACTGGCTTTGCAAACTCAGTTTTTATTGATTCAAACAATTTAACTCAACTGGATGACTCAACAGGTCACATTTTTTCTAGTACTGATATATAGACACAGAATCTTGCCAGAGAAAGGCAAACAGGCTGTGTTAAAAATTTTGAAACTATTGTCAGTGTAGACAGATAAACAATTAGGATTATATATTAAATGTTGACCAATGGATGAGTCAATTTACTGAACAGAAAAAACGGGAAGTAGAAAAAGTGTTATGTTGTCTTGCATACAGAGTTGGGGAGTTGGAGCCATTACTTTAATAAGGAGTTGGAGTCTGTTTAAAATAGATTCAGTTTTTTTTATTAAAATTTCTTTTTTTGTAAACTGAGTTGGAAGTCGATTTTTCAGCTGACTCCTTGCCTCTTAGGTGAGTAGTTGTAAATCCTCAATTTTTGCAGGAGTCCAGAATCGGATTTTTTCTAATCGTCTCCCACCTCTACATGAAAATGGAAAAGAAACATTGATTTTTCAAAACATCTGTTCATTGTCTCATTTATTCAATAGAATCCAGCCTTTTATTATTCTTTCTTCCATTAGCTATCCGTGTTGAAAGTCCAGAGTATGTATATATGGAATTTTCTGACTTCAAGCTAGCTGTACATAAAATACACCCCCCCCCTCCTTCATCGATGACATTACAAGATCACATTGGGTCCGTGCTCTGCTCATCTTTTACGCTCAATTTTGCTGCATACAATTTATCCGTGTTCAACATGCATACGTTTTCTGATTGCAACTCAATATATTTTACTTCTAGTGTAGTTACAACCGAATCCTGGAGAGCTGAACGTATATATTATGTATATTGGTAGATATCTATGTCTCATTGAGATTTCCGTATATCTTCAAGATGGCCGATATCGCTTGTCAAGTGTCTAAATTAAAGTGTGACAGGTCGATGTCTAGGATTCATTCACAGACCACAAGAGCCAATCGGTCAGCCATTGTGCCTGGTCAGTCGACTGCAGTACTGCTAAAGCAGGCGAAAATGTCCTTTAAGGACATTTCTATTCAAGGAGTGTAAAAGGAATGGTTATGTTGCTGGTAATGGGTTTGAGGGGTGTTTGTGGCGTGGTGGTGGTGGAGAGACTTTTTCACATTTAAGAGGGAAATATTAACTTGTACCTGGATGAATGTGTTTTGAAAATCTTTAAGTGTCTTCTCTCTTTTCGAGTTATTCGTCTTCCTTTGTTATTTTTTTTCATTCTTTCTTTCGCATGTAGCCATTCTTTCCATTTATTATTATTATTACTACTACTCTCATCATATTATTACTACTACTACTACTCTCATCATCATCATTACATGTTTTAAGTTTTCTCTTTTCTCCTATTTACTTGCCTCCCCACAAGGTCAAAGTTAGACATAAGATCGGCTTTTAATGTGGACAAACCATTTCCCCAAAATGGGGTACTTTGGAGTGAAAACAAAAATAAAAAATTACCTGCAAGAATTTTTTGTCAGACTGAGGATAAAAGAGATACTACACTTTGATCTGAGTCCAAATGTTTTCTTTCTTCTTTTCTATTTACTATATATTCATATCTGAACCACTCTCACCCATTCATTATATTGAGAGAAAGGAGAGTGGTTCAGATATGAAACTATAGTAAATAGAAAAGAAGAAAGAAAACGTTGTTTTGAGAAAGAGAGATTAAAGAAAGAAATTCATTATATTGGGAAGAAGAAAAGAGAAGTTCTTCCTTTAATCTCTCTCTCTCTCTCGACATCATTTTTTCACTCCTTCATTCTGTGTAACTTTTTGTATTCACAATAATCTATTTCATTTTTCATGCCCCCCCCTCTATTTTAACAGTCTCCATTTATATCTCGACTCTTTTTCTCTTTCTCTCTCTCTCTAAGAATTCTTTTTTTTTTTAATCCTGTGCTGTTCCATGCGCTTTCTGTTTGCCATTTTCACATTATTCCCCCCCCCCCTTCTATTTGTATCATTCATTCTCTCATTTTGTCTATATTATTTTATTCCCTCTCTCTCTCTCTCTTTCTATCTTTATCTTCCTTTCTCCCACACACTTTAATTCTGCTCTCATTCTAAACATAGTCGTTTTCTCTCCACACATTTTTACGTTCTTTCGGTCCATCTTTTATTTTGTCATTGTTTCTATTTCCCTAATTTATATATTCGTTCGTTTTCCCTCCCTGACAGTCATTTCTTCTTTCTTTCTCCCCTTCCATGTCTTTCTTTCTTTCTCTCCTTCCATGTCTTTCTCTCTTTCCTTCCACGTTCTTCTTTCATTCTCTCTCTCCTTCCATGTTCTTCTTTCATTCTCTCTCCCTTTTCCATGTCGTTCTTTTCATCCCCACTCTCCTTTCCATGTCGTTCTTTAATCCTTACTCTCCTTTCCATGTCGTTCTTTCATTCTCTCTCTCTCCTTTCCATGTGGTTCTTTCATCCCTACTCTCCTTTCCATGTCGTTCTTTCATCCCTACTCTCCTTTCCATGTCGTTCTTTCATCCCTACTCTCCTTTCCATGTCGTTCTTTCATTCTCTTTCCCCTTTCCATGTCGTTCTTTCATCCCTACTCTCCTTTCCATGTCGTTCTTTCATCCCTACTCTCCTTTCCATGTCGTTCTTTCATTCTCTCTCTCTCCTTTCCATGTGGTTCTTTCATCCCTACTCTCCTTTCCATGTCGTTCTTTCATCCCTACTCTCCTTTCCATGTCGTTCTTTCATCCCTACTCTCCTTTCCATGTCGTTCTTTCATCCCTACTCTCCTTTCCATGTCGTTCTTTCATTCTCTTTCCCCTTTCCATGTCGTTCTTTCATCCCTACTCTCCTTTCCATGTCGTTCTTTCATCCCTACTCTCCTTTCCATGTCGTTCTTTCATTCTCTTTCCCCTTTCCATGTCGTTCTTTCATCCCTACTCTCCTTTCCATGTCGTTCTTTCATTCTCTTTCCCCTTTCCATGTCGTTCTTTCATCCCTACTCTCCTTTCCATGTCGTTCTTTCATTCTCTCTCTCTCCTTTCCATGTCGTTCTTTCATTTTCTCTCCCCTTTCCATGTCGTTCTTTCATTTTCTCTCCCCTTTCCATGTCGTTCTTTCATTTTCTCTCCCCTTTCCATGTCGTTCTTTCATTTTCTCTCCCCTTTCCATGTCGTTCTTTCATTTTCTCTCCCCTTTCCATGTCGTTCTTTCATATTCTCTCCCCTTTCCATGTCGTTCTTTCATATTCTCTCCCCTTTCCATGTCGTTCTTTCATATTCTCTCCCCTTTCCATGTCGTTCTTTCATTTTCTCTCCCCTTTCCATGTCGTTCTTTCATTTTCTCTCCCCTTTCCATGTCGTTCTTTCATTTTCTCTCCCCTTTCCATGTCGTTCTTTCATTTTCTCTCCCCTTTCCATGTCGTTCTTTCATTTTCTCTCCCCTTTCCATGTCGTTCTTTCATTTTCTCTCCCCTTTCCATGTCGTTCTTTCATTTTCTCTCCCCTTTCCATGTCGTTCTTTCATTCTCTCTCCCCTTTGCCTGTCGTTCTTTCATCCCTACTCTCCTTTCCATGTCGTTCTTTCATTCTCTCTCCCCTTTCCATGTCGTTCTTTCATTTTCTCTCCCCTTTCCATGTCGTTCTTTCATTCTCTCTCTCTCCTTTCCATGTCGTTCTTTCATTTTCTCTCCCCTTTCCATGTCGTTCTTTCATTTTCTTCCTCTTTCCATGTCGTTCTTTCATTTTCTCTCCCCTTTCCATGTCGTTCTTTCATTTTCTCTCCCCTTTCCATGTCGTTCTTTCATTTTCTCTCCCCTTTCCATGTCGTTCTTTCATTTTCTCGCCCCTTTCCATGTCGTTCTTTCATTTTCTCTCCCCTTTCCATGTCGTTCTTTCATTTTCTCTCCCCTTTCCATGTCGTTCTTTCATTTTCTCTCCCCTTTCCATGTCGTTCTTTCATTTTCTCTCCCCTTTCCATGTCGTTCTTTCATATTCTCTCCCCTTTCCATGTCGTTCTTTCATATTCTCTCCCCTTTCCATGTCGTTCTTTCATATTCTCTCCCCTTTCCATGTCGTTCTTTCATTTTCTCTCCCCTTTCCATGTCGTTCTTTCATTTTCTCTCCCCTTTCCATGTCGTTCTTTCATATTCTCTTCCCTTTCCATGTCGTTCTTTCATTTTCTCTCCCCTTTCCATGTCGTTCTTTCATTCTCTCTCCCCTTTGCATGTCGTTCTTTCATCCCTACTCTCCTTTCCATGTCGTTCTTTCATTCTCTTTCCCCTTTCCATGTCGTTCTTTCATCCCTACTCTCCTTTCCATGTCGTTCTTTCATTCTCTCTCTCTCCTTTCCATGTCGTTCTTTCATTTTCTCTCCCCTTTCCATGTCGTTCTTTCATTTTCTTCCTCTTTCCATGTCGTTCTTTCATTTTCTCTCCCCTTTCCATGTCGTTCTTTCATTTTCTCTCCCCTTTCCATGTCGTTCTTTCATTTTCTCTCCCCTTTCCATGTCGTTCTTTCATTTTCTCGCCCCTTTCCATGTCGTTCTTTCATTTTCTCTCCCCTTTCCATGTCGTTCTTTCATTTTCTCTCCCCTTTCCATGTCGTTCTTTCATTTTCTCTCCCCTTTCCATGTCGTTCTTTCATTTTCTCTCCCCTTTCCATGTCGTTCTTTCATATTCTCTCCCCTTTCCATGTCGTTCTTTCATATTCTCTCCCCTTTCCATGTCGTTCTTTCATATTCTCTCCCCTTTCCATGTCGTTCTTTCATTTTCTCTCCCCTTTCCATGTCGTTCTTTCATTTTCTCTCCCCTTTCCATGTCGTTCTTTCATATTCTCTTCCCTTTCCATGTCGTTCTTTCATTTTCTCTCCCCTTTCCATGTCGTTCTTTCATTCTCTCTCCCCTTTGCATGTCGTTCTTTCATCCCTACTCTCCTTTCCATGTCGTTCTTTTTATACCTACTCTCCTTTCCATGTCGTTCTTTCATCCCTACTCTCCTTTCCATGTCGTTCTTTCATCCCTACTCTCCTTTCCATGTCGTTCTTTCATCCCTACTCTCCTTTCCATGTCGTTCTTTCATTCTCTCTCTCCTTTCCATGTCGGTCTTTTTTCTCTCTTTCTCCTGATGTCATTCTCTCTCTCACCCCTTTTCTCATTCTTATTTTCCTCTGTTCTTTTTCTTTCTCTTTCCCTTGAAAGATTTTTTAGAGATTTCATTCTCACTATTCGCTTATACTCTATTATTTGCATATTTTTATTCTGCTTTTTCTTTCAATATCTTTCATTCCCCTTTTCACACTTATTCTCTTCATCTCTTCATTCTCCACTTCTTCTGACTGTCCTTAACTAACCACTAGTTGCTAAGCCTTGCTATTTCCCTCTCCTCCTCCTCTCTTTCTTTCTTTCTTTCTTTCTTTCTTTCTTTCTATCCTGCCCATTAGAATTTTCAGATCTCTATAATCTCCCCATCCATCTTCTTTCCTCTTTCCGGAATCTAAATCAGTTCCCATTATCTTCTCATATTTACCTTCTTTCCCATCTGAAAAGAGTGCTCTAAGCCTGGGAAAGTACTCCTGAAAAGTTCTCCTGAAGAATCTTTCTATTCCACTTAAACCGCAGATTCCACTCCTCGCCCAACCTTCTACCGTTCCCTCTTTATTCTCTCTCTCTCTCTTTCCAAGCTCTTCAGACGACCAGTGGAGATTGCCACTTCCTCCTATCTCCTACGGGCATATTGATTTTGTTATAGTTTTGATGGACACTGCTGTCCACTTGATTGGGTTGGTTATGACTCTGGACAACAACGCTGACCGACAAGTGATAGTTCCAACTGGACATTGCTTTCTCTGGGACTAACGTGTTAAAAGTCCTCTTGGACACTTTACTTCCCCTATTTAGATTCTTGGCAAGTGACAATTCTTCAGCTTATGTAATTAAGCTTCGGAGATATACACGGACATTTACAAATAGGTAACACTTGTCGAATTTGTAATCGATTCTTAACTTAGTGAAAATATGATTACGTGCCGACTTTGACTTAATAGAAAACTTGAAAAAATGTGAATTGGTATGAAACTTTAAAAAAATGTGGATTGGTATGAAACTTTAAAAAAATGTGGATTGGTATTAAACTTTAAAAAAATGTGGATTGGTATGAAACTTTAAAAAAAAGCTACTAAAAGAAAGGATTTCTGTTAGTAAAAAGAATTTTTCTTCTCATTTTCTTACTTTCTACTTTTAAAGCAACATGTTTACCGTGATATCAAAAATAGTATAAAGTACAGCCTCCTCACCTCTCTAAAAAATGCCACCCATGGAATCGTTAATAAAATTCACAATTCTGATTTTAGCTATGATGGACATCTTTAGTTCAGGAATAGCCTGGGTATTGTTTTGAGAGGCATTATCTTTGAGATAACCCCACAGATAAAACTCTGGGAGGGGAGGTAAAGATCTGGTGAGTGTGAAGCCCATTCAGGATCACATCTACTGATGAGACTATCACCAAAGTGTCTCCGAATATCATTGAAAAGTGATAAAACAAAGACTGTTGGACATTCATGACTGAAACTTGGTGGACAAGTCAGTTATAGACTGAAGCTTATTTTTACCAAATATGGTTGGATTGCAGAAAGGATTTTGACTTTTATTAACTATTTCATGGGTTGCATTTTCTTTGGGTCACCCTGTATCTTTTTTTATACTGGTATCATATTGTATCAAAGTTAAAATTCTAATATAATAACCCGACTGCTGGGTAATATGTAACAACCACTTCTTTTTTGTTATTAGGGGTACTACAAATTCGAAATAACACTTAATCTAACACTCTAAACCCAGGTACATATTCCACAAATTAGATTTAGATTAGTAAAACAACTTATTTAGATTTATTTATTAGCAGGAACTCCCGTCATTGCATTATAATGAGTGAGGACTGCTATGTACACATACTTATGGCCCTGAGCCTCATATTACTATCTTTATTCTTAATTTTTAATTTCTACAATTTTTAATTTTCAAGTTATAAAAACAGAAAATGTATTGAAACGCCAGTCATTGCTAGTCATGGATATCCTCTGCTAACGAAGACCCCACGATATTATTGCAAAACGGCCTAATACAACATTGAATTTCTCATGAAAATGTTTGAGAAAAGTCGTATTTAATAAAAGTCTTTCGTTTCAATTGCTTCTCCTAACAGAGAGATGTAAATATCACAAATATTGTATAGATTTTAGTAATATACTATTGTGAATCACACATAATCACATAAGTTTGTACATTAATAGTAGTATATAATTAGTACATTAGATAATTAGTACATTAATAGATTCAAGTTTGAAGAAAAGCATATAGAGCTGTGATTTATTATTTTTTTTCATTATCAACATAATTTCCAATGTTTCCCACTATTCCCATACTCTGGTGGCATCTGACATTACCGAACATACCTATACACACCACTACATTAACAGTTCACTCTAACTATAATGTTATTTATATGTGCCAGCAGCTTATCTCTACAATTCCAACACTGGTCGTATGTGACATGTCTACACACACCATCGCATAGACATTTGCCATGGCAAATAACACCCTACCTGAGAGTCCAACGTTTAAACTCCTCAGCCTAACATTCACAGGCAACTTAAATTGGAACAAATACATAGAATACATTGTCAAGGCTGCTGCAAAGAAAGTGGGCTCCCTCTACCATGCTAGAAAACTTCTCACATTTGACAGTATCCTATATCTCTACAAAGCCACCATCCGTCCATGCATGGAGTATTGTTGTCACATCTGGGCTGATGCACCATCTACTAGTCTCTCCCTCTTGGACAAGGTCCAAAAAGAGAGTATCTAATCTGATAGGTTCCTCAATATCCGCCAAGCTATGTTGTATCCTTGTGCCTGTTTTACAAGTACTTCAATGGAATGTGCTCAGAGTAACTTGCTGCTCTGGTGCCCCCTCAACCTAAATACACTTGACCAACCAGACTATCAGCTAAATCCCATCCATTCACTGTGGCGGTCGCCAGATGCCGGAGGTCCTTAACTCCAATAGCTTCTTTCCTCATACAGCCGACCTTTGGAACTCCCTCCCTGCTCCCTGTTTCCCCGACTGTACCGACATACAAAAATTTAAAGCTAATGTGAACAAGCATCTCGCTGCACAGCTCCCAATTTAGGATGACCCTCTAAACTTTAACCCTAATTCTTAATAGCCCCTTATGTCTACAGTGGCACCCTGCCTTGTTTGGGATAAACTATGTCCAAAAAAAAAGAAAAAATTTCTTTCAAGCCACAAACTTGTTTATGACCTTAGACATCAGCTGATCAGTTTCCAATTTGGGAACTGTGCTTTAAAATCTTAATACTTCTGGAAAAAGCAAACAAACTTAAAAATGCTTAAATGACATTGGAAT
>OY744530.1:76641613-76769113 GCA_963556195.1 Sepiola atlantica
GTTAAATATTAAATGCATGACTAAATAAGAAACTTTAATGTATAACTGAAGTTAAGATTGGGAACAGCGTTAGTCTCCTTGCAACAAATGCTTTCTAGTATGAGCATTATTGGGTTGAATTTTGTAACCTAAGTGAAGCACTATTGTGTTGAAATTATAAATAGATTTTAAGGAGTGGGGGGGGGGGAATAGACCATTATAGGAGTAACCAGGGGGCGTAGTTTAAAGGTGGGAGAAATGGAATCTATGAGAAAAATATTGTCAGTAGAGCGAAGCATATAAAGAGTCGATGGAATGAATACAAAGGAGATAAAAAAGCAATGGATTGAAAATAAAATATATATATATATATAATGTACACACACACACACACATATATATATATAATGTACACACAAACATATATATATATATATATATATATATATATATATATATATAAAAGGAGATTGTAGTTTGCTAGAAGCATTGATGGTAAATGTAAGTGTAAATTAGTCATCCAAGGCTATAGCAATGCGATGTGGTTGCCGTGAGATGGAAAAGTGAAAAGAAATAAACGCAGGGAGAAAGTGAAACTCAAAACGATTTATTAATAATTTCACGAAAACTGATTAAATACCAAATAGTATTTTTTTTTTTTTTTCGGTAAGTAACAGATCGGCAAAGGGTAATCTTAAATTTTCGAAAGAAAAACTTTCATTATCAGAAGACAACAATAGAAGGCCGAGAGGGTCGAAAAAACGGGAAACAAACCGGTGTCAGATCATCGTAATACAGGGGAAAACAATTGGCAGTAGGAACGCAGAAAATGTCAAAATTCCATTAAGCAATCATATAACTAAGGTTAAAACATTATAAACATTAGTTTAGTAATATACCAATTTTTTTAATTTTATTATGTTTCATTTTACATGACTCATCAATTAGTCTCTTTTTTTTTTCTTTTTTTTTTTTTTTTTTTTTTTCCATTTATTCTCTTCAAATCTAAATTTAAATTTACTGTCAAAGGGAGATAACTTATTCTAAATAATATATTCAGACTCTAGAAATGAGATTAGAAACTTGAGAAGGAATTTGAGTTGTGAAGTGGATAAAAGCCAAGGATGGGACCTTTTTTAGCAGAGGGAAGGAGGGGGGAATAAGAAGAGATTATGGGAAGGGGGAGGATTATGAAAAAAAAAAAAAAAAAAAAAATAAAGCAAGTAAGTTGGGGGTGGGAGTGTGAGGAGGTGGGAGTGTGAGGATGTAAGAATCAGAAGATGAAGGGAGATGACAACTCGAATCTGTTATTCAAGGTAGGACGAAATTTAGAGATTAGGATAGCTTCCGAAATTCGAAGCTGACCTATATTGCGGACAGAGTTGAGGATGCGGACACTAATGGAGCGATGTGTGTTGCCACAGAATATTAAGTGTTTATGGAAGGAAGAAATGTGGGTGTTTAGATGCTCTTTAATGCGTTGGTGTAGAGGCCTAACGGTACTACCGATGTAGAACTTTTGTCACTTAGAGCATTGTAGGTTGTATACTGTATATGTGCGGAGGCAGAGGCCAGAGTTGGGGATGGGGCAACTAGCTAGAGAGCAGGGGTCTGGGGTGTAGTGGCTTCTTTTGGATAAATGTTGTCGGAGAGAGGTGCCTGTGTGAGAAAGTTGTATGTTAAGGTACTCACTACGTATGGCATTGCGGATAGCAGAAGTGATACGGTCGCTAAAGAAGGGGAGTTTAAGGAAGCAAGTGTTGGTGAGAGTGTGGTGTCTACGTCTTCTAGTGTTGTTAAGGTTAGATATGGTAGTTAGGGGGAAGCCGTTGGTCAATAGAGTTTGGTGGAAGGCTTCGGTGTGTGTTGTTTTATCGGAAGAAGAAGAGCATTTGTCTTGTATGCGGGTGATTTCTGTTTGTGCGTAACTAATTTTGGATTTGAGGGGTAGTGCGGATTTGTAGTGGATAAAGAGGTTCCTGCAGGCGGGTTTTCTATAGAAAGTGGTGTGGAGAGATCCGTCGTCATTAATGCTGAGTTTGAAGTCTAGAAGTGAGAGAGAGCCTGAGGTGTTGGGATGTTCGATGGTGAATTTAATGTGGGGGTCAGAATTATTAAATGTATTAAAGATAGAGGTAGCTTCCTCTCGGGATGAAGTGAGGATCAAAATGTCGTCGACGTATCTCGAGAAGAAAATATGGGAATGGCAGGTGCTAAGTGCTTGCTGTTCCAGTCTGTTCATGTAAGAAATGGCGAGGAGGCCGGAGAGACTGGAACCCATGGGTAGGCCAGAAACTTGTTTTTATGTGTCTTGTTGGAACTTAAAGTAGGTGTTATCCACAATGATACGTAGGAGCTGATGAATGTCTGTAGGGGTAAGTCCAAAACAGTCAAGATTGTTAGAGGAGATGTGGTCAGTTATGCGGTCAATGGCGGGGTGTGCGGGAATGGAGGTATAAAGGGAGACTACGTCAAGGCTGAAGATGTAGTTGTTGACGCGGAGCTGTTGGGGTTGGAGCAAGTTGAGTCTATCTATTACCTGGTCAGAGCTGCTAACGTGTGCCGGGAAGGTGGGGAGTAGCGGTTTAAGTAAGTGGGAGAGGAGCCAGGAGATCTTGTAAAGAGGTCCCTCAGTACTGGAGACTATAGGTCTGATCTGTAGGTGGTTGCTGGTTTTGTGGGTTTTAATAAGATGGTAAAAGGTGGGGAGTCTACTGTTTCTAGTGGTGAGATTGAGCCTATAAGCCTTGGGGAGATTACGTCTGGAGCAAATTTGGGACCAAGCGTTGTTAATAGAGGTTTGTATGCGGGTAGCAGAGATGTCATTATCGGGTGTGTAAAGGGATGTATTGCTGAGGTGTTCTAGGGCGAGAGTATTGTAGGATTCTTGGGAGATAATGCAGAATTCCTTGCCTTTGTCAGAGGGTAGGTAGACCAGGTTTTTTTTCTTAAGGCCTTTGAGGGTGAGACGCTGGGAATGGGAGATATTTGGTGTGATACAGTGTTTTTCCCGTTGTATTATGGAGAAGATCTTATGTTTGAGATTTACCAACTTTAGGTCTAAAGGGTGGTTTTCAGGAGGAGGGTGTAGGGGGCGGTCAGGTTGATAAACGGGGAAGGGGTTGGATGAAAAATTAGGGGGATCGGTGGGGGTGGAGTCGTTAAGTGGGTCCAGGGAGGGTGGTTCAAAGGCTGATAACCATTTCAAATGGTACGCTGTCCTGCAGAACTGTGTTTCAATATCGAGGAGGGTTTGGTCATTAAGTTTTTGTGTAACGAAGAATTTGGGTCCGAGGCTGAGGAGATCAGTTTCTGTTGCGGAGAGAGAACACGTGAGGTCAGTGATAAGTGGTTGGGTAGTAGTTTGAGGATGAAGAGGGGGTCCGTGTACAGCTCCATAATTGGTAAGTGGCTGTAAGATCTGTTTTTGGTGGAGCCAGTTGAATTTAAGTATGAGTCTGTTTTTTTCCGTGTGGAAACAGTGGTGGAAAGCTTTGTTGACAGATGTGGAGATTCGGGGTGGAAGGTGTGAGGGGGGGGGGAAATTTGCTATCAGACATAGCGTTGATATGTTGGTGTAGCTTGCAATGGAGGTGTTTGATGGTTTGTTTGATACAAAAGGTATGTATGAACGAGCGTGCAGAGTGGAGAGTGGGTAGGTAGAAGCATGATGGTAGGTGGATGTTCTTGATAGTGTTGGGGAAGATTCCATGTCTGAGGCATCTCTTCAGGAAGTTGATCTGGCAGCCGGTCCTAGCCCGCTTCTCCGAAAGTCGGAACATTTTCTTGGTGTATGCAAACTCTAGTCTCTCCGGCCTCCTCGCCATTTCTTACATGAACAGACTGGAACAGCAAGCACTTAGCACCTGCCATTCCCATATTTTCTTCTCGAGATACGTCGACGACATTTTGATCCTCACTTCATCCCGAGAGGAAGCTACCTCTATCTTTAATACATTTAATAATTCTGACCCCCACATTAAATTCACCATCGAACATCCCAACACCTCAGGCTCTCTCTCACTTCTAGACTTCAAACTCAGCATTAATGACGACGGATCTCTCCACACCACTTTCTATAGAAAACCCGCCTGCAGGAACCTCTTTATCCACTACAAATCCGCACTACCCCTCAAATCCAAAATTAGTTACGCACAAACAGAAATCACCCGCATACAAGACAAATGCTCTTCTTCTTCCGATAAAACAACACACACCGAAGCCTTCCACCAAACTCTATTGACCAACGGCTTCCCCCTAACTACCATATCTAACCTTAACAACACTAGAAGACGTAGACACCACACTCTCACCAACACTTGCTTCCTTAAACTCCCCTTCTTTAGCGACCGTATCACTTCTGCTATCCGCAATGCCATACGTAGTGAGAACCTTAACATACAACTTTCTCACACAGGCACCTCTCTCCGACAACATTTATCCAAAAGAAGCCACTACACCCCAGACCCCTGCTCTCTAGCTAGTTGCCCCATCCCCAACTCTGGCCTCTGCCTCCGCACATATACAGTATACAACCTACAATGCTCTAAGTGACAAAAGTTCTACATCGGTAGTACCGTTAGGCCTCTACACCAACGCATTAAAGAGCATCTAAACACCCACATTTCTTCCTTCCATAAACACTTAATATTCTGTGGCAACACACATCGCTCCATTAGTGTCCGCATCCTCAACTCTGTCCGCAATATAGGTCAGCTTCGAATTTCGGAAGCTATCCTAATCTCTAAATTTCGTCCTACCTTGAATAACAGATTCGAGTTGTCATCTCCCTTCATCCTCTGATTCTTACATCCTCACACTCCCACCCCCAACTTACTTGCTTTTTTTTTTTTTTTTTTTAAATTTTTTTTTTCATAATCCTCCCCCTTCCCATAATCTCTTCTTATTCCCCCCTCCTTCCCCTGCTAAAAAAGGTCCCATCCTTGGCTTTTATCCACTTCACAACTCAAATTACTTCTCAAGTTTCTAATCTCATTTCTAGAGTCTGAATATATTATTTAGAATAAGTTATCTCCCTTTGACAGTAAATTTAAATTTAGATTTGAAGAGAATAAATGGAAAAAAAAAAAAAAAAAAAAAGAGACTAATTGATGAGTCATGTAAAATGAAACATAATAAAATTAAAAAAATTGGTACATTACTAAACTAATGTTTATAATGTTTTAACCTTAGTTATATGATTGCTTAATGGAATTTTGACATTTTCTGCGTTCCTACTGCCAATTGTTTTCCCCTGTATTACGATGATCTGACACCGGTTTGTTTCCCGTTTTTTCGACCCTCTCGGCCTTCTATTGTTGTCTTCTGATAATGAAAGTTTTTCTTTCGAAAATTTAAGATTACCCTTTGCCGATCTGTTACTTACCGAAAAAAAAAAAAATACTATTTGGTATTTAATCAGTTTTCGTGAAATTATTAATAAATCGTTTTGAGTTTCACTTTCTCCCTGCGTTTATTTCTTTTCACTTTTCCATCTCACGGCAACCACATCGCATTGCTATAGCCTTGGACGACTAATTTACACTTATATATATATATATATATGAGAGAGAGAGAATGAGGGAAAGAAAGAGATAGATTTAAACCTAATGAAAATGACAAATGCAAAAGTGTGTTAAATAAGCAAAAGAAAATTGTGAGTGAGATCTTCGTTATGGGAAAAAGGTAGCTGAAGAGCGAAGCTCTTTAGAGAAGTGTAATAATTCTGCGTGTCTTGTAATGGCAGGTAAATACTGCTTTAGGCAAAGCGACAATTTAACATTGTTTCAATAACAATACGAAGTATGGTGCATGCGTAATGAAGCAAAAGATCTCAGGCAGGAGGAGTTCTGATGGCGCTTCAAGCAAGCAGAACAAGATACTTAAAAAATGGATGAGAGAGCACAGACAGAAGACAGAATATCTTCTTTATAGACAGAAACTAGGCAAGAGGAGGAAGGGAAGGGGCATGAGCAATGAAGGAAAAGAGATACTTAACATGAGAGAAAATGAGAGTGAGAGAGAAGGAATGAGAGAGAGAGAGAGTACTTCTCAAGGCAAAAGAATATGATGAATAAGAATGAAATATTTTGTTTCATTCAATTTTATTAGTGATGAAGCCATTTCTTTTGGTGAAACGTTAACGAGATAAATTGTTTATAACAACTTATATTTTTATATTTAATGATACATATGTATAGTTGCTTGTTTATATATTTGTATGTACAGGATTCACTCTTAAACTAATTAACCGATCATTATGAATTTCGAAACACAGCTGCTAGGTGTGAGGTGTCCTAATTTGGGCTATATTTAGTTTTATGCAAAGGAGATAAAAAGGCGGCGGCAGCTCTTCGTGGAAATTCAGGTACCTCTAATTTTGGTGAAATTTTTGCAATAGGTATTAAACATAAATTAATAAATATTCCGCCATTTTTAAAAAATTTCTTTGGAGTATTTAAAAATGTTCTGTAAGGAGCATAATATGAGCACGAACTCCCATTTCAAAATTAAAATATTTCAGATTTGATCTGTAGTCATGAGACACCAATTGAGCGAAACTCCCTGAATTTCAATTTCTTCTTAAGACCTCTTAAGTTTAAGCCCCCCCCCCTTTTTTTAAAAACATTTTCTAGAATGAAAATCATGTAATGGACTTTGATCAAAATTGGAATAAGGATTCTAGACATGGAGTTTAGTAGCATTATATCTTGATTTTAATCTTTGTAAGGAGGCATACAAATGATGCAATAGTATTCTATTCGAGGGGGGATAATTTTACCCATCCTGGGACGAGTATTCTTATAGTACACACACACACACACACACACATATATGTATTTACTAACTGGAATACCAGTCTCTGGACAGGTTTGAAATAAGGACGCACACTTGAAACCTTTAATGAGTGCAAGAAACCAGACGTCAGAATAAATTAAAACAAACAAAAAAGCATATCGATATTATAAAAAAAAATGTGTGAATAAAGATTACATAATTGAACTTATGGATTTAGAAGTATTTTAATTTTGTGGAGTTAACCCCCCCCCCCCCCCCCATTAGATTAGATCAAAACTTGCTCAGATTTTGAGAATCTATTAAATGTTGTGTCATATAAGTATGGTTTGAATCACATTAAAATCGGAGATAAACATTTGTTAAGGTGTGGTCATTCTCCCTGGAGGACCCTTTTTAAGAAAAAAAAGAAGGTACATATGCCTCTATTCTGAAGAGATAGTGTATCACTCGTTCCTACTCAAAATTCAGAGGTACTAAAACTGGTTAATGGATTGACAATTTTCGTCATATGTGTATATTGATTTCACCTGGTGTTCTTTCCATCGTTCTCAAACTTTTTTTATGTATCCTACTTTTTTCTACAATACTGTTTATCTTTCTCCGATTCTCGTTACCCCCCCCCCCCTCCTATTCTTTCTCCTTAAAAATGTATCCTGAATTTTTAGCTATCCACAGAAATGGGGGAATGGTCTGTAAAGAATCCGGCTACCAACTTCAGACCTCTTGACTCCTGCAATAATTGTTGACTTTCGACTCTCAACCGAACAGATACTACACTTTGCTCCTATCCAAAAGGCCAAGAAAGAGTCAGCTAAAATACAAATATAATTCTAGAGTCAGTTCTAAAAACCCTACTCTGCGTCCTGCAAAAATTGGTGACTCTTGACTCTAAATCTTAGAGCTGCAGAAGCGGCTGAAAAAAAATAATATCACTTTTGAATTCTGCAAAACTTGCCGACTCCTAATTTCGACTCAACACCTCGGTGGTTTATTGAAAAAAATCTGACTTTTAAGTCATTTAAAAAATAAACCTACTCCCAATCTCTGTCTATCAGAAAAGTTACATAATGAACAGATACACCACTCTTATTCTAAGTAGAAAAAGCACAACAGTTGTCAGTATAAATAGGTGGAATAATAATATTACAGATTATTATTAATCATTTATTCTTTAATATCCAAGATAGTGTAATTATTTCTTGTTTAATGTGCTTCCTTGTTAACATGCTTTTATTTCTAGGCACATGGGTTCACTTGATGGAAACTTTATCTTTTTAGAATTTTCTTCATCTTCTTCCTGCTCTCTCTCTCTCTTTTTTAATGTTCTTTCAAAATTTCCACTAAATAATTGCCGAAGCCACACTACTATTCCGTGAAGGACTCTTCGGCATAACGCCTGGCATGTTGGTCTCATTCTGACATTTCTCAGACTCTTTTGATGCATCATTGTCTTTTTAAAAAAGAAATGGATGAAAACTAAAAGAAAAAAAAAATTCATTGTTATCTCTAAATGCCAGAGTAAAACTTAAAACAATTCTTAATGGGATTTGAAGACAAATGGTAATTCTTCATTCAGCACTAGTTTCTCATTGGTTGGATGGGTGTGGAGCTTTGGAAGCATCAGGTGTTCTTTGTAAAGCAGTGTGTGTGTGTGTCTTTGATTCGTTTTAATAATCCTTTAATGTTTGTTTTTTTAAAGTTAATTTTATAATTTGTAATTTAGTGATTCTGTCTGAAAACATTTCATGTTTTTTGCATTTTTGAGATGAGGATTAATAATTTTAATTATTCGGACTACTGTTCTCATCTTGGTTTTTATTTTAACAATGTTTCAGCTGATGTTCTTCAGGTGCATCTTTTTGAATTTGAGCATCTTTATGTCGAACTCTGGAATCTTTTCAGAGTTCGACAAGATGCACCTGAAGAAGGTCAAAGGTTACATTGGCCGAAACGTTGTGAAAATAACAACCAAAATGAGAAGAGTAGTCCGATTAATCCAAATAATGATAAAAACGTCTTGTTTGTTATTTCCGGGCCACTCATACTTATCTGGCATTCTCGACAATCAGTCCAACAGTGACTTTGTTGCTGTCAGGCTGTGGTATGGTTCTATTCAATCTTAAGAGGTCCACCCTCCCAGGTTTTACCTTCTCTTTGAGAAGGGGTTAGTTTATTGCTAATCGCCTGAGGCGCTCCTACCAGGGAATGCCGATGGGACTGCTCGTGCATTTTTTGTAGGCCAGAGCACGTAAATCCTATTGCACTGGCTTTTCAAAACCACACCTGACCTGGTTGTTGTGCTTCTGGTATGTGCAGCTTTTCTAAAATCAGTTTAGCACACAGCCAAATAGTTCAATTGCTGCCTATCCAAACCTTATTCCATGTGTGACATAAAGTCTTGAACATCACTGCTGAATTATTTCCCTTGTTCTCAAGCTTTTTTTTCCACCTATACTTATCTCTCAAGCGAGTCCACTTTTAGATAGACAAACTCTTCACGTCTTTCATACTAGTATAGATAATACTAATAATATAGAAAAGTACTATTCCATCTTAGGATTACCTACTGCATTTTTGTGTTTATACAATTTTCAGGGGTGAATATTTTCTGTAGATAGGATTGTTTAATTTCTTAGGCTAATCAAATGTAAGTTTAAATTGTTTTATTTCTGTTTTCTGTTAAATTCTGTTTTATTAATCATGTTTAGATTTTAATCTGTAAATAACAAAGTAAGCATTTATTTCTATGTCTATACTTACATGAAGATTTGTCCATTTTATTGAATAGTTTATTTATGTCCTTAATTATCTGCAGTTTTTATTTCTGGACATAATTTACAGAATTTACTCTTGGGATTATAGGGAGTGGGCATCTTGGATAAGTGGTCATTTAATATTAGCATTTTTTGGTTTTGTTGATATGTATGTTGACAAAGTAGTATCTTGTATTTTGTTGAATGAAATTTTATTATTTTATCTCTTTTTAAAGGTTCTTTCAGTGTATACACTTTTCTTTCTACCATATGGGAATGTGTTACTGTGGACATAAGCAATTATTTATCAATGGGCAATATTCTGTATTTCTACTATAAAAAGAAAAAAGAAAACTATGACAACACAGTTTTGCTTTTGTTTAATTATTTTTCACTGAAATCAACCCTTTTTAGGTTATTTAATGCGGAAATACAGTAACAATTGTAAATAATTAATTCCTTGTATTGATTTACTCCTCTCCAGGAGTTAGGCACAAGGCCAGTTTTTATCTTACTCCCACAAGTAAGATGTGACCCAAGGTCGGGTCGGGAAAGTGGGGTTTAAAAATTGCCTGGGCAGCCCCGTCGGCATTCCCCGGTAGGGGCGCCTCAGGCAGTAAGCAATAAACTTACTCCTCCCCAAAGAGGGGAGGCGAAGCCTGGGAGGGTGGACCTCCTAGAACTGCACAGGACAGACCCATAGACCGGCGTAAATCAAGCCCCGAAGACCAAGACAATACCAGTCTATGGGGTGCACTATCCATCGGAACAGATACTACACTTTGATCTTGGCCAAATCCTTGTAGACAAGTTCCTATCTTATCTATTGCTGAGGGTGAATGAATAGGAAGTTCCTGTCTTTCTGAGCAGTGTTAGTGGATAAATAGCTACAATAGATCCAATATGATTGGAACATAATATTGCTGATTCCATACACCATGAAAATATGCATAAAAAAACTAAATCTATCAACCAATTGAATTTTTCCTAATCTCTTCTTCATCCAGTTTTGGTATTTAAGATGCCGCAAGTGTTCATGACTCCAGGGTGTGCAACATCAGGCAACATCTCGCGCCTGCTATTCATGCAGTTCGGTACAAACGGTTGACATCAACCAAATTGCATGCAGTTGTATTACTTTTTACACACTCAAACCCTGTCTTTTTCAGTTTACCATACTATCTTGTGCCTGGGATATCCTAACGCATTGATACAAGAGGTGACACGCTGTACTCAGCCGAACCAACTTGGACACGAGTGCATAAGATATACTACGTCTCACCAATACCAAAGTTTCTGATGACGCACAATTAATGGGATCTTTTCTTCCAGTTTGCATCTGCACAATAATAAAATAGGGTCATGCACTTTTGGAACGAGTTGCCAAATCAGATTAAGAAGAGCAATAGCATAGAATGAGATGAATCCAGAAATGATGGTGTAAACAAGGAATTAAGTGAACATTTTTGGGGACTATCACATGAATTATTTAACAGAATTTTATTTGTATATTTATATTGTCTTAATAGTGTAAATGTTATGTGCCATGTTGTTTTAAGGGTTGAATTGAGAAAATAGTAAAAGATAGAGATCCCTAAAGAGACAAAGCAAATAACTAAGAATGATCGCACACAACTAAACACAATTGTTTAGACATTGAACCGGAAAATTACATTTTGGCTTAAATAAGTCTAGCTTGTTTGAGCTTAAATGTGAAATTGATTATATTAAAATTCTAAATCATCCAATGAAGATTGAAAATGTTCTGAAACTGCAGTAGAGCATATATAAATCTCTTGTTTATATATTTTGTGTGTCTATGAGAGAGAGAGAGAGAGAGAGAGAGAGAGAGAATTTAAATGGTAAATTCCTATGAATCGGCATGGTATGCCTTTTTTTTTTTTGAGCGACTTGATTCTGTTGTTGGCATTGGTTTCCATGACCCTTTCTAAAATAAAGTACTTACAGGAGGGACCACATGAAGGTTGCCAATATCCATAAGTGAAAATAGTGCTATGGAACTGATTAAACTCGAACTTAGTGCACTCAGGTCGTCAGTCTGCATCCACTTCACCACGGCCACCTCCCATCCTAATTGAAATTAATTATATTATTCTCATTATTTTCTTTCACTTTCATCCTGTCATAAGTCTATTCTTTTCTCTCCCTTTTCACAACGTCTTTTATTTTCTCCTTAGTTTATTGTTTGAATTTCTACACTGTGCGCATGTGTTCACATTCACCCCCATAATCTTCATGTATCTTTCATGGGCCCCCTCCCCCTCCCATCCTTATCATTCTCATCTATCCTCTTCACTTAAACCCTCGTTAGTGTCCACCTCCCACTTTCCCCACCCCTCATCTTGTATCTATTATGTAAATAGTCTTGTAAATGATGGCCAGCATAGGTTTTCTATCTTTATTATTACAACTGAGCTTCTTCAGCCGGTAATCGCAACCTTAGTTACAGTTGCATTAATGACACCCTTTGTCTAGCAGTGGTGGCATTAGAAAGCTCCATGCGCCAGGAAACAAGATATAAAGCAAAGATATCTAGGTCTGCTCTGACCCAGAGTGGTAGTACCTGTCAGGGTCCCATTTATGGATTAAATAGAATCTGCCCGAGAATAATAATATAAAACTGTGATCAGCAATATAATTTTCATCCTAAATAAATAATAAAAACAAACTCCGTTTGACAGTAAATAAAAATAAAATTATCAAAATGGATTGGTCTTAATAAGTTGATAAGCCGGTTTAAAAAGACAAAAAAAGTAAATAACCCGAGCAACATCTTAAATTTTATTAAAGAAATAAGACTCTTTAATAAAATTTAACTGAAACCATCTTAAAAATATATAAATAAAAATAACAAAAATTATCCAACCTATACGATTCTGTCCGTCAGTTTGATTTGGCATTAAGTAACCCACTGATGGTTGATATGCCATAACCCCCCCCCCCCCCCCCCCCCCCAAAAAAAAAGAAATCTATGTGCGCGTCTATGTATCCTTTGGCATATTTGAAATAAGCAGGTTCCTGTGGTGGTTTGAGCTTGATTTGAAAGGATGGAAAGATTTTTTTATTTTTTTATTTTTTTTATTACTATTGGGTCATCACTTATCAAGGCCAAGAACCACCCGAGGATCTAGATTAATGAGACGGAAATGACTGCCTGCCGAAAGATGAGGAACACTATAGAAGTATTAAGATTGATCAATTGTATGAACTGATTATTACTTATGGGACAAGAATTTGTTGACATTGGATTTTTGAAGATGATCAAGTTGTAATCAGCAGGGAAGCAGTCTGCGGTAATGTGTTCCACAGTTAAGAAACCCTTGCGAAAAAACTTTGTCCATGGAAATTCTGCCTGACGCACATTGAAGGAGAAAGGAAAATCTGCTTTCTATTTATAATTTAAGGGAAAAAAATCTATTTTTTAGTTAAAGCATATACAAAAACAAAACTTTTAGTCAGATACAAGTTCTGGTGTGCATGTAGTCGCTACAACAAATTATGTGAAACTGCATTAAACTGTTAAAGCTAGGTGCATTTTTTTATCATTTAGTATTTGTGTGTATATATATATATATATATATATATATATATATATATGTATGTATATCTAGGCAGCATCTTCTCTTGCAGGCCAGTATTGTTGAATATAAGAGACAACTCATGTCTAGATATCCTTTGGTAGATCCTTTCAATAGTCCAAATTAGGATCTTAGTTTCGGAGGGGAATTGGCTGATGAATTTGCCATAGTTTGGATTTGTCTCCCAAGTACTTTCAGACCCATCCGGGTCCATCTTCAGGGGAATGAGGTTAATCAGGTACAGACCGTGTGTTAGTATTATAGAAGGTTTTGGTAGGAATTATGTAATAAGTACAAACAATATATATATATATATATATATATATATATATATATTTCCTTTTCCATTTATATATAGACATAAGTTGCACTTAAAGTTAGACCTACTCTGAAATGAATAAGACATTTGGACTTTGAATAGAGTTCTAAAGAAAGAAGCTATACAATCTTTGGTATGTATGACATAGGTAGATATGTAATGTTTAAGCCATTATCTGTCTTTGTGCTGTGGTTATTGTAACTAAACGCACACACTTGGAGATAAGAGAAGTGATGAATGGAGTCTCAGCACTTGAAAGGGTGTGATTGTCTTGGTCCCTCTTGAAGCTTTTTCCTTTTCCACCAGCCCCCAAAACTGAGGATGGGGTAGGAGGCTTGGAGGGGGTTGGAGAGAAGGTCTTCTGCAGGACATTTTACTTTGCCTCTGGGTTTGATAACCAGGAGATTCTTCCTTGTCGTTTCTTTTGTTGGTAAGTTGAATGAATGGATATAAGTGTCGAGGGGGAGGAGGAGGTTGTTGGGTAGATGAAGGTAGGGATGATTTGTAAGGTATGTGTGAGGGGAAGAGAGCTATGGATTGTGGGTAGGTGGGTGTTGGTGCTTCATAGTAAGCTGGAATCTATAGCATGGAATCTCCAAGATCTTCATGATATTTATATTGGGGGCGGGTAGGCAGGGAAAGGGGTTAGTTTTGCTTTTCTCTCCATTGTTTTTTCTCATTATTTCTCTTATTAAAAACAAAACAATTTTTTTCTTTTTTTCTTCTTTTACTGTCTTTCCTAATCTCCTTGATTTAATCTCCCTTTTTTTGTCTTTCTTCCTCTTTTTCTTATTTTCCTTTCTTTCATTTTTCTATCCCCTTGAACCCTTTTTTCTTCTCTTTTCTTGCCATATTCTCCTTTATTTATTTTCTATTTTTTCTATTTCCTTCCATTTCTACCTATTTTCTCCTTTTCCTTTCATTTCTGTATCCCCCTCTTTTTTGCCTGTTCTGTTATTTCTCTCTTTCTTCAACTTCTCTCTCCCTTCCTTTTATTTTCTCTTCACCTTCTTCTCTCTCTTCCCTTTTTTCTCTCCCTTCCTTTTTCTCTCACCTCCTTTTTTACTTTTCTCTCCCCCTTTCCCTGTTATCCTCCTTTTATCCCTTTTCTTCTCTTTCCTATCATTTTCTTCTTTCTTTCTTTTCTCTCTTTCCTTAACTTTTCATCTCCCTTACCCTCTATTTTCAACTTTTCCTCTCCTTTTCCCCCTAATTTTCGTTTTTCATTCTTTCCTCCATTTTCTCCCCTCCTTCTACATTTTTCTCGTCTTCTTTATATTTTTGTGGTTTCATTTATTTTTCTTGTCTTTTTACCGTTTATTTTCTCTTTTCATTTCATTTCTCTTCTGTTTTTACCCTGGATTTCTGAACTCTTCGGCATTCTGATTTAAAATTTTTTTTTTTTTTCTCAAAGAATAATAAAAAAAGAAAACTCAAATAAAACAAAATGGTCAAGTATTGCACTCTGTTCCACTTTCCTTACTCTCAGCACTCTTATTGAAAACGACTCTAACCCTTGTGGTCACAGCTAAGTTTCCCTTAACTCCGGCATCACCAGAATATTACCCCCCCACCCCAAAGAAGAGACATTATGCACAGAATAGTAAGCATAGAAGCTGAGTTTTTTTGTAGAAATAAGATTTTGCTAAGAAATTATAAGACACGCACATAGATCCTCCCCCCCCCCCCTCACTTTCCAACAAAAAATAACGAACATTTCCTTGGTGTAAAATGTTGGAGTAAATATAAAATGACCTTTTTTATATCAAGGAAAATCTTAGAAAAAATAAAGAAGATTTTTTGAGTTCTTTAATTGCATGGTTTTATAGAGAGGCTTTTATGCAATGTCTGATTTGGTTATGATCATCTGGATTGAGTCTACACTCCCCTCATTATCCTTTGTTTTTATCGTTGTTTTTCTAATTTTCTTATGAACTGCTACACACCTTTTCTGAAGACGCTGTGAGTTGTCTGTTAAAATCTGAGGAAGACCAATATGTTGCATCTTGATGGACAACACAAAGACCTATATGTGAAGAATAGTATTGTAAGCCTTGATATATGGACAGTTCCATTCTCTCATGGAATAGAGGTCAGGATCCACGCTCTGTCACAAAAGCTGGGATCTTCATTCTCCCAGGCGCGAAGACAGGGATCTACACTCTCCCAGGTGTGGAGGCTGGGATCTAGACTCTCCCAGGCGCAGAGGCCAGTATCCGCACTTTCCCAAGCACGGAGGCCAGTATCCGCACTTTCTCAAGCACGGAGGCCAGTATCCGCACTTTCTCAAGCACGGAGGCCAGTATCCGCACTTTCTCAAGCACGGAGGCAAGTATCCGCACTTTCCCAAGCACGGAGGCCAGTATCCGCACTTTCCCAAGCACGGAGGCCAGTATCCGCACTTTCTCAAGCACGGAGGCCAGTATCCACATTTTTTCAAGCACGGAGGTCAGTATCCACACTCTCTCGGGCGCAGAGGTCAGTATTCACACTCTCTCGGGCGTGGAGGCCAGTATCCACACTCTCTCGGGCGCAGAGGCCAAGATCCATTGTCATGTTATGTAATGATTTCTTTAGCTGCAGGAGATACCAGATAATGGTTGAAATGTAAAAACAATTCAACAAGTTTAACGATATTTCTGAGATCAAATGTTATCGTTATTTACATTAATAAGACTAATTTTCTAAATATTTTAGCTGTTTTACTCTCCAGCCATCCGAGAAATGTTATTTATATTATTTACTGATTAGGACTGTTATTGTCGTCATGGTTTGACCACTCCACTCACCAGACTTATGTGGTGAGGTGCTATTATTTACATTATTCAAACTGTTATCCTCATCATGGTTGTTAATGTACAAAAGGTTTTGGCTGTTTAAACCTCTGACCTTGGGAGATGATGTGTTGTTATCTGCATGTTTTACAGTGCTTTCAACCTGTGTATTAAGAACTGTATATCACAATGAATTAAATAAAGGATACAGTTTGAACTTCCAGAAAGTTACGATCTGCAACAGAGTCGTTTAGAGAAGGCTGGAGAGTGCAACAGTAGAAACATTGTATATATAACACTTCACAATAAAGATAACAGTTCGAATTATGCAAATGATAACATTTTATTACAGAAGGCCGAAAAGTACAACGGCTAAAATGTGTCTATAACAAACCTGATGAGTGAAGGAGTCTGAATCATGTCAATGATGACACCATCTCAGATGGTCGGAGAGTACAATAGTTAAAACATTGATCAGATAACAACCACAATAAGGTTACCAGTCTGAATCACAACACCTCATCTCAGAGAGGGTGTGTGTTATTGCCGTAATGGATCCCGGTGCAGACTATGAAATCATCAAGCAAGTTCAAATCCTATCAGATCTATTGTGTTCAAGTAGAGTTTGGGACATTTTTTTTTTAGTTTTTATTTGTTTACCTTAAGGCTATGTATGAGGTAAACACTGAGAAACCTTCTGAAAATGTTTAATCTTGGAAAAGGTATGAAACTGCAATTATCTTTCGGTTCTGGGTTTAATAACAACTTGTGTTAAATAAATCGTATACAATAGCTCGTTGAGACACTGGTTCTCATTAGATCACTGGAGTTAAGTGGTGTTGAGTCTTCTTAGTACCAGATGGGTAACCCTTTTGGAATACCAGGCGCTGTATGTCGGAGGACAGTCACACTTACCTGCAAAAACTTAACACAGACAAAGGTCATAAAATGTTAATCATGCCTATTAACTTGTCCATACCTCACAAACTATATTAAAATGATTGATTGTTTACGAAGAAACCGAAATGCATTCTGGTGGATTTAATTAACAGGATTATTCTTTTGTCTTAAAATGACAAAATGTAAGCCAGTAAATACAGCAAATAATGATTCATAGTATGAACCTGATGAGAAGCTGTTTCAACAAAATATAGCTGCAAGTATATATACTATTATATAATATATATAAGTATATGTCATATTATATATTTTAATCTATATTAAATATTACTTGGCAGTAAAAATACAATGGCTGATACATTGTCACACACACCGATTGACAATATTGACGATATGATAAATCTCTATATTAATAAAATTGTGTGAACACTTTTCGTGTATCTGTGTTTCTCAGCTCTGTGACTTACACGTTATTTTTATGTAATACTAATTGAAATCAAAAATGCAACAGCGTAAAATAGAAACACAAATTTAGAAATCTTATTCTTTTAAATTCAATTATGAAATTAAACCCACCAGAATGCATTTCGGTTTCGTCGCAAACAAATCAATCATTTTATTATGGTTTGCTAGGCGTGGTTGACATTTTATAACCTATAAGTTAAGTAGACACACCACTAAAGAGTTAGAATCAAACAACTTTTGATATTTCTGAGATGAGCTGGAGTTAGTATTTACATGACTTGCACTGTTACTCTCATCCATTCTTTCAATGTGACCAAACCAACAAAGTCTACTGTTCTGCACATATCTCCCTATAGTGTCCAACACATTGCATGGGGCTGCTTCTCTGCAGACTACAACATGATCGTATTCAAATTCAATGTAAACAAATACTTGTTGATCCGATCTCTTAAGTAATCAAATTTTGTCCATTCATTTTTTTAAGCTTATCATAGAATTTTTCATCAACCAACTGACAATCTAATTAACCTTTATTCTCAAGTGGCTTTTGGCCTTGGTAAGTGGTGACTCATATAAATATATAAAAAAAAAAAATCTTCCTCTGAGGTCATTAGATCTAAAGCGGTCTTTAAGCTTCACATTGCATTATTAAAATCAAGATATAATGATATTAAACCTTAAGTCTAAAATCCTTATGCTAATTTTAGTCAAAATCCATTGCATAATTTTGATTTTAGAATATGTCTCAAATTTAAGGCTTAATGTGTTTTAAGAAGAAATTGAAATTTAGAGAATCTAGTTTAATTAGTATCTAATGACTATGGATCAAATTTAATGCAAATCTGAAATATTTTAATGTTCAAATGGGAGGTTGTGCCCCTATTATGCCCTCTAAATTTTTTTTAGATACTCCAAAGAAATTTGAGGAATATTTATTAATTGATGTCTAATACCATGATAAAATTTCAAAAAAAGCGGAAGTATCTGAATTTTTCTTTCATCCCCTTTTTAGCCCCGTAGCATAAAACTAAATTTAAGTAAATATAGCCCACATTTGGATCATTTACTTCTAGCAGCTGTGTTTCAAAATACAAAATGCATTATGATCGGTTAATTAGTTTAGAAGTGAATCCTGTACATGCAAATATATAAACATATACACATGCCTAACTTTATGCAAATATAAATATAGACATTTTTTGTTTGAGCTTTTTTTTACTACTTTAAATGCAGAAGTATATTTGGAGATCTTTTTTATTTTAATGTTTTATTCACTTTTCTCTGTTAGCACTTTAGGACCATCAGATCTAAACTCAGCTTTTGGCTAATTTTTATCCTTGAGCTCAGCATGCACTGAATGCTACCAAAAATCGACACTTTAATCATTGTTTTTTTTTTGTTGTTTTTTTTTGTTTTTTTGTTTTACGGCATATCAACCCTTTTTGGGTTATTTAATGCCGAATCTGGTCATTATAGTAAAAGTTTTTATGCTTCAAGTTCTAAAAATAAAATAAAAAAGGGGAGGGAGAAAGGGAGAGGGGCTGTTGTTTTTGTTTTTGGTTTTGTAGAACATAATTAAGTTTTACAAAAAAAAAAAAAAAAAAAAAAAACGTCAATGTAGGTGAATTTCGTCTCATGGAGCCACAGGGCAGCCTGATCTGGTATCACCACTTTAATCATTGTGGTGTCACTTCTGTCGGTTGCTCTTTTTTACATTGTATATTTGTATGCATAAGTTTTATTCCTATGAGCTAACCTGAAGGACTATTATCTAACTTTGTTTTATGTCACACAGTGACAGAATAAGTAAATAAATAAAATGGTAGTCTCGGAAATATCTTACATTATCTGCATGCCACAAAATTTGAAATCAATGACCTTTTACATAAACTGTTTAGAAAAGTCTATTACTGTTTCATTTGGCTTTGACTTCTTGAAGAGAAGATTATCCTTTGAAAACCAATACGGCCAATCTTATTATTTCCTTCCTGTAAACTGTATTCTCCCAGTATTCTTGACTCTTTATTTTTCGTCCCACATACTTTTCCTTTTTTTGGTCTCTCTTCGTTCTTTCTTTCACTTCCTGTCTCTATTTTTTTTTTATTTTCTCCATCTTCTTTTCTTTCTGTCTTGTTTCATTCTCCTCTCTTCTTTTCCCTTATTTCTTTCTTTTTTCTTTCTCTTTTTTTCAATAGTTTTTTTTTTTTACAACTATCTCTCTCTTTTATATCTAATATATAAGTAAAGTCGGTCCTTTGTTTTTTTGGTGGATTGTTGCAGCATGTTGTTAAGAACAATAGAATGTAATTCGATTTAATTCCTCCCAGAAAATACTTTAACTGGGTTGGAATTATTTTCATATGGACACCATCTTAAAAAAAGGAACATAACTCTGTATTCGTCCATACAAAGTTACTTCCTTTTTACTTTCCTTTGTTTGGAATAAGGAAACAATATTTTGGAAAGAAAAAACAATAGTTTGAAAAAAAAAGAAAGAAAAGCAACGCAATTTGTAAGTAAATACACTACCGTCGGATAAGTACAGCGAGGATATACATAAGATTTACTATTTCATTTCTCTTCTCTTTATTGTATTGGCTCTCACTTCTTTTCTATTTCTAATGATCTTCGTCTTTCTCCTCCCCCTCTTCTTACTTCTCCCTCCCTCTCTTTTATTTTTCATTTTCCTTCCCTTTGAGATTCAATGTTGTTGATTGACTGAAGAATCAACTTGGACAGCCATTTTAAAGAGGCTAGATTGCACCACTTTCTTTGCTCGGCCACTTTGCAACCCAACTGACCCGATTGACAGCACAGAAAAGCTCTGTATTACGAATTAGTGCATGGAATCTTATCGAACCTGTGCCAAATCTAATTTGTTTGCTAAAGTTCGATTTTGAAAGGGTCAAGGACATGTGTTTCGGGGAGGATGAAGTGGCCGGCATGATTCTGGCCAACTGATTCCAAGTGTTCACTGGAATCTATTGACTTTCTATGGAATTCCGTAGGACAGAAAAGTGAATTCAAAAAGGTGTATTGTTATCACTGTAAAGCGAGATAAAGAAAGTGATCCATTGCTGCTATGGTCAAACCTTTATGCCAGCAAGGAACTACCCCCCCCCCCCCCCCGCACTCGCATTCCCAAATCTTTTGGAATTCCATGTGCTTCTAGCATTTTCTGATACATTTACATCTGAAAGACTAAAGATTTTGGTGACGGCTCCAATTTGGGAACTCATAAAGTGGAAAGTCAACCCTTAGTTGCTCTTATTCTCAGGTCCACTTTGACAAAGAATGTTAGTATCTGTCAGGTGAAATAGAATCTGTCCTGGGTATGACATGAAACTGCTGGTGCGGACCCAATTTGGGAGCTTCGGGGAGTGTGAAGTCACCCCTTAGTTGCCATTACTCCCAAGTCCACTCTGACCCGGAGGAGTGGTAGTACCTGTCAGGTTTCCATCTATAACCTACAACAACTGCAAAGAACTTTCCTTTCTAATTCGGTGTGCCTTACATCAAATCGAATATCTATGAACAAAGTTTCTAGAACTCCCTATCTGTGGAATATGTTAACACAGAATTGCTTCCCTGCAGGATATAACATGGTCATCTTCAGATCTAATGTCAACAAATACTTGTCATAAGCCGTCCTCATAACTAATCGAATTTTATTTATTTCAGTCATCATTTTCAATCCTCTCATATTCTTCAACATTCACCTAACAATCTATCCATCTCATTAACCCTTATTCTCGAGTGACTTTTAGCCTTGATAAGTAGTGACTGATTAGTAAATAAAAAATATAAATAAATAGAATCTATTGTTTGCAAACTTTTTACGAATGTATATATGCCGACAAAAGAAAATTAGTGCACAGTCAATTCGTGTACAAGATATACATGTTTTTTTTCTATAAAATAGTCTAATAAGGGTTGATATGCCGTTAAATCCAATAAACAGACAAAAAGAATGGAGGCTTAAATGAATAAGTTTTGATTGTAAATGAAGAGAGGGTTAAAATGGTCTTGGGGCATACCATGACCCTTCGTTGCTCTTACTGAATATTCAACCTAAAACAATTATTTTACAATATAATTATTTATCTTATTTTTTTTTGTTTTATTTTTATTCATCCTCTTTTGTTTGTTTTTCTTTTCTTTTGTCTTATTTAAAAAAAAAAACTTTCTATTTTTTTCTTGTTTTTTTGCTTCTGTTTTTATCCTTTAAAAGAATAAAAACTTATTTTTTTTTTTTACTTGGTTGTCTTTGATTTTATTTCAACTTTTAAAACTTATTTTTTTTACTTTAGTCTTTCTTTAAATATTGTAAATTTTATTTTTATTTTTTAAAACCCTGTCTGTTTTTTTAATTGTTGAAAATTATTTTTATTAAATGTCATTTATTTTCCTAATTTTTTTTTACCCTCGGTTTTCTCTTACTTTCGTGTCCGCTCTTAAATATTCAACATAAAAAATATTGTACAACATGTTTGTTTTATCAGTAAGGTTTTTTGTTTTATGTTTGTCCTTTTTTTTAATTTTTAAAAAATCTTCTTACCTTTTTCCGTTTTTCTTTTCTTGTATTTTTTTCTTGTTTTCTTTTTGACCTTTAAAGAAAAATAACTTTTATTTCTTCGTTGTGTCTTTGATTTTTCTTTGTTTTTTTTTTGTGTATTCTTTCTTTCTTTTTTCATTCCCCTCACCCCCCCCCCCCTCCCCGGTCACTCTATAATCTCGAATGTTATTCCTCATATCACTCCCCTCTGTGTAAAACTTCTTTATATTTCTTAGTCATCTCTGTGAGAGAATGTTCACAGCCTTTGGTAATGACATTAAAATTCGTTGATTAAATTCCATCTTGAAATCAGTTCATAGAAACTTGCTTTCCTTATCAAATGAGATAATGCATTAAGAATTAAGGGTAGTATGTTTACAATCAGTTTTAACTCAGCTACTTGATATTTGCTCGTTAAACTCATTTGCTGTTTCTGATACTGCGATTCTTTTCGTTTCTCTTATTACTTTAGATTACCGGTTTTATTTAGCCGCCATCTTTATCCTGACCCGGTGTTTGGATAAGAAAACCTCACCCCCCCTCTCCCCGCTCACCCCAATACTAGATCATCACAATACCTGTTTTTTGTTTTTTTTACATTTCTTTCTGTTGAGCTCCAGATTTTAATTAAAGGGTTTCAAATTAAAATACTTAATTTCAGATCAAGAATCACGATTTTAATCTAATTATAATTTCCTGTTGGTGTCAGATTTCCGCAAAATTAATCTATAATTTACTTTTTTTCTATTTTCAATTCTTGCTGTTAATTTGGATAAAATTAAAAATTAAAATAAACCATGCTAAAATATCTATTTAAAAAAAATATATTTAATTTAAAAAAACAAATGGGTTGCCCATAGTTGACGGCGACCCAAAAGCTTCCTTTTCATTAACTATTACACCGAGATATAGAGGAGGGTGCCACCACTCCTTTACTTGGATTGATCCACTTACCCTTGATCCACTTACCCTTGATCCCTCACCTTATAATGCTGAGTGTTTAGCCAATATCATAATTTAAAAAAAGTTTTTGGTATGACTCTACCGAAGATTGAACCCTATTCTCCTTGCCCATTAGTGAACACTCTAATCATTATATCAAATGAGAAAGTTTAATTTTCAAGTCTAGTTATCGTTTTCAGCTAGAAGCTTTTTGTTTGTCTGTTTTTTGTTTGCATATCAACCCTTTCTTTTATTTGTTTGATATTAAAATGAGTTATAATTATTGCAAATAAACTGCTATTTTACCCATGACTGAGGAGAGGAAGTTGGAGTTAATCTCTTTTTTAATGATATTAATGGAGAAGTGAATGCAATACATCTGTAGTACTACGGTCGACCAATTGTTTGTCCTTAGACCTCAACATATGTTTAGACAGCACACGTCATGGACAACCGTGTTTTGTCTTCACGTCTGGTCTTCGTAATAGTCGTTGTAGTGTGTTGAATTGATTTCTTTGTTTTTCTCCTTCAGCCGTTGTAATAGATGATCTCTTTCTTTTTCGCAGTAGCAATTGTAGTAGTAGTAATAATTGTTGTACACGGTTTGACAAAATACAACAGTGCAAATTTTGCGTTTTAATATTTTTCTCTCTTTTTATTCATTTTTCTTTAAGTTGCTCTTAGCTTCCGGTAATATTATATCTTTCTCTCAGTCCCTGGGAGTGGAGGAGGTAAAAGAGGTTTCCGAAAACACGTTTGTTCTTTCTTACAGATGCAAGTCAAAGAGAGAGATCAGGCTAACTTATTTTGGCATGTCAACTTCCTGTTCGTGACATAATTTCCTTAATACGTCAACTTGAATTCGTAACCTTAACTTATAATGGAAATTTTCTGTTTTTACCCAATCTAATTTCTACTTCATTTAACACATCCACTGTCAATATCAGAGTTCGAACTTGCTGATTACATAATCCATGTCAGTAACTTTACACCACTTTCACATTATTACAATATAAGACTTCAAGGTTTTGTTTGGGGAAGTAAAGAGAGGTAAATCCGCTGCTAATTTTTTGCTTCGGAAGTATTTCAAAATGTGGATTAGTTTTGTTTAGATGCACTCTCATATTTCTACTAATAGTTTTGTTCATTGCACAGTGTGCCCATGATAGCCAATAATGGGAAAAGTTCCATATTTTGGCTAAAAATTATCACATGAGAATGATTGAGAATCGTCATTTAATTCTTTGCATGATGAAAATAAAATTCTCAAAAGCTTAATTTTTGGAAGTTTGGGGACAGATTTCCTTTGATTTGGCAATTTTAGGTAAAATCATGGTTCTGACCGTAACCTGGTCAACGATTATCGCTTGAGAGTGGTTTAGTGCTTGTTAGAATTGTCATTTAATTCATAACATAATGAAAATATGTTTCTTTCAAAAGAATAATTTTCAGACGGCTGGGCCAAATTTCGTTATCTGGGCATATTAGGCTATATCAGAGTTTTAATCGTGACTTCACCAAAAATTAGTATATTTTTATGTGTGCTAAATGAAGGGATCGAAAGGAAAACGATTCGTAATATTTGTAACAGCAGCAGCAGCAAGTTAAGCCAAAAATCCAAGACGATGAGTTTTACTAGTGAAATATTTTATTCGCACACACATGGTGGCCGCATATATTTCGATGTGAAGCTAGAAGTAAAACAAAAAGCACTCTTGTAAAATATATTCTCAAAAAATAAGCAAGACAATTGGAACAATGAGCTGAAATAGAAAAAACACAATAAATTCAGAGAATTTGCATGCTACCTCTTTTTTACAAGGCTAATGGTTCAAAGACACCAGCGTTTTTTCTTGCATGCAAGTTGGATTGAAAAGATGGTGTCCAGGCAGAAAATCCCTTGCACACATTTATTCCAGAAGAGGGCGGTGCGGAAAACAAATGTCTCCTTCTTGAGTTTTGACCGGCAAACGCAAACTCTTACATTTACAATATTGATTGGTGGATCTCTATATAAAGTTATATCTGCAAATATTGTTCAAAAAATTTATATTTTTCCTTGAAATTTGACTATTTTATAAGAATTGATGGCAGATTTCATCAGAAATTTTCAAACCTTTTGTCAAATTCTGCCAAATTTTGGTCTAATTTTCTAAAATCATTAGATGCATAACTCTTAGGAACAGTTTATTCAAGCTTGCAACTCCTATATATCTATAGTAGTATTTGTCTAGGTGACACTAAACTGCCTCAGCCACCCTTGAGCAAAGTGGCCTACCCTTACCTCACAACCCTGAAATTCATCTTAGTCCTTTCTACCTTTTTTTACTCCCTATCCTATTTCCCAACCCTATCAACTTCTCAAGCTCTTTTGACTCTCTATCATCCTGTGTTTGATGAAAAAGTATATCCTGTGATAAGGCCCCAATCTGAGAGTTTGGGGTGCCATTACCCCCCCCCCCCCCCATCCATTCTGACACAAAGTGATAATACTTGTCAGGTTTACATCTATGGATTAAATAAAATTTATCAATTACAGACTATTTATTTATAAACTATATATACCTACAAAACAAAATAATCTAAAAACCTTCCATATAGAAAATAGAATCTGTTAAATATTTGAAAATAAAAAATCTTGACGCATAAAAACTTTGACAAAATTAACTGCATCCAATATACTAAATAACACAGAAAGGGTTGATTATTCTGTAAAAAAAAAAACAACCTAAAAGTGTTCTTAATTTAATTTTTGTTCATAAAAGCATAAAAAAAAATTCTTAGGTAATGAATTTCTTTTTTCCTTTATGCTTTTATACAAGTGTTACTCATCTTGATCTTTCTGGAGAACTGGATTCTTTCCGAATTCATTTTAGAAGGCGGAAGTGATGGCGGACTTTCTATTTGCTTTCTCTCTTCATCTAAACATTTAAAATAGTTTCGTCCGGCAGATTTTTTTTATTCGCTAATGTTTGTGTGATGGGACTGAAATAAATACACATTGGTGTTTAGTAGAGGATAAATTGCTGTTTTACTAATATCTGGAAGGGAGTCAGGGTATTCATACCTTTCACGTCAGTATCATCGGATGTGAACATAGTGGATTTGACTGCATTTGAACCCCATTTCTTGATTCTATTTTATTTTTAATGGAAATCGCTCCAGACAAGGCATGACACCACTTGATGTAAGAAGCTAATTTTCTGTGTCAATATCTTTCAGCCTCCTTCCCAAATAATAAACAAAAAATCATACCACATTTTTGTTTATTGTCAATTTTTCAAATGTGTTATTTTGCTTTTTCTTTCTTTCTTTTTTAGGTAAGTACCTGGAACTTTTTGTATGTTTACAAAATGGCTGTCCGTTTTGAATTATTTTGAAGAAAACAAAAGTAAGGCAGGTGTCTTTAGGGAAGTCAAACTAATTATCAGCATACAGTAAACTCAGGTAAGTGAGTGAAAAAATCTTATATGCTCTTTCAGAGCAGGAGTAGCAGAGCTCCATTTTTATTAAGACCAATCAGGAGCAGCGAAACTAGATGAGTGGCAAAACCACTTCCCTTTCTCTCTAGCAGTCCAGAAAAAAGAAAATCTCATCAGACATGTAACCCTAACTCTAGTTTGATTTCTAATGGAAAATTCCATCATCTTCACAAAACTAACCTTATGTAGAATTTTCTATCTTTAACTTTTTTTTTTTACACACTTACATCGAAATATTACTACAGGTGTTCAGGAGTTCTAGAGACATGTAATATATTACAGGTTGGTAAAAGTGAAACCGTGTACTTGGTGGCAGCTATTCTGAATCCATAACCGTAAGTCTCCATCAATAGACCACCTCTCCTTTACCGACTGTTTCTCATTTACCATTTTATTATTTGTTTCTTACAAAACAAAACATACACTCTCTTAACCCTAACAATCACCCTGAAAGCATCTTACGGTTTTGCATTTGGAATAGTCGCTACCAAGTGCACTGTTCCACTTTAACCTATAGGTTAGTAAGCACTTCCATAACTAAGAAATTTGATGTTTATAAATGCTTTAGCAACAAAAGTAACATGCAAATCTGTGACTGGACATATTGAACAGGGTTTATATTGGCTCAAACTAGTAGTTGGCATCTCTGGTGGCTACAATCGTATAGTGCCTTATTTTGTCCTTTAGTCCTCACATTCCATGTACAATATTTCTGACAAAGGGGGAAGAATTGCTATTTACTGGGTCGGAATCTATCCATCTAGCACTATATTGGCTAGTTTTTGACCTTGAAGTAGTTTTTTTAGCTCCTTACATCAAGGGGCTCATGCCTTGCCTGGAGCAATTTCCATGAAAAAAAGAAGAAAAAATGTTCACACTGTCAGGCAATTTATTTAACATGCCTCGCGATGACCCTTGACTTGTTATTTAGCTGGACATACGTTACATTGTCTGAAGAGTTCAAATTCTAGAAGTTTAACAGTCATGATGTACTAACCTATTTGTTCCATTCGGAACACTTCTAACTGACCAAGCACCTTTTGATGGAAATACAATCTTATCCACCATTGGATTCCCTATCATTTGACCTTCTTGGTCACCAATGACATTATAAGGTCAATGCAATCATCCTTCAATGTTCGGTATCTCGATGACACTACAGTTGACAATGCAGGTCGACCTTTGTTGATGACTTAAGATGCATAATATTTGCCCTCACAATTATCAGACATGAGGTCAGTCCTCAGAATCCGAAATGATCAATATTAATTATAAATCTGCATAATTTGAGGATACCATCAAGTGTAGCATTATGGTGGACTAATTCTTTGATTCCCGACCATAACCCTAAATATCTCTGGTTGGTGTGTCTTGTCTGAAGTTTTGTTCTGTTGACATGTCGTAACTTGTCCAGTGGAGATTTGTGTCTCTCAGATTCATTCTCTTCTGTTTTTATTTCTTGTAGCTATAATAATGGGAGGAATTTAAAAGAACAACAAATAACCCCATTATTTGGTTCCGGGCTTCTTTTTTTTTTTTTTTTTTTTCAGGAATTTACATTTTTCGAACAAAACTCTCTAGGGGTGCTGGACCTTGAAACAGGCATCCTGTCACTTTGTTGTTGAACACCCAAAAAGACAGAATCGATCTCACCCCTCTGCCTTGTACTTATTTCCAATGGAGCAACTACTGGTACACGTCAGCCTAATTTATAACTTGACTTCTAATGGAAAATTCCATCTTAGTTAAGCTAGTCTTACGTGGAATTTTCCTTTTTAACCTTTTTTTTTTTTTTTTTTTTTTAACTGTTGTGGGTCTGTAAAAGGTCTGGAAGGAAAACACAAACTCAGAGTTTAGAGAAAACAAGTATATTGAAAAAAGTATAATACAACAGCGAACAAAAGTGGTTGTACGTCTGTCTTGACTGCCAGTATAGACTGGTGTGGTTCCAACACTGAGAGGCAGGTGCTCCCACTATTTATGGTGAGTGGAAGAGTTCAAGCAGTCCGTATAGGTAAGGTACCATAACATTTACTCACACAAAAGCTAACCTTGCTACACAATGAAATCTGTTAAATTTTCTGAGAATTTAAAATAATTTCTAAGGGTGTTTCTGCAATTCTAGGACTTTCCAATTCTTTTAAAAGTTCATCCGAAAGTGTTGTGGTAGCAAACTAGAGAAACTTACTTTTTAATGTCTACAGCTGATTAATGTCCATTGTATCCATTTTATTTAAACATTTGATTTGCCCCTCCCCAGGCTCTTCTATTCTCTCTGCAGCTCCCAATGGCATTTAACATCTCCAAAAACTTTTGACTCTGAGATCCCTGTTAACTATTACATTGGATGATATTGCATCCCTCCGAACATGGAACAAAAGACGAGATGGCTAACTGAAGACATGGCTCAGTAGCATCATGTCTAATGTGGGAAAGATGTCAAACCCTTTAATCTTTGGCATCCGACGGTGATCAAAGAAGTGGTTTAACATTACCAGATAAGATGCGCTCAATCACTTGCTATGTTATGGTCTTATCCGAGATGCAGTCGACTCAATCCACATCTTGGGTAAATGCTGTTTAAAGAAGCGGACAATAGGCACAAGTCTTTGTCAAGGATTGTTTTAAAATTGTTAAGATTGCCTGACCATAATGTTTTGTAGGCAATTCACATGAAAACCCTTGAGCCAGACTTGTGTAAATGAAAAGAATTTGTTTTTGCATTGCCATTATTCAGCTAACATGTTTGTATCTTTTTAAGCGGAACATTATGATGTTAGTTGACATTATATGAATAGAAGAAGGATACCCGTCACAGGACGGGTAAAATTAATTCCCTTGAACAGAACAGTTTGGCACGACTTTTATGTCCCCTTACAAAGATTAACATCAAGATATAATGCTACTAAACCTCAGGTCTATAATTCTTATTCCAATTTTGATCAAAAGATTTTTATTTGAAAAACTGTCTAAAATTTAAGACTTAAGCTTAAAGGGTCTTAAGAAGAAATTAAAATTCAGGGAATCTTTCTTAATGCAAATCTTGAATATTTTAATTTTCAAAAGGGAAGTTGGGCCCATATTATGCCCCCCCCCCCTAAAAACCTTTAACATACTCAAAAAAACCTGAAATTTGGGGAATATTTATTAATTGATGCTTAATACCTATTGTTAAAATTTCACAAAAATCAAAAGTAGCTGAATTTTCATGACAGGCTTTCATACCTTTTCATCCCCTTTGCATAAATTAAACTGAATATAGTCTACATTTTAACCCCTTACACCTAGCAGCTATGTTTAAAAATTCATAATGATCACTTAATTTAGGAGTTAATCCAATGCATGCAAATATATAAACATATACACATACGTAACTTTATGTAATGTATGCCTATTTCCGATTTTTGCAAATTATTTTCACATTATTTCTTTGCAAAGTCATCATGTGAAAATAGCTATTAAAGAATAATTTAAAAAAAAAATTAATTTAAAAATAAATTTAATTAAAAAAATTATTTATTGTTTAACTTTGATGTATCTGCATATTATGGCAATTTTAACATTTTTTACCATTAAAATCTAAAAAATTGTCAACTCATAATCTCTAAAGAAGACCCCGTCCTATTTCGCATATGTTGTCATCAGTAGCCTACAAACTCAATATTTTATTCTGATTCTTCAGGTTCCTTTGTGGAAACTTGGCCCATGTTCTTTACAACAAAAAGAAATACATTTCTATTCAATTTTGACCAAATAAAATTGTATCTCACTTGCAATTATTTTACAATGGTGGCATTTTTTAATAATGACCAAGAAAACAATAGAAGCAGCAGCAGATTTGGATTATTAAGGCCTAACTTTATCAAATAACCACCTGTGTTATATGGTAGCAAATCAGAGTGAACATCTTAAGCTCCCGTTTTTGTATCTTGACTCTCGTCATCCACTTCATCTTTCCTTTTTTTCCCCTCGTCTATTTTTAAATATCCATTGCTTAATATTAATACATTGTTTAATCCCGGGCAATATACGGCATAATCACGTTGACACACCGGTTTTCGTTAGATCACCAAAGTTAAGCAGCATTGAGCCTGGTCAGTACCAGATGGGTGACCATTTGATAATACAGGGTGCTGTATGTAAGAGGACGCTGCAAGAACTGCAAAAGCCTAACATCGTCATCTCCCCTGACCGGGATATACATGTGACTGAAAACCGCTTGTGAATTTGATATTCCTGAGAAACTTTCTTTTTCGGCGAAAGCCGGTTCAACCTGCCTAGATTGAATGCCGCTTTGTTTGTTCATTTTATGCCGGGTAGAGACAGCTTGTTGATCATATTTGGTTGTGCTTTTGTCCCAGGAAATTTCATCACTATTTAATAATAATTATTAATAATCTTTCCTTGATCAATGGAAATATTAGTCTTTTTATTTATCATTAGCAGGAAGATCTGGCATTGTCCAGGATTGAATGAGGAACCCTATCTTGTCCTGACCTCGGTTAATAACACCATATTACCATTTGTGTTCTTTTTATAAGATTCAATTTTCTGGGTAGGGCTCAGAATTGATTAGGTGAAAGTGAGTGTAAGTACAATGATATTCACTTAAGTAATTTTCGATAAATTTATAGTCATTAATCTCCTCAAGGCACACCCTGCATTTTTCAGGAATGAACAAGAATTCCTGTGTATTCCTGTTCCAAGCCATGAAACCCATATTAGCATTTCTATTATGTTTTAATTTCTATAATTTTCAAGGTAAAAATAAAGTAAAAAGTCAGATGTCCTTTTTATGGATGTCCACTGCAAGCTAAACCCCACAATATTATTGTAACACGTTTGATCGAAATGAAATATACTTATCCAAGTCCTCTGTGTAATGTAGTTTTAGCATATATATGGTTACGGGAGTCTATCTCTGAAACCTAAGGAGTTGAACAAACACGTAGGAACTAAAACTTTATATATAGGTATGTGAGATAAATTGCAGATATACAAGCACATGGATCTTTGTAGATATGTGAAAGGAATTGTTTATGGATGCGTCTCAGCATCACTGTAAGAAGCTTTGTTTGTCGGTCTGTCACGCTTAAGTTTGGAATATCATTTCCTTTGGTTTGTCATACTTAGATTTGTAATAGCATTTTAATTACCGAATAATCAAATTAAATGGACACAGTTTAAGGATATCAATTCGTTGTTACTTCGATGTCTTGAATGTAGGAATTCTTTTTCGCGTACACTACAGTAGATTTTGTGAAGTGCATTTTGCCAGTTAATGTCACACAGAAATATTTCTGATTTAGCAATAAATTCCCTACCTTAATCTTATGAACAATTTCAGGCATACCTGGTTTGCAATCTGCAATCGGAACAGTGCCAAGAATATCCGAAATAGACTTGTAGCTGAAAGAAATGAAAAGCAAAGCCGATTCCTTATTTAGAATAAACCATAATCCCACTCAGTCGAAGAGCGAGACTTGTACTGTTTGCCATATATTCACCAACTTCAAAAATTTGAATTTATTCAGCTTAAAGGAATATACATTTATAATTCATTTTCTATACAAATATATATATATATATATGATCATGTAAACCATAGTTATTCAGAGAAACATTCCATATTTCCTTCAAAGACACTTTTATTTACAAACAATTGTTTCTGCCCATTTCATGAATATACATTTTCATGATATACAAAATACCACTGATATTCACGAAGAGGCTTCATTAGTGTATAAAATTGCAGTCATGCTGAAAAAATAAAAATGCATCTAACATTCATTTAACCTTTAAATGCTTTTTGTTTCAAATATGACACATTACAACAAAATGCCTATTCAACGAAAATGTGTCAAACTGCAACTTGTTTCACATCTGCCACGAGCTTCTTGACAAGTGTGAGTAGGTATTAGTATGATGTTGCATCAGCACACCTGCTAAATAGGTAATCAGTAATTTCAAACCAATGAAGCATTTAGGGGTTAATTTGTACATATATTTGCTTTTCACTCAAAATGCAATGGGAAACTTTGTTTAACTCTGTTTTTTTTTTCTTGCATATAAATGTTTATGCTGTATTGTGTTCATGATATGTTTTTTCTCTGTTGTTTACAGTGTTTATATTCAATCGATAAAATCCTAACACTCCAGTTAACTTTTGACTAATAATTACTTTTCACCAACCGTAATTATTCGAATAGAATCCTTTTTCTCATTTCCTTCTCGTTTTCTTCATTCTTACTCTTTTTACTAATTTTTTCTTTCACGCAAGGACACCAATCTCATACAAATTCACACGATACAGTAGTTTAATCTTCCATCGATACCTTCGGTATAAAGAAAATCCAGGAAACTCAGCCCGTAGGGGCTAAAGATACCAAATGTAGTAGATTCTTCACTCAATGTTTAGATAGGGATTGACTGAAGAATCGGCTACATTTGGTATCTTTAGCCCTGTAGGCTGAGTTTCCAGTGCTTTTGTAAAACCAAAGTAATCAATGGAAGATCAAAGTAATATATAGTGTCAATTGTAATATATATATATATATATATATATATATGGGTAAGTGAAAGAATAGAATAAGGTGAAAATCAAATTTTATTACAGTTCAATGTTCAGGCAAAGTTCTTTAAAGTCCTTAACCCTGAATTTGGACATTATAATATTCAACACCAAGTGAGTTTTCTGAACTTTTTATATGATTTTTTTCTCTATCGTTTTCTTATCGTTTTATTAATTTGCATACACCTTGAATACAATTTTCACTGCTATCTACTGCATCGATAGCAAACGAATTTCCCGCCTGGATAACTTTTTGCATTTTTGAACCACCATTCACCATTTGGATTATTTCTTAGTCAACCTCTTTGATATCTTGCCTGGAGCTATTTTAAACTTGTTGACGTGGATGAACTGTATAGGTTTACAAAAAAGTATGTTTTGGGCCGATATATTTGATGTTTTATATACCTTTATGTATTTTTATATTTTTTTATATATTTTCAAAGTTTAATTTTTATTACCTGCAGTAATGTCATTGCGGTAATGGTCCTCTGAGGAGAAGATTTTCTTTGAAAACTCATGAATTAAGGGCTTTAAAGAACTTTGCCTGAACATTGAACTGTAATAAAATTTGATTCGCACCTTATTCTATTCTTTCACTTTATCTATTGCTATTAATACTCTATCCAGTATATCGAGCTTTATTTTTATCCGGATGTTGACTAATTAAAGATATTAGTTGCCTTTTATATCTTTTGTTGTATTAACCTTATATATATATATATATATATATATATATGCTCTTGCATAAGTAATTGAACACTTTGATTATTTCTCCTATAACACTAAATTACACACACACAGCGATTTTGACTATGTTAGTTTTTGCAAGGGAGATGTCATCGTCCTTCTTCCACATAAAGTGCCTTGTATTCCCAAATAGTCACCTATCTGGTACTGACCAGACTCGACGTTGCTTAACTTCCCCAGCTATTTTTAAGGTAGCAACTTTTGTCTAATAAATTGTATACAATGAATCGTTTTCAGTTAAACAAACAAATCAGTAAAAATGCATATGCATTTATTTCAGTGCACTTACATCTGCGTCTTCATGCACACGCTTCTTGTTTTTGTTTTTCTGTTTTTTCTCGGATCTACCCGCCTCTCTCTAAAATGCCTGCCTTTTACATGTCGATATCTGCAGAGATGCAATATTCTCAGGAGTAAAAATAACTGCATTTCAAATAAAATTCCCCCGAGAGAAAACCCGAAATACTTTAGTAATATATTCATATGAGTTGGGAGGGAGGGGGGGGGGGCTTGTGGAACGGATGGCCGTGAGGATGGTGAAAGGGTGGCTTTTGTGTGGTGTCGGAGACGGGGCTGAAAAAAAATAAGAATCGCAAATGAAGTCATGAAAAAAACTGCATCATGAATGTCAGAAAAAATTATGAACATGATTGGTAGATAATACCCTCGCTCTCTTTTTACTTATGTGAATATAGAAATCTATATGTGTGGGTATATATATATATATATATATACACGCACACATTTGTTGTGTATATATTTATAGAAAGAGAGAAAGATATTACTATTTCATATGTATACTTATAAAATGATATATTAGGTATATATTTTTGTTTCAGTATCTCAATATATGAGTAGAGCTTAGTAATAGTATAACATGTATTTGTTAACTTACACAGGGACGTTTGTGTTTCATTCCCAAGGGAAATCATGAGGTTAATCTCTACTTATATAAAGTTAGGTATGTGTATATGTTTATTTATATGTATGCACAGGATTCACTCCTAAACTAATTAACTGATCATTTTGAATTTTGGAAAATAGCTGCCAGGCATAAGAGTGGGTCATGTGGGCTATTAAACATATTAAAGGCTTTTAGTGGTCATAGAATGAGCACAACCTCCCATTTAAAAATTAAAATATTTCAGATTTGCATTGAATTAGATCCATAGTCATTAGACTAGCAATAGCCACTGACCATAAAACAGTTTGGATAATCACCAATTTCAAGTTAGTTCTACTAAAATAGTGATATTTTAAAAACTAAAGCACTTTAAGTCATCAAAATACCACTATTTTGTTCAAAAATGAATATCCTTTCACATGCATTAATAAATAATAATCTACATCATACATTTTAAGAGTTTTCAGCAAATAAATTCATAAAAATGTTAACATCATTTTTGGCCATTTATGTCACTTCACCCCTCCCGTTCTTTTAAAAATGTTGTACCATTCGTCTATGAGAATTTCGTCATGAAATTTGGAAAACAATCAGGAAAAATATCAATTTCAATATATATATATATATATATATATATATATATACTGAATGCATAAATATATACACATGTATATATTTATAGTTTGTGTGTTTGTATATATGAAACAGTATATTAATTAATCTATGTAAGGTGTATATAAATAACTACCTATTTTGATAAAATGAAATCTTTTTTATGCAAATTTCATATTGAATTATGTTGATTATGTTTAAATTGTCCCTGCACAAAATCCTAGCGTTTCATGTGCATGATGTCTTTATAAATTTCAAAATCCCTTCTTATTGGTAATTTTAAAACCAAACAATCTGTGTTTATTTTTCCAACTCAGTAATAAAATAATAATAAGATACAAAATTTATCAATAAGCAAAAAATATAGACTTTGTTGAAATAATTCAACATGAGCTCTGTCTGTATCTTTTCAAATTTCAAATCGATCTCGAGCATTGTGGAAATATTGTTTTAAATTCCAACACTGCTGAACGTATGCATTCTGCAGGTTCACATGAAGTACACTTTTGCTTTGATAAACCCCCATGCAGAAACATCTAAGGGAGTTAAATTTTGAGAATATGGAGGCAGAGGTACAGCTCCTCCTATTCAAATCCATCGATATGGCAAGTGACTGTTCAGCTAATCTTGGATAAAATAATTAGAGTGTAATGACATGGTGCATTATCATGGGGCACCTTTGTGCAGCGCTCAGTTTGAACATAATCTGAAATTTACATAAGTTTTAAATTTCATCAAAGTAGTTTACGTATATCCTCTCTAGTGTATTTGTGTTAGCATATATTATACAGGTATATTAACTCATATATACGAACTCAAATATATATGTGTGTGACGTATATATTATACATTTGTATTATATATATATATATATATATATATATATATATATATATATATATATATATATATATATATATATATTAATGTTTGTATTACAGAATATCAGAACAACATCAGTACCACCGGTTTCAAATCCTAACAAAGACTGGTGATACCAGATCAGGCTGCCCTGTGGCTCCCTGAGACGAAATTCACCTACATTGACGTTTTTTTTTTTTTTTTTTTTTTTGTAAAACTTAATTATGTTCTACAAAAACAAAAATAAAAACAACAGCCCCTCTCCCTTTCTCCCTCCCCTTTTTTATTTTATTTTTCCTACCCTACTCCCGGTCCTGGATATGACCTTAAACTACATCCGATGGTGAGATCCGGCTTACGGACTTTGGGGAATGTGGAGCCTCCTCTTAATTACCATTGCTCCCAGGTCCACCCTGACCCGGAGTGGTAGTACCTGATAGGGTCTCAACTATGGGTTAAATAGAAACAGATATAACTACCAAACCAAAAACCATAATTAAACATTTGAAGATATAAAGAACTTGAAACATAAAAACTTTCACTATAATGACCAGATTCGGCATTAAATAACCCAAAAAGGGTTGATATGCCGTAAAACAAAACTACCAAACCAAAAACCATGATTAAACATTTGAAGATATAAAGAACTTGAAGCATAAAAACTTTTACTATAATGACCAGATTCGGCATTAAATAACTCAAAAAGGGTTGATATGCCGTAAAACAAAACTACCAAACCTAACAAAGAGGACCTATAAAGACTCTCTTTATCGGAACTCTCTTCAGCCTCTGTTTATTTCTGTCTTCTCGGAAGATGGCTGTTCACACATTATTTTAATTGTCTCAGGAGATTTTGATTTTATTTTTATTTTTAATCATTTTATATATATATATATATATATATATATATATATATATATATATATATATTTTGTTGATGGTTTTATTCCATTTGCTACATAATATGTTGTGTTTCAATATAGAAATGGAATATTAATACCCTAAATAAAATTATCAAACATTCTTTATACGATAACCACCAATGATATGCGACAATATTTTTATTATATAGAATAAATTCAAACCCATCCCACTCTCTGCTCCAGATAAGATTAATGTCACAATAACCCAGACACTAAATACCACCCACCCAATTTCCTAAAATATCACCCATTAGAATCTCCCCCTCTTCCTTTCCTTTCTTTGCTATATGCGAACCGCGTCTTCACTCCCCTCCCTCATATTCATATCCATCCCCAATTTTCTGTTGTTGTTGAGTTATAGAAATTTGAGCTGTGGTTTCCAAAATGCCTGACGAGTTGACGTTTATTTTAAACGTTAATGAAACACAATATATAAAATATATTATGTAGCAAATGGAATAAAACCATCAACAAAATATATTTCCCTCTGAATTTTTATTGAGCACTCTCATGAACCCGGTTTCAACTTCCTTCGGATTTATACCCCTTGGATATTTGTAACAAGTTAATTATATATATATATATATATATATATATATATATATATATATATATATATGTATACCCTCCATTAGAAATGACGGGAAACAATTATGGTTTGCCAGTGTTCACACGAATATTCATATAAAATAACGTCTCAATCAGTAAAGTAAAAGAAATAAGAAAGAAATACATATCAATCGGTATAAAAAGAAAGTAGGAAAAATGAAATAAAACGTCTCACTATAGAAATAGAGTGAAAGATTTCTTACCGCATTCATTTCAGATGGTTGGAAAGGGGGTTGTCTGACTTGATATTTGTTTTCTCTCTTCCTCTAGACACTTGAAATGGTTTCGTCTAGCAGTTTTTTAGTGTTTTACTTGCTAAGTTTCTTTTGCATGATGGGATACTCCCTGTTTCCCCAACTGTACCGACATGCAGAAATTAAAACTAATGTGTACAAGCATTTCGCTGCAAATTTAGGATGACCCCCTAAGCTTTCACCCTAATTGTTACATCTACATCTACAGTGGCAACTTGCATTGTTTGGGGTGAACTAACTTAAATAAAAAAAGATACGAATAAATACACATTTTAAAAAAAACATTTTTTTAAAAAAGATATTTCACCCCAAACAAGGAAGGTCGCCACTGTAGACGTAAGGGGCTACTGAGAATTAGGGAGTAGGTTTTGGGTGTCATCCTAAGTTGGAAGCTGTGCAGCGAGATGTCTGTTTACATTAGTTTTAAACCTCCGCGTGTCTGTACAGTCAGGAGCAGGGAGGGAGTTCCAAAAACCGGCAGCATGAGGAAAGAAGCTGCTGGAGTAGAAGGCTCTCCGGTATCTGGGGACCTTCACAGTGAATGGATGGGAACTAGCTGATTGTCGGGTTGTTCTAGTGTATTTGAGTCAAGGGGGTACTAGAGCAGCTAGTTCATCGGAGCACAATCCATTGAAGTATTTGTAAAACAAGTACAAGGATGCAACATTGCGGTGATGGGACAGGGACTGTATCTTGGTGGATAGTGAGGGACCTATTTAGTTGGCAACTCTTATTTGGACCTTGTCTAAGAGGGAGAGACTAGTGGATGATGCACCAGCCAAGATTTGGCAACAATACTCCATGCATGGGTGGATGGTGACTTTGTAGAGATACAGGATAATGTCAGGTGTAAAGAGTTAACTAGCATGGTAGAGGGAGCCCACCTTCTTTGCAGCAGCCTTGGCAATGTCTTCAATGTATTTGTTCCAATTCATGTTACCTGTGAATGTTAGGCCGAGTAGTTTGAATGTTGAACTCTTAGGTAGAGTGTTATTTGCCATTGCAATCTGTGATTGAAGAGGTTTCTTGTAGTTATTGAAGGAAAGGAGCTTTGTCTTTGCAGCATTAAAAGTTACCGATCATTTATGACCCCAATCCACTACAGCCTGGAGGTCATTTTCTAAGGATTCAGCCATTGCCTCGGATATGTACACGTTCGTTTTGCCCACATGATGAGAGTAGAGCGTGGTGTCGTCAGCAAATGTACCTATCTCAGACTCGATGTCACCAGGGAGGTCGTTTATGAAAATCAGGAACAATAAAGGTCCAAAGGTGGATCCCTGGGGTACACCTGCATTTATGTCATGTTATTTAGATGAACGGCCATCAAGGACAACTTGGATCTTTCTTTTGGTAAGGAAGGATCTAATTATATTAAATATTCGTTTTGTAATACCATATTAGTGAATTTTTAGGAGGAGCCCCTTATGCCATACCTTGTCAAATATCTACTGCTCTAGCTTCACCTGTCTTGTCCAGTGTATAATATATGTGTTCAGAGATGACTGTTAAGATATCCGCAGTAGATCATGCTTGTCTAAATCCATACTGGCGGTCAGAAAAAAGTTTAGCATTAACTAGGTGCCATACTATCGCTAGATTAATTAAGGATTCAAAGATTTTAGCAAAGATCAGGAGTAGACTGATTGGGTGATAGTTCTGAGGATCTGTTCTATCCTCAGAATTCTTGAAGACTGGTACCACAGAGGCAATTTTCCAGCTATCAGAGAAAGCAAGATTCAGCAAGGTATTTGTTGTAGTGTTTGGAGGGGCCAGTTCTGCAGAGCATTTCTTTATTACTATTACCGGTATAAGATCAGGCCTACAAGCTTTGGAGTGTCGAGTTTTTTTATGATGACCCTGACCTAAGATGGTGTGATGACCAGGTTTTCAAGTGTGGCTTCAGTCCGCAATGGGAATTTAGGGAGAAGTTGGTTTGCTGAATCCAAAGTGGAGTTTAAGGCGAAACGCTGGGCAAGTAGTTCAGCCTTGTCAGCTGCCATGCAAACGACATCATTGTGGTTTGATAGTGGGGGAATCGTTGATTGTTTATCACACTATTATAAATTATCCAGAAATCGCGAGTGCCTAGTTTCTGTGACTGAATGCGTTTTTTTGGTTATCTCTGTATATTCTTTATTATAAAGTGGAGGATATATAAATTAAAAATTATTACTCAGTAATAAAGTTTGTATGTACACGATCCAATAGTGCTCAATATTAAAATTATTAGTAGAGCAAAGATATTTATAAGTTGTGTTTCAACAGCAGAGTGCCTTTCTTAGCTATTAATTGAGACTAAGCATGATATATCAGAAAAAATATAAACAAACAAAATTTTATTATTTCTTAATTTCTTTTTTCTATTCCTTTCTTTTTCCTTATTTTTCCTGATATACATGCCAAATTAAGACTGCCTGAAATTTTTTTTTTATGAACCGATCATTATGAATTTTTTAATATATATTTTCGGCAACCCGGTGAGTAACATGGGCTCATCTTTTTTTGTAAACTCTACCATTTAGGGGGTGTGCACACCCAAACTCACACCTGTCCACCCAAAAAACTTAAAAAATAAGTTAGATACAAAGAATTTAATAAAGAAAAGTATTGCTCTACATCAAATTTTGATTTATATAAAATATTACATTTAAAAAGGATTGGTGCGTGAGTGTGAGCATTAATAATATGCATGGGTTTGGTTAAAATCTTAGACTAATGAACATATTATGAATTATGGAATATGTATTCTAGGCATCAGGGTGAGTAACATGAGCACATTATTATTTCTTTTTTTTTGTAAGTTTTGCCATTTACGGGGATGCCATCGAAACCGTACTATATTTCACAAAGAAAGAAAAAAAGGCATTAAAATGCAAAACTAATGCCATATTTATTGCTTATACCTGTCCTGAAATGGGTATTCTACTAATATATATATATATATATATATATATATATATATATATATATAATTAACAAACGCATACTATGTCAGTAATTTTTGTCTATTGTGCACGGAAGCAGGAAGAAGAATTTAGAAACAAGTAGAGCATATATCGGAAATCGTGCTTGATTTATGGCAGTAGGGTCCAAGGAAGAAATCAAATTGACGTCCATTCTTTTTGTATTGAAAGCATGTTGAAGCCAATCAGTATTATCTGATTATTGCAATGAAAGTGACATCAGAGTTTTTTTGCAGAAAAATATTCTGTTGCTCATTTTTCTCATACACAATAGATGCGCTGCTTCCCAAAAGTAGCATTTTTTATCGGAGGAAGGAAGGAAGCTTTAGGCGGCTTGAGAAGAGTGTTGAAAAGCGAAGATAGGAAGCATATTAATCAGCAAGTAGGACAGGAAGACGAATTTGAGATTGGAGCAGAAGCCATTTTGGCTTTGTAGACTTTAGAAAAAAAGTAGAGACCTGTCGGGTGAGGATTAGGGGAGGAGTCTGTTTGCTGTACAGAGGGTGGCTGGGTCTCGCTGAACCTTATAACGCTCAGAGCGGGGAGCGAGCGAGTGGGACGGTCTGAACACGGACTGGCCTTTGGCCTCTTTGCCTCCACTTTTTTGATGGGTAGTGTGTCGAGCAGGGAAACCATTAAAATGACAGAATGAATGAAGAGCACCAGAAGGAAGTAATCTGCAAAAGAATGCTGTGGGTTTCTCAGTGATGCATTGGACTCTGGAATTAATAGGTTTTTGGTTGCAGCTTAGAGATTCTTTTCTTATTTCTTTTTTTTTTATATTTTTATTTGTTGGATTGTTTCTCGGTTTTGTTGTAGTTGTTGCCTTTGGACATTATTATCAAATTTTGAATGGTTATGTCTATCAATCAATTTATGTACACTTACATTCCTGGAAATTCTTCACTCTCTTTCAATTAATGTAAGAATTATGGAGCAGGGGAGATTTTATATATTTATATATATATATATATGCAGTATTCAGGTTTTTCAAATATATATTTACTATTTAATTCTGTTTTTAAATATATATATATATATATATGAACAGATATATAGACTGATTAAAACAATGTATAGAGAAAATTCTGTTGTCTTTAATCAGACATGTATCGATAAAAATTTGCTGCCTAAATACACATACATATTTGTTTCATTTTACTTCAGTCGTAGTTCTTAGAAATCAAGGGGCCCCTTCCTGGAGCTAACACTTGATCTCTCTATGAGATACATAGATATTCGAATATTCCATTAAAGTTGTCCTTTACCAGTCAAACGTTGAGTTAGTAAAGAAGTTAAGAACATTCATTTTCCTCATCCCAATTGACCAATTCAATATGTTATACTATATCTTTCGTGTGATTTCTAGGTCTTAGCGGATTCCAGGACAAGAATTAATCTAGTCTGGTAGAGTATTTAGCTAAGTGCTGTTATTCGAGGTAACATTACTTGGAGAAGGTGCACCATTCCTCATATGAGCCAGTTTATAGCCATGTCAAGGGGATCTTATTTGGTCTTCGAATACTATGCTATTTAAAATATTTGGTTAGGGTTTACTTGTAGGGGAATTATCCTCACGTGAGGTTATCCTGACAAACCCTTGTACAGAGAAACCGAAGACACTCGAGGAGTGTGTCTATGTATGTATACTAAGAGAATACTCATCCCAGGATGGGTAAAATTAATTCTTCGAACATAACAGTTTGCACCACTTTTATGTCTCCTTACAAAGACTAAAATCAAGATATAATGATACTAACCCTTATATTTTGAATCCTTATTTCCATTTTGATTAAAATCCATTACATGATTTTGATTCTAGAAAATGTCTCCAATTTAAGGCTGAAGCATAAGTGTTCGTAAGAAGAAATCAAAATTCGTGGAATCTCGCTTAATTGATGTCTAATGACTATGAATCAAATTCAATGCAAATCTTATATATTTGAATTTTGAAATGGGAGGTTGTGCTTTTATTATGCTCCTTTTAAACATTAAAAATACCCCCTCCCCTCCCCAAAAAACTGAAATTTAAAGAATGTTTATTAATTGATGTCTAATACCTATTGTTGCAATTTCACAAAAAATTGAGGTGTTACTGTTAGATTTTAAGAAACCAACAATTTACACTGACATTGAAAACGCAAAGTGTTCACACCCAAATAACTAATGATTTTGCAGATAGTTTGTCTGTAAATATTAAAGAATTTGTCTATTACGAACCTAAAGGAATTACTTTAACTTCATCGGTTTTATTTTGGAAAGACACTTTCTCAACTTATTTTTCCCATAAAGATGATACTTGGAAAATGTGTTTATTATTAAGAAAATTGGGACCAGAAAAACATGACCAGTACATTAATTTTATTCTTTCGAAAGAAGCAAAAGATGCTGACAACTATATTATCTTTGCTGGTTATATAAACCGTGAATGCAAAACGTTTCAAATGAAACCCCTCACAGAGGATCAGTTTAAATATCAGATATTCATTGCAGGACTACAATCACCACACGATTCGAACATTCGTACACGTTTACTTTCAAAACTGGACCAGAATAAAAATGTCACAGTAAATGTCTCACTAAGAAATGCCAACGTTTATTAAGCCTTAAAGACGACATTATGATGGTACAACAGTCCAGTAATTCATCTACTACTAGTAATGTCCAAGCAAAGGCGAATAACCTCTTACAAATAAAACTCCTCCAAGTGCTTGCTGGAATTGCAGCGAGATGCATTTTTTGGCGCTTTTGTCCATTTAGTATAAGTATCAGTAATGCTGCAATTACAGACATAAAGCAGGATTTTGTAATTCTCAGAAAGAAAAAACGTCCAACACACGCACAGGCCATTCAAGAAAAAAAAAGCAGGCTGGAAGAAACCAAATTCAATTTTTGTGTCGGCAACATTCAAAATTGATTTTGAATCTCGCAAAAAATTTATTACTGTTATGGTAAATAGCAATATGGCTTGTCTTCAGTTTGACAGCTTTGAACATTACCCTTATCTCACGTTCCACGTGGGAACATATTGGGAAGCTAGCATTAACAAAAACACATCACATAGCTTGAAGTGCGTCAGGCAACACAATTCAACTGATGGGTGAGTTACATTGCAATGTATCTTTTAAAGAAAAAACATTTTCTAGAACATGCTATCTCTGATAATTCTGATTTAAATTTGCTTGGTTTCAACTGGATAGAGGAATTGTATCGTTTCGATATTCCTCTCAATACTTTAAATCTTCTATTTCTTATATTGAAAAACAATTCACAGAAATACTCGAGGCTAAATTTGGCAATATTTTTCAGGAGAGTCTAGTTCTACATGTGTAAAAAAGTCTTTTCGTGTCGGAGTTGCTTTTGTACTAGCACTCAATTACTAGCCTAATGTCTTTTTGTGGTCTATTTTTTTCTGCATGATTTTTGGTTTGTGTTGATCATATTTATTTACCTGTATTCTGTTACTTGAAATAAGAAGGGCCAATATTCGTAAGATGCTGACAGGGTCTCTCATGTTGGATATCAAAAAAACCCTGCCGATCATGATGCTTGGATCTTTTTTCTGAACCCCATGGCTTTTATAGTTGTTTGGTGTCATGGTTTTCATGTTTTTGTTGGTGTATGTGTCAACACTAGGTCAGGCTTATTTTACCTGTGATCCTGTCACAGAGATAATGTATACGTAGAAATAACAATGCATTATTACATACATTGTACGTTTTAGATGTGTACAATACAGAATGGGGGTCAGTAGTTGTTTCAATGGCCTATTAGTTGGAAATCGAGCATTTCCGGACCTTTGTTTAGGGAAATCTTTTTCATTACTTAAACATATAGAACATAATCCCAAAGTTATGCTGTCGATTTTTCAAACATCTTGTGTGTATACGTATATATACACTCGCCTATGAGTGGATCACTCTGATAGAAGAAATGATGGTTTCCAGTAAGCATAATGCAATAATTTTCCGCAAAAAAGAATTGAGTTTTCTCAGTTACCAGTATCATGAATTTGTAAATAATGAAAAAAAAAAAAAAAAGATTAATTTGAGCGATATTTTTTCTTCCACTCCCGGTTCATTAGCTTAGATGGTAAGACATCCAACACGAGTGGTTGTGGTTGAAAGTGACCTGGAATTCAAATTTCGAATTTTGATGTTGGTATGCTCACTACATCTTGCCACACTGATGAGTCATAAACCGATGTAACAGCTGTTTGTGGTTAACTATTATATGTATATATATATATATATATATTAGTATTTCATGTATTCACATAACATTTTATAAGGAGATATAATTTTTTATGCATCAATTTTCAGTATTTACTTCAACAGTGCTCGATACGTAAGTAGAGCTAGGTAGTAAGCTATAAAAATATATTTATGGCAATTAAGCTACACAGAGGCTCCCGCGTTTCATCTGCGGGGGAAATCTTCAGGCTAAAATGCATTTTAGCCTGAAGATTGCCCCCGGGGATGAAACGCGGGAGCCTCTGTGTAGTTTAATTGCCATAAATATATTTTCATAGCTTATTATATATATATATATATATATATAATTACTATTTCATAGATATATACACTGACATTTTAAAATAATATATTACATATATATATTTTCTGTATTTACTTCAACAGTGCTCAATACATTCGTAGAGCTTAGTAGAATAAAAATATACTTGTGGCAAATAAGTTACACAGAAGCGTTTAGGTTTCATTCCCAAGGGAAATTGTAAGGCTAATAGTATGGATTTACATTTTAAGATTGTTTTTATAATAGAATAGTGCCTATTCGAGCTAACAACCAATCAGTCATTGATTTTGTTACCCCCTAACTACCTATTCATTTCATTCTGCCAATAAATTTTCCTCCCTTTGATTAAAAGAGATTTTGAATCACTGGTTTCTTAAAGGTTCAAATAAACAAAGGATGACCTTTCCATGACCGAAGAAAAATTTTTTTTTTTTCGTGTCACATTTTTCTATTATTAACGATCGCCATTTTAGATTTATTATTTTTACACTATAATATGTAAGATTTCAGATTTATATTTTTAGCATTATAGAAGTTTTTCGTTTTTTCTTTTTTCTTTGGTAAGTGCATTAGTGTTTTTTTATTAGTTATCCTAAAATAAAATTTATTCTGTGTCTACAGCTAATGGCTATTTCACCTTTTTGATTAAGTATTTATTTTACATCTTTAAACTTTAAAATTTCTAGTTTCTCACTCAAACATAACCTACACAGATCATCTAAATAACTGCATGTCATGGCCTATCTTAATATTTTCCATTCAACTACATAAATGAATAAATATATATGCCATTTAAATGTGTTCTTTACTGAGTTAAGACAGCTTACAATCATAAAATTTAGATATATTCTGTTCCGTCATTTTGAAGGTCCGTCTACATTTTTTATTTTATGAAAAGTTTTGATTAGAACTAACTTTCATGCATTCTTTGGCTTGTTTTTATGACCTTCAAAGTTGAGAGAGGTCAACTTTTCATAGCCTTTGCACTTTCTGGGTCGTAACCTATCTGCATGCCAAGATTAATTGAAAGCACACCTGTAGTTTGAGTACCTGCTGACAAATAGATAAAAAAAAAAACATTAAAATTGTTTTTGAAAATATAGATCTATTTTATCAACAGCGAATAAGAAATAATAATAGTTGGTGGTTCACGTATTTATAAGTCGGTTATCCGTGCATATGCTTTTAATTTTAACTTTATTAAAATTTGATATGATGTACATATTAAACATAGAAGATATGTTGTAAAATATCTATTCACATTTCTTGAGCTATTTTATAATATAGAAACAATGATGTTTACTGAATGGTGTGTAAAGATTATGAGTTCTTATATGAAATGTATCATCATTTGATATGGTCTAGCATTGCGTGTGCATATCGAACATAATAATAAGATATGATAACATAACTTTTCTATGGAGATAATTCAAAGATGTGTATGATTTTGCGTCATTAGTAGATAAATGTAGGTAATGAATTAAGACACTTTTTATTACATGTGTATGTATGTGTGTCCTTATATATACATACATAAATCCACTCATAAATATATAAATGCATATGCACTATATATATATACACACACTGTGTATATATATATATGTATGTATATGTGTGTATATATATATATATAGTCTTGGAAGTTTTTCAACCTTTGAAACTATATGGAAAAAAAACACTTTTAGTTCCAAGTCCCTCGTTGGAAAATTCCTTTGCTTGCAAGTCAATCAATTTTTTGTAATCACTGTATATATATATATATATATATATATATATATATATATATATATATATAAAGATACATGTGTGTGTTTAATATGTATGTGTGAGTATTTCATATGTGTATATTTTGTCCCATACATGTGACAAACATATTAATGTGTGCATTTGTATCATACATACATACATACATATGTATGCATATGTGTGTGTGTCTGTCGGTCTCATATTCACAGATATTCATTTCCTTCAATTGCTAATGAAAATGACCTTTGATGAAGATTGTGTTATTTAAGTCAAGAGTTCATTACCAGCTAATTTCATTATACTTATATTATCCACAGTTTATCTTTGATTAGTTGAAAGGTTTCAATGTCACCTGCTTCGGGGTAGGGGAGAGGTTTCAGGCAGACAACATTCAAAATATAAGTTCAACATTTTTTCTTCATTTTTATCTTTAATTTTTTTTTTAAAACATGACTTCCAGTAATTTTTCAGTTTGATAGTGAACCAAAGAAATCTATGTAGATAGGAAAAAATTGGGAGACTATGACGAAAGTCACCTGAAAATGCCCAGAGAGTAAAACAGCCAAAACGGATATATTGCAACCACAATGGGGATAACAGTCAATGTTATATGAATAAAAAAAGTATCATCTCGAATGACTGGAGTGTTAATGACTGAAACATTGTGTATATAGCTATCACAATAGGGATAACAGTCCGAATCATAGACATAACTAGACCGTATCCCAGAAGATCGGAGAGTAGAACAGCCAAAACATGATTATAACAATAAAAATGAGGATAACAGTCTGAATTATGTAAATGACAACAATGTCTTTTTTTTTTTCAGAAGGCTGAAACAACTACAATTATGATAACTGTTTGAGTCATGTAAATCAGGCATGCCAAACTCACAATCCTCTGGAGGCCATGTGGGTAAATTTGTGATGTCATGAGGGTCGTATGCAATTAATTGAAACATTAGAAACATACAATATGTATTCGAAGGAATTTTTTTTCTATCCTTCTTTTTGATAGTACACTAAAAATTACACTAAATAAATGAATGGACGGTTTAAGAACGTTTAGTTGAGGGCACCTTCACGCCTCCTTTTTTGTTGGCTACACCGAGATGTAGGGGAGAATGTCACTCTTTTCCCCTAGATTGCTCATCTTATTCTTAATCCTCATCTTATAAAAATGAGTGTTTAGTAAGGAGTCATCAAGTACTATTATTTGCCTCTTTGGTATGACTCGACTGAGGATTGAACCTAAGCATCCACCCACCCCACCCCGCCCCATTAGCACACATTCTAACAATTTCGTCAAATGTGCTCGTATAAATCACATTAAGTTTCATCTAAATTCATTAGGTTTTCTGAAATTATAATTTATGGGTGCTAAAAAAAGAAAGTGTGAAATTTTGGTCACACCGACCCCCACAGATCCATGTGTCTTTTCTGCATTTTATATTAATAAAATGTGATCCATATCGTTTTTAAGTGTAAAGAAACATTTTGAATCAAGAAAAGCACATCGTTTTTCACATGATTATCCAGTTGCAATTGTAAAAACTGCAATTTTGGCCGTTAAATAACAAAATGACAGTATCTTTTATGTGGGATGTAGTAACAATATACTTTATCTGCGAAGATTTGCGATTACAAATTAACGTTAAAAAGATAATACTTATTGTAAACAATTGATTGGCTTGCTTTTGTCTTCTGCAATACAAACTGTTTGTTTGGTCATTTAATGATTTAATACAATATCTATTGTAACCCTTTTGAGGTTCTTTAATGCCAAAACACAATAGTTTATTAAAATTATTCTTATTAAATGATCCATTGAACCCAAGTTGCTATTTTGGACGGGGAGGGAGGTTCAAATTATATTATGTAAATGAAAACAATCGAGTTAATTTGATTTGAACTTGGTTCAACTGATTCATAGTCTTGACAGTATCCATTACACCACTCATGCATAGGAACAATGTTTTCTCATCAAGATATTTGATCAAATTATATAATCACACAGTACACAACTTGTTTAGTTTCAAAACAAACAAGCAGACCATTTGAAATATGATCTTCAATCTCTAATCAAAGTTTATGTGAGGTATGCACACAGTCTTCTCTCTCTCTCTCTCTCTCTCTCTGTATATATATATATATATATATATATATATATATATATATATATATAGGCAAGAAGAACAGATGTTTCAAATTGGGACAAAACCTGAACTGAAACAGCAGATCTGGAATAAATAAAGGGCTCGATATCCTATTCAATAGAACTAAGTGCGTATTATTATTATTTATTTATATATATATATATATATATATATATATATATATATATATATATATATATATATATATACTAGTGTAATCCAGGCAAGCTGGAAGACCTCACCTATTTGTTCCAAATTGATTGATACGTCATTGCCGCCAGTCATAAAAAAATGTTGAAAAGAACAGAAAAAACGGAAGTAATGAAGTTTAGCATGTAAGGAGAAAGGGAAAGAGAGAAAGAGACGAAACCGCAATAGCAGCTAAAATCCAACTATGCTCAGTCAAATCGACACAACATATATGAACAGGAATAAATCAGTAGCAATGTTATTGATGACGTGTTGGCTTCCTTTTGTCTTGTTGTTTTTATGTAGCCTTATCAGTTGGCTACACTTTATTATTTAGTCATGAACTGTTTAACCGTTTGTAATCTGTATTTAAAAAATGGAATGCTGCATCCAATTTGTTTTTTTTTCAAATTATTTTGCAGTGAGAGTAGTTAAAAATATGTGAAAGGAATTCGTGCATGTAGACACCATGTCTGTTTCTGTGTACAAGCATATTTCCATGATTGTGCCATCAAACAAGCAAGCCAATAGAAAAGCTTGAAAAAAGGATTGACAACCAGTGTAATTTGTAAATGTATCTCCTATAAAATTAGTACACAATGAGTTGGTGACAGAAAGAGGACTTAGGACAACAGAGGGTTATCTCCTCCGACCTCCCATATCTTATTACCACGTTTTGTCTTTCAGACAATATATATATATATAATATATATATATATATATATATATATATATATATATATAGTCAAACTCTAGTTCATGAACGTCTAGAACTGAAACAATTTTGATTTCAACCAAAAAAATTAGGCCAGAAATGCCTCGGTTTTCTAACAAAATTTTTATTCCTGAGTTCCCAGATGCTAGAGAGCTTTCTACTCAAATAGCTTCTTTCCCCGTGCTGCTGGCATCTGGAACTCCCTTCCTGCCCCCTGTTTCCCCGACGGTACTGACATGCAGAAATTTAAAACTAATGTAAAGACATCTCGTTGCGCAGCTCCCAATTTAGGTTGATCCTCCCAAACCTTCTCCCTTTTTTTTTCTCAGTAGCTCCTTACGTCTACAGTGGCAGCCTGCCTTGTTTGGGGTGAATTATGTTAAAAAAAAAAAATCATGCTGCCAGCCACCGAAGCATACCGTCTGATGAAACGCGAACAGTTCTGATTTTTTAAAATCAATCTGGGTTTTTATCTTTTGAATCTGTTTTTTTTCTAAGGAACTATATTTTTAAATACCTAAAATTATAAAAAAATAAAATATTACAAAAATTTTAGTAAAATGGTTAAAATATACACTAAAAATAGTTTTAATTCATAAAAAGTTCCGAGAATATATTTTTTTACAAAATAAGGTTTTATCTTATACGTTATAGTTAGTATTGAACACAATTATATAACTGATGCTTACTAATTTTGTATGTTAACCCATTAAATGCCTAAAAATAGTCTACATATAAGAATTAACAAATTAATCTCTTTTACATTATTTTTAATGGGAAAATATGATTCGGTTTTAGAACAGCTTTTCAGAACAAATTATGTTCGAAAACCAAGGTTCCACTGTATATCTATTAGATTGTTTTAACCAGTTGAATATAAAAAATAAAAAACAAATCCAAGATTAATCTCTTTCTGCTTCCTATATTTCCCTCTTTCGCACTTATTCTCGTCAGCTACGGGTCAAATAATATTACTACTTGTGGTGATATTCTTTTTTGTTTGTAATGAATTATTCCAATCTTTTTGTTCTTTCCTTTCCACATTTGACTGTTAATGAACAAATCAGAGAGAGAGAGAGTGACTGAAGCAAGAGTGATAGATACCATATAAAATAAGAGCTGGATATGTCAAACAACATACAATAAAAGAGGGTGAGAGAAATAAAATGTTAGTAAGAGATTGGGGCACTCCGTGAGTTAATTGCAAATTGCGGCTAATTAAAACAATGAAAATGGAAGTTTTTTTTCAAACATAACTCCATCTTAAAACTGATGAATATTTTTGCATGTATTTTGTGTGATTAAAATATATAGGAAAAAAGCCCTAGGGAAACACGTTAAGTCAGCTTTAGTATAATAATAATAATAATAATAATATACAGGGTGTTTCAAAAGTCTTGGGAACATTACAAATGCGTATATCTCATGAACTATTCAAGGTAGAAAAATGAAACTGGTGCCATTTTAAAGCTTGCTTAATCAAGTTTTTGGTCATACTAATGATTTTCGTGTTATCTTTCCAGGTGCAGTAATGGCGTTCTCTAAACAAGACAAGGCATTTTGCGTCCTCCAATTTGCAAAGACTGAATCGTGGACATGTGTTCAGCGTGCATTTCGCAGGAAATTTAAAAAAGAAGCCCCTGAAAGGAAATCCATTGTCAGATGGCATGCTAAATTTGTGAAAGATGGGTGTTTGTGCCCAAGTAAGCGAACAGGTCGCCCTTCAACTTCAGAAGATGCAGTTGAGCAAGTTCGGACAGCCTTTCAGCGGAGCCCCCGTAAATCAGTGAGAAGAGCCAGCAGGGAACTTCAGCTTGCTCCAGCAACTGTCTGGCGTGTCTTAAGGAAACGACTGCAAATGGTACCTTACAAGCTCAAGTTAGTCCAAAAGTTGAAGGACACTGATAAGCCACTTCGCCATGACTTTTGCATTGCAATGCAAGAGAAGTTGGAAGATAACGGCTTTGATGACCGGCTTATTTTTAGCGATGAGGTGACCTTCCATCTGAATGGCAAAGTTAACAAGCATAACACTCGCATATGGGGTACTGAGAATCCTCATGAACTTCTTGAGCACGAGCGAGATTCACCAAAAGTGAACGTGTTTTGTGCAATTTCCAAGAAAGGTGTCTATGGACCGTTCTTCTTTGAAGAGGCAACTATCACTGGTGAATCCTATCTCAACATGCTGGAAAACTGGTTAATGGCTCAGTTGGAACAAGCATAATCTGATGACTTCATTTTTCAACAAGATGGTGCACCACCACACTGGAGTCTTAGAGTAAGGCAGTTTCTTAAAACAAGGCTGCCTGGTAGATAGATTGGGAGATCTGGGCGAGGTGATGACGTTCTCATGCCCTGGCTTCCTAGGTCTCCAGATCTTACCCCGTGTGACTTTTTCCTTTGGGGCTTTGTCAAGCAACAAGTCTATGTGCCGCCCCTTCCAAGAGATATTGAGGAACTAAAGGCTCGAGTAACGGCAGTTGTGGGAACCATTGACGTCAAGATGCTGGAACGCGTTTGGCAGGAAATGGACTATCGACTAGATGTCTGCCGTGTGACGAATGGTGCTCATATTGAGCAACTTTGAAGATTCCCCACAAAACTTGAAACTTTAACCTTTCCAACGGTACCAATTTCATTTTTCAACTCCTAATAGTTTTTGAGTTATTAACAATCGTTATGTTCCCAAGACTTTTGAAACACCCTGTATATAAAACAGACGTACTCAAACACACTACATGAAACATGCAAGCTCCTGTATAAATGTAGGTGTAGTAAACAGGCGCACACTTACATGTGTCTGTGTGTAAGACAGATACACACACATGCACGTGTGTGTTGAACTATATATGTATGTGCATGACACGAATCCATTAGGTCACCATCTCTGACCCCCTGAGGCTTTATAGCGAGATGTTCTAAGAATCTGATTTTTGAAATTGTCGATATTTGGAGTGAGGCACTTTGCAGGGTGGCACTTACATATCTAATTACCATTTACCAATGCCAATTCTGGCACTTTATCTGACCGAGCCCCTTTCCACATGTGCTGCATCACGTCGCAGGAGGTAGGGAGGTAAGCAAATGATGAAGTAGATGGCGGCACGTTAATCAAGATATATATAACAGTAACACTAACAAGAGTAGTGAAAATGCCCACCATTTTCAAGCCATCTCTTGCATTTGGCATCAGACCAACTGCAACGTGAGACTTACTCAATTCTTACGCAAAACGGGATTATCTAACCAAATATCGTCCAACTGCAATGTCTCAATAGCAAACTACACAATCATAAATACAAATTTTAAACTATGTCCGTAGCGACATATAAAAAAAGACAAAAATTGTCTATTGGATTTCTATGCGTTCTCCTAAAACCCATGCCAATTAAAAATGAGCTTTCTTTAATAGATATAGCAAAAAAAAAGAAAGCATTAATAGATTCTCAATCTAAACATTGGATCATGACTTTAGGACTAATCAAATGTATTAAAGATATTCTGTCTTTTAAACAGTTCAGAAAAAATAAACTTAAAAAAATAAGCTTGTGTTTCATTCCTAGGGGAAGCTATCAGGCTAATTAAAATTGGCCTGATAATTTCCCTATGGAATATAGCACAGAAGTTTCTGCATAGCATAATTGCCATGAGTATATTTATGCATATATAGTATCATATATATACCAAAATAATTTTTTATTGAAGCTGGATACTTGAATACTAGAACCGTGCATTATATAATGGTAAAAAAGAAGTCTGCATGTCTTTTATCAATAACTAGCTGACATACCCATTCCAGGATGGGTTCATAATAATATATACATTGTGAGCAGTGAGCAATTCATTGTTCGTATCAGCTACACTGCAATAACTTTTTCATATTTAAGAGTTGATATGCCATAAAAACAACCAATCAACACATGAAAAACTGTTTTGAAGTCGCATTAAAATATGTAGGTTTACGTTTCATGCTCTCATGGTGACCCCTGTGTATAGAAAAAGATAACTACGATTCCCCATTCGCCACAGAACTATCTGCATATGTAAGGGATCATGTTATCTAGTTTACAGGTTTGTAGGTTTTATAGACTAAAAGGAGTTTGCAGAGACACAGACTGACAGACACACTTCTTTTATATTAATAAAGATTATTTTAATATAAATTTGTTCAATTTAGTTGATTAAAAGTCACATTGATTAAAATGTGTACTATAAAGTAACCGGCCCCTCCCACCACCCACAAAAATGTCTCCCCATGAAATCGTTGGTGCCTATACAGTTTACGGAGCGGGCTAGGATTTTCAAGTTAGATTCAATTTTTACGGTATATTTTGTTTATTAAATTGTTAGGTGAAAGTACAGAATAGTTAATTAACACCCCACCTCCCCATGTTAAGAATGGGTTTCTAAATAATAATGTTATTATTTCAGTCCGGTTCGTAAACTGCATAAGTACCGAATCGTTAATGAAATTCACAATCATTTTTACAATCCAACCATATTTCGTACAAATAAACTTAAGCCTATGCCTGACTTGTTCACCAAGTTTCAGTCAATAATGTTTATCGCCATTCAATAATATACAAGTACACTTTTGTGATTGTCTCATCAGTAGGAGATGTGATCCTGAATTGCCTTCACACTCATCGGACCTTATTTTTCTTTGTGGGGTTATCTCAAAGATAATGTTTATCAAAGCAATCCCCAAACTATTCCTGAATGGAAGATGGTCATCACAGCCAAAATTAGGGCAGTGCCAGTTATGGACAATTTTTCACATCCTAATCCAAGTGTGCTTATCATTGATTGAATGGCAATAAAATGAAGACTGCTGGACATTCATGACTAAAACCTGGCGGACAAGTAAGGCATAGAGTGAATTTTATTAACGATTCCATATGTGGCGTTTTTTGGGTGGTGGTGGTGGAGTCACCCCCATACTATATTGTTGTCCATCTTTTATAAGCCAGAGATCCTTTTCCCAGTGAGTTAATACATTCATGAGGAAGTGGATGACAATTTCGACTTTATGATATTTTATTTATGTACAGTAATGGATCTCTATTTCCTTAACCTCAAGTTGCTTTGTTTTTGGCCTATCTTCAGAAGGGATCTAAGGTTTCTATCTACTATGATCTTAGATTAAATGTCTCTTAAGACTTTCGGCAACATCTGCTGAAATCCAACTTTAAATATTTCCTCTGTAACACGATCAAGCTATCTATCCATCATACAGGGCTTAAGCTTAACTACAGGGTCATCACCCATCATTCATCACTCATACTTAATAACCTATACACTGTGCAAATCTTATCTACACTAAATTTAAAAAGTATATTACTATGTAAAGGGTAGCGGCTCTTTCCTAGCAAACTGGTTGACTTGTGCTTTCATCATTGCATCACATCCCCTCCTCCCTTACTCATCTCTTCTTTTTCGTTTGACATGCCCCAATTGGTGTGTGTCTAGGTGTGTGCGTGCATGAATTATGTTCAATGAAACACTTTAGGGAAATTTTCCAACACTCAATGTAATTATTATCGAATCAAGCAAAGTATAGAAAGCTCATTGCATGGACAATGAATATTTCATGTTCTATGCATAATGGATGGATAAATAAAGATGAACAAGGAAGCAAAGAAGAACATTAATATGTATCCGAGAAGCTGTTGATATTGTCGGCATTGTCTATCTTATATGTTTGGATATGTGTTCACATACCGATATAAACATACATGACATGAGTAAATAGACACTGCACAAAAATAATTGATACACGTTTAAAGTTTCTGCTTCCTTCATCAACGGCCAGCACTCGGATCCGTACAAAGCAGAGGTAAAAGTTGTAAACCTCGATATTTCATGTTATATGACATTTTTTGTGTTTAAAATATCAATATATCTGTCATATGTCACCTTTTAAGCAAGACACAGGTCAAAGAAGCGTCAGAATTCTCAGAGTTTCAGAGGAGCCATATTATGGGTCAATCTGAAGGTGGGCTTCATCAGTGTCAAATTACTACAAATTTCGAGATTCGACTTTCCACTCTTAATCAAGTGATTGTCCAATTCATCAGAGAGAGAAAATAATCAATATAATCCCGCCTAGGTTGATCAGGACCCTTTCACAGCAATCTTTGTTATTAATGATAATAAGGGTATCTATATACTTCTGTCATCTCTGCGTTTCACCACGCTAATAGACTTGACTTTTTTTTCGCACCATCAGTCTGAATTACACCCAGACAATATAGAGAAAAATAGTTTGCTTTGAGAATAGAATTTTATTCCGAAAGTCTAAGTTTAAAATAAATTTGATTTCTTTCAACAACAACAAAAAAAAAGTAACACATTGTTGATAGTTTTTCAAATTAAAAGAAATATTATTATGTGAAAACAATGTTTTAAAAATGTGTATATCTCTCCTGATATATATTAAAATTAAATCGGTTGGATTTTCCAAGTGTGACCTAAATAGCAATGCATCTCACAAATTGATATTTGATTCTGCCTATTATATGCATATATTAGCAGAGTTCCCCGGTGTCACGTTGGGTCTTAATTTAATGTACAGAGATTATATAAAAAAAGTAAAATGAAACAATCTGCATAATATTGTCATTTGAAATGTTTCAGTTCATTTTAAGACAAAATCAGAGTAAAAATACTCATTCCCGAGTGAGGTTTGAACTCATTACCTCTCTCTCTAAATAGAGCATGCTAACCGATTAAGTCACCAAATCAATTCTCTCTCTCTTAACAATCGAATGTTAACATGACAACAGCTAATATTCTTTCTGTCTTCCCTCCCTCTCTTTACCTTTCAGACAAAGGCAAAAAAAGAAAGAGAGAAAGAAAGAGAATCCCTCTTTTTCTCTAGTGAAGACTGAAAAGATTATCCGTTATTAAATTAGTACCTGGTGGTTTGGGTAGCAGTATTAGATCTTCTGACTGTGATGATAAAAACTTTTCTGCCTTCCTTTATTTATGACTAATGAAAAATAAAATATTAATCAGGATTAAATATAAAAATCGCTGAAATCAATTGAAAATAAAATTTTGCCTTATATGACTGATGAAACAGATTTTATATGTGGCTTGTAGTAAAAAGGCTATTGATCACAAAAGTAGGGGGGGGGAGACTGACTTTATTCTATGTATAAGACTAGCTAAGGTACCCGTTAAGGCTGGGTTTCTCAAACCTTTCGTTTTTGCACGTTAGTTTAAATGAAAAAATTTTTAAAAATTTTTAAAACTTTAGATCACAATAAAGTAATAAAAAATAAACAAGTGCATTATTCAGGTGATAGTGATCGGCTAGGAAATAACTGGAACGCTATAGCAAAAAAAAAAAAGAAACAATTGTCTAGTGTGAGATGGCATAAAATATTGAATATGAAGGCGAACACTTTGTTTACATAATCACTGATCAAACGAAAATATTTTGTCTTTGTAACCTACTTAAACGGTTTGAATTTGGTGTAGGGATACAAACTGCATAGATCTAAAATAGTTCGATTGTCTAAAATAAATGAAGAAACAAAGAAAAGTTCCATTTTTAATAAAAAAGATGACAAATACGTACAATCATTTGCCTAAAAAATAAAGCAGTCTTGACTTGTTTTTATGTTTTTATTTTTCTTATTGGTAGTGAAAAGGTTCAGAATTATGTTTTCCAGTTGGCTTGGAAAGGGGACGCTAAAAATGTCGGAATATTTGTTTCTAATATTATTTTTACGTACTTTTACATTTGAATAATGAGTTTTAAAAAGATTCAAGAACGTCTGACGTTAATAAAGACATCGGATCGAAGGTGCTGATTCCAAATCTACAGTTAGTTTGGTTCTGAGATTGACTGTTTAACTGTGATGCAGACACACACACATACAAACAGCTTTGCTTTATTTATATATATATATATATATATATATATATATATATATATATATATATATATATATAATATGTGTGTATATATAGCGAGAGATAGAGAGAGCATACTTACATATTTTTATTGATACTTGTTTTCCTACTCTTTCCCTCCCATTCTCTTAAGTCATGTTTCTCTTTTGATCTCTCTATCTCTTTTCCGGTGTGTGTGTGTGTGTGTGTGCAGTTTCTATTCTTGGTCTCCTAACAATGGTATTTATCACTTAGAAGTGACTGAATCATTAGCCGCATCATATGGCCAAATGCACATATCCATCAGTTCATTGCTGGCTGTTGGTCTCACACCTCTCACCTCACCATGGCTGGGTAGTAAGGGAAACTAGATATGTCCCACCCACCCTGTTCACCTTGTGGAGATGGATGGATGGAGGGCTGGAGATGGGAGGGCTGGCCTGCTAATGAATAAATGATGGCCACTACAAAGGATAAAAGTTTCTGGGGGTGAGACAGGGTTGTGGGTGGGTCAAGAGTGTGTTTGTCAGAATTTTGGTAATTCTCATGGGAATTTCTTGACAAGTACCATTATTATAGAGCTCCAGCACCTATCATTACTCTGCCATTCTGTACGATTATAGCTCAGAATTGCAGAGATGCATATCTGTAGTTGACCTACTGGTAAGAAATCTCTGTTCATCTCAATCCTTCAAGCTTAGTTGTGTTTTCCGCATAAATTGTATTCTTTTTTTTTAAGTATCTTATCATTTTTAAATCAGCCAATTTTTTCTGTGAAAACTCCAATAATCATGAACACTTAGAATATTGGCACATTTTGATGAAGAAAAGTGTTTTTCTCTTTTTAGAATTAAAATTTTTATTCATTTGTCTGGTTGTCTTTTTAAACTATGGTAGCATAAAACGCTCACTATCTTGATGTTTAGGTGACCAATTAACCTTAATTTTTTTATGTATTTTTACTTAAGCATCAAATATAGTGAGCGTTTTGTGCTGCCATAGTTTTGTAATACAGACAAGTGTGGAGCGACCATCCCAAGTGGCGGATTGGTGAATGGCCTTCAGATGACCAGTTGTGAATAACGAATAATCAGTCCCAGACCAACTGGCAGCTTATTCAAGAGGGAGGTGTGAGATTCGCTTTAGTCAGTTGTGTCCACATGAAATGCACTAGATGTTTGTTGTAAAAGACTCAATTTGGACGGGTATTTAGGTACCTGAAAACCTAACTGAGTGACTCTGTCGAGTGAGGACTAACGACCTTGGCTGGTAACTCACTTAGAGTTTATGTCTCAATAAAACACACAGATCTCTGATCAAGTCGACGTTAGAAAGGGCATCCAGTTGTAAAACCCTTCTTCAATTCTCACTATGACTGTTTGAGGTGAATTTTCCAGGATAATGGGAATTTCCAGGGGAAATTTACTCTGCATTTCCATGAATAATGTGCAAACAACATCTTATGTGGAAAAGACACACTAATCATCGACCGGAGACGCATCACATTGCAGTCCATAGACAAGAGACACATTAGATTGTACTCATAGACTCAAGATGCATCAGATTACAGTTATAGACTGAAAACACTGCTCAATCCTTATATAATAATGGTAAAATTGTTGTTTCCCAATCAAAAGGACAGACACTGAATCGTCTGCAGTTTTGCAACCTCACAAATGAGTAAAAAACAAAACAAATTGTTTTGGACTAATTTAACATTTACTTTAAAGTATTTTAAAGGCAATACAGTTTGGAAATTAGACGAAAACAATTTATTTGAGTTTACTTACTCATTTATGAGGTCAGAAAAAAAATCAGAAAACTGAAGACGATTTATTGTCTGCCATTTTGGTTGGGAAACGAAAATTATTTTACCATAATAATACATATGTATATATATATATATATATAATAAAAAAATCTGCAATTTACAGTAAATGATGTGTAGTAGCTGTTGCATTTTGACATTAAGTGAGTCGCAATACAGGTTGTAAAGCAGACACACTAAACATACCAAACCTCACAGCTCTCTTTAAATGATCAGATATTTGATAAGTAATTTTCTTATCTAATCATGATGTCTTGTTGGTGATGGTGACTCCGGAAAAAAAATAAGAAAAAAATAGACACTTTCTTCAAAAAGTTCTTCCATATCAAGCAAAAAAGAAAGAAAGAAAAGACAATTCAAATGAATAATAAGGTCAGGCCATTATCTTGCCTGTAGGTCTTCTATGGTTGCACCAATGATTTACACAAGTCACCCAAAGAATCAATTAGTGATTTGAAACCTCCCACCCTCTAATCCCACATCACTCCCTTCCTCTTGTTAAATGCTCTTCGTTTTCTTCTTTTTCCGTTTTTCTTAGGTTTCTTTTTACGATTTACTGTGTGTGCGAATGACTTATCAGTTTGAGCTCATAATTGCAGAGAAGACATGAATTTCCCAGTTTCTGCCGCTTCATCTCTTATCATTAAGCTTACACTTTTCTTATCAGTATATAATATCATTGTAGTCTTCTTAGTACAGTCTGTAAATGACCTATAAGGCTGTCAAGGATAAATTAACATTGGGGGCGCGGGGGTTCTTGAACAGCAGTGATTGCTATACAATCTTTATTTATTTCTTTTAATTTTCTTTCTGTCTGTCTGTCTATCTGTCAGTTTCTCTCTCTCTCTCTCTGTCTCTCTCTACTTATGAGAAGATAGACCACATCTTATTAAAAAGGCACTTGCTATAAAGATATCTTATTTTCACATCTCTCTATCTCTCTCTCTCTCTCTCTCTATCTCTCTCTCTGTCTATGTAGATTGCTAGATGGATAAAATACCTTGTATTTATGACAGACTTCAAAATGGTGAAAGAACATGAGCACATTCTTAGACATAACTATCTCTTTATTTCCTGTTTTCTCTTTTATATTATATTGAACCAATTTGAAGATATTTTCCAGTACTTATTTTGAGAGTGTTTAATATATAGTAGAGCTTAATAATATATGTGATGGGAACCAGCCTCGGCTGGTACTATGCAAAGTGGTCATGAAGGGTCAAGGAGGATGGAAAAACCAAAATGGGAGAGCATCAGCTAGATCTCCACTTGAACGGTGTGAAGGAACCCTAGAGGGGGGGGGGGGGCGAATTGTTATTCAAATTCCAGTGGTCATTGCTAGAAAGAAATCAATGGTAAACAGCTGTTGCGATAATGCAGAATAATTTGTGATGATTATCAAAAAAGGTAGAGAGTGCTAGGAATCTGGGGAGATTTGTTGTCACTGATATTTCAGAAAACGACTTGTTATTGCTGGTGAACAATCGATGATATTAATTGTGACAGAACTCCTAGTGAGTAAATAAATACTACAGGTGTATATTGAGTATTGATTTACTCCTCTCCAGGAGTTAGGCACAAGGCCAGTTTTTATCTTACTCCACAAGTTAGATGTGACCCAAGGCTGGGTCGGGAAAGTGGGGTTTAAAAATTGCCTGAGCAGCCCCGTCGGCATTCCCCAGTAGAGGCGCCTCAGGCAGTAAGCAATAAACTTACTCCTCCCCAAAGAGGGGAGGCAAAGCCTGGGAAGGTGGACCTCCCAGAACTGAACAGGAAAGACCCAATGACCGGCGTAAATCAAGACCCGAAGGTCAAGACAACACCAGTATGGGGTGCAGTATCCATCGGAACAGATACTACACTTTGATCTTAGCCAAAACAAATGCAATTATGTTTCAGTCCTAGATCATGCCCAGAGCAGCGTGATGAGATCTAGGATCTAAATATGATTGCATTTGTGCAGCTAATCAGCATTATTTCATATTATTTTTACTAAGGTGAGCAAAAGTTTGTGGATCATGTTAAAATAATGCAGGAATTTATTAAACAACAACGATTCTTCATGATGAAGATTATCATTATCCTCGACTTTCTGCTAACGACCTGCAAGCTCATGGATTTGGTCAAAATATCAATATTTTGGGTTGAATCGAAAAAATTGTTGACAGCTTTCTTTGAGTGCATCAAAAGAGTCAAATCAGCAATGCTTTATGCAAAGCCACATACCGCCAGAAAGACTAGCAACAAAATGGAAGAATTGGAAGGTATGAACTTTCTGCTGCATTCAGCCTAAAGTTCAGATGATGTCGCACTGACTACGGTCTAGTCCGATCAATGCATCATTTTATGAAGGGTTACCAACTTTAAGAAGCCGGTTAAGAATTTTGCTATTCTCCTAAATCAAAGATTAACAGTATTTCTCGGAGGAGCCACTGTTCTAAAAAAGAAACTTTAAATTTTTTGTTCGTCTTAGACTTTTTATTGTTTTTCATCTTTTTCTTCACGTCGTCATAATTCTATTTTTTTTTTACGAATTATATTCCTTTTTATTATTTTCTCATTCGTATTTTACTTCATGTTATCAATTTTATTGATTTTTCTCTCGCGTTTTATGTTTGTGCTAAATGAATTACGATACGTTTTTTTTATGGAAATCGCTCCAGATAAGGCATGAAGCCACTTGATGTAAGGAGCTAAAAAAAATATACTATTTTAAGGTAAAAAATTAGCTAACGATAAGTGTTAGATGGATAGATTCCGATAAAAAAAAACCCAGCAATTCTTCCCCTGTTGTCAGAAACATGGCTTATGGAATGCGAGGACTAAATGACAAAATAAGGGAAGCAAGAGTTACGAGGCTGCCGAAAGTAAACACAATGTCCACTTTCTACTCTCCAAAATACTGATATCTGTCATGTGATTTCTCAACACCCGGGCAATGCTGGGTTGCCCTTCTAGTTACTAAGTAATTCTGTATGTGTGTATTGTTGTTTCCTTCCTGTTTTGTCCTTTTGCAATTACTTCGGTGATGGATTAGGTGTGAACAGCAAAGTGCCATTAGACTCACCTGAGTAGTTATTAGAGGTGTTGAATGTATGTAGGTTACTTTCAATAGATATAAATGTGTTCTTGCTTGGGTCGGATGAAGATCGAAAAATAGAAAAAAACCCTGCCTTCCTCCAAAAGTAACATTGCTAAAATGATGATGATGCTGGTGATACTTTCTTCTTCCTTCCATTCATTTTGGAATCAAATGAAAATACGAAAATACCAATCTTAACACAGATTGGTGTTAGTTTTTACTTTATTTCGTCCTTTTCTTTTTCTTTTTCACATGTACTTTTTTTTATCATTTGCCTCTTTCTTTTTTAAAACCTAATTTCGTCTTTTATTTGTCACTTTCTTTGACTCTTTTGGTGAGGAGCAAAGTGTAGTATCTTTTCTGAAATTAGACTTCATCTTTTCTCTCTCATACCTCTCTTTCTCTTGCATACCTCTCTTTCTCTCTCATACCTATCTTTCTCTTTCATACCTCTGCTTCTCTCACGTACCTCTCTCACGTCTTTTTTGTAACTCCTTTTCCTCCTCTCTCTTTCTTGTAACTCTCTCTCTCTTTCTTGTAACTCTCTCTCTCTTTCTTGTAACTCTCTCTCGCTCTCTTGTAACTCTCTCTTTCTTTCTTGTAACTCTCTTTCTTGTAACTCTCTCTTGTATTTCTCTCTCTTGTAACTTTCCCTGTCTCTCTTTCTTGTAACTCTTTCTTGTTAGTCTTTCTCTTCTTCAATTCTCTCATTTTTGTAATTTTCTCTTTTTCTTGTAACTCTGTTTCTTTCTTTTAACTGTCTCTCATAACTTTTATTTAAATTCACAATTGCTTTCTCCTCTATCCGTTAAACATTTTATTTCTCCATTTCTAATTTTACCCCCCCCCCTCCCCTCCCGATTTATAAAAAACAAAATAAAAAGCCATTCCAATATTGTTTTATTTGTGTCATTTAACTTCCAATCATTTTTTTCTTCAGCTTTTCCTGTTTCTATTAGTTACAGACATCTATTTTGTTTTTGCATTGTTTTATTACCCTTGTCAAGCGCCATCTTGTTTTTATTATCCTTCTTGTAACTCTTTCTGCTATAAATATCCTTTCTCCTCATCCTGTCAATATTGTTGCTCTTTTTATCATTTATTATTCTTTCTGATTCTTGGCTTCTTAGTTTTCTCTTTTTTACTTCTTTATATTTCTTTTATTCAAGTAGATTTATTGTAATAGTCTTTTTTTAAGTGTCTTAAGTAGTATTTTTCTCTCACTTTTCTATTTGTTTTTACTCATAATTAATAAAAATATTGTTATTTTATCTTTCCTTTTATTTTTTTAATAATATTATTGCTCTCAAGTGATCAGGTCTCTCATCCTTTATAGTTTGTCTTGGTGTTTGACTATAAAACTTGAAAACTGATTGCCTGTTTTGGGTTGTAAATTTATCAACTATGCAAATGAGAGAAAAAGTCCCAGAGAAATAGTTTTGCCCATATTAACCAGAAGCATTCAGCACTATTATGATTATCTCAACTGTTTGAAGTATTCATTGATTAAGAGGTCTTTTACAATAGCTGTCCAAGAGCAATCGTTTACCATAGCCGTCTACCAGGAATCGTTTGCAATGATAGTTTGCAACAAATCGATTACAATCATTCATAGCCTGACCGAGATATTCTTATGGTCTGTGACTGAATGAGGTTATTACGTCTGTCTCATGATCCACACACTTCTTCCACCATTGTTGTATTGTTTCAATCCGATTGGTGAACAAGATTTCATCATGGTGGTCAAAAAATCAGCAGAAGCAGATATTGCATCGTAATCGGTGTCATACTGGTTCCTAGGCAAGTGTTTTTTCATGGTGAGGAACAGATGAGTCAGGTGGGGCTAAATCAGGAGAATAGGGTGGGTAATTAACCAGATCAGTCATATACAGCTGTCATTTAAACCAATAGCAAGTGTGCTGGAGCATTATCCTAATGAATCGATTTTTCTTTCATCAGTTTTTCTGAGCGTTTTGTCTTTGATAACCTTGGGTGATGAATACAACTTGATAACTTATAAAGACTGTTTATAACAATATTTGTTGACATCAGATTTGAAGATGATCATGTTTGTAGTCCGGTAGGATACAGAACAATGGTAACATATTCCACGGATGGGAATTTATGGAAAGAAACTCTGTTCATAAAAAAAATCTGTTTGATGTTAGCCACATGGAGAAAGAAAGGAAAATTATTTGCAGTTGTGGTAGGAAGACGAATTCCTATTGTGAATGTTTTACAAAGAAGAACCAGAGATTGGAGCTCAGTCGAGCATCTTGCATGGAAATACTGATAGAGTAGAGAAAGACTAGCAACGTCTCTTCAGTGGAAAAGAGGTTCTAGAAAACAGAAAAGATCATCTTTTACTAGATTTCAAAGTCGGTTTTGTGATTTGTCAAGGTAAGAAAGAGTGGCAGCAGTACTTCATCTTAAGACGTATCTTACTGCATCATGAGTCTGCTATTTTATGGAGTGGTAGAATGATCCAAGCATTTTTCCATCTATTTAAATTGCATATATTGTCTCTTTGTTGCCAGTTCAAAGTGATGAACCTATCGCGCATCCTGAGTTTAACAAAATGTTAAGAGTTAAAAAATATCAAATTTTTACATGGTGTGATTACAAAAAAATCTCTGTTTAATTTTACTTTTGCTCACCTCAAACAAGGCATATTGCCACTGAAGAGTAACAGGCAACTGTGATAAGGGCCAGATTTATAGGGAGGCAATCTGGATGAAGAGTTGGGCAGCAAGATTTGTGTTCACATTACATTTCAACTTTTGCATGTTGTTACTGTCAGGGATACAGGGAGCAGTGAGGGAATTCCAGATGGAAAGAGTAACTTAAATAACTGTAATTTATAACCCAATAATTCAATTGGGCTTAAATTTTAACACATGCCATTCGAAGGTTAGTACTTTATAAAAATCATATGGTTATACAGTATAGCCATAAAAACATTACCAGTTTACACAAGTTTCAAAAGATTTGAAGCACCCACCATTCGGTAACGAGGTTTTACCTCGAAATATATTATGGAACACTGTCACACACATTAAGTCCCTGTGTAGAAGTTTTGACTAAACAAATAAGATTTGCTATAAAAAGAATCACTTCGTTTTTGTCCTCCTTCTCAACACCGACATATTTCCATTTCTTGCAATGTGATAGCCTTCTTCTATGTCTCCTCTGTATGTAATTAATGAATTATTTTTTACAGCATAAATTTTTTCCTAAAAAATCAGAGTAATCTCTCTAACTACACTCTACATTAAACAATATGAAAGTGGAGAGCTAAACAAGAGTCCAGCTTTTGGGGTGGATGGATTGGAAATGTCCCTGCCACCTCTCAGCCACCATAAAATCACCAATGGGAATATTGTTACGTCAAAAAGAATATTTGAAAAAGAAATGTTTGTCTCTGAGTTCATTGACTTATTTCTGTTGCCAAAAATGAGTTTTTAGAAAAGTCCAGTAAAAATGCAACCCCCAGAACCCTTTTAAATTTATCTGTTCAATGCATAACCATTATTTATTATTCCACTTTGTATAAATCTATATTTCTTTTTATTATTTACAGAAGAATTTGTTTTGTATTTATAGACTTTTTTTTTTTTGTTAATTTAGGATGTGTCATATGCTGAATGACAAATTGCGGACGCATTTTATAAAAGCAAACAGTGTTTTTAAATATTTCTTTGGAAAAAGTGAAAAATCAAATACGCATATATTCTGTAGTTAGGCGACACTCATTCATTGAAGCATATTTAACAAACTTATGTAAGTCAGAATGTAAGATAAATATTTTTCAAAAAGTAATTTTGTTGTCTTGACTTGAACTGTCTTTATATTTTATTTGTTTCTAGAGCTGTCGACTGGCTTCAGTCATCTTCGATATGAATTATAAACATATGCATAATGTGTATAGTCTGATCAAATATTGAAAGCACAAATAAAATAACTTTTTAACATTGAGTAGAAAGGAAAATTTGACTTGTGGTAGATTGCATGACGTCATTCACTTCTCGTCACACATTAACATGATTGCAAAATATGAAAGTTTAGGATATTTTTTACATAATTCAAATCTGAGTTTAAAAAAAAATGATTTACAATTAAAAGAAAACTCTGTCTTCACCTCTGTGTTATGAATTATATTAAGAAGATTCAATGTGTTAGCTGTTGAAATGAGTCCCATATGAAAAGTCAAAGTTGTGCTTCTGTGTGATTTTTGCCCGTTTTTTCGGGTAGGTAGGGTTTAATGGGATTTTGTCCAATATTTAGACTGGCTTGATATAATGATTATAGCTTCCATTATGATTACTTTTCATTTACCACAAGATGACATTACATTTATAAGGATTTTTAATTTATTTCAAGCCTGCATCATTAGTTATACACTGAAAATTCGCTTCTGGACGAATAGCACACAAAATGATGACTTTTCTATTTTCCAACACATTTTGAACAGTCATAATTCGATGGCTAATTGAACTACCAAAATAAATTTGGTACCGTTGTTTATGTTTTGCAAAGAGGTATGTGCCAACATTAAAAGTTTTTAGATAAAATGAAAATTAAATTTTGATTGGGAATACCTAGTTTTTTAGGCAGGCAGAAAGAAAAAAAATTCGTCTTTTATATATATATATATATATATATATATATATATATATATATATATATATATATAGACTAGATCCGGGCCGAGAAGTTTGTCTAGTATATATATATATATATCTATATGGGCCCAAATTCTAGTATATATTATATATTAAATAGTTTTTGAAGCCAATACGTAGTTAAAGCAAAATAAATTGGTTTTAGACTATTAAAAGAATTTCCAATGCTATTGATAATGTTTAACCATTCACTTAGTTATTTAATTTTATTATTGCTCATGCTTGAATTCATGTTTTGAAACATGACGTAAATCTTAAATCTAGGACGTCATGTAAAAGCTATAATTATTTTGTTATGGTAATGTTTTAAGATCTATTTATAAGATAATCTAAATAGCTCAGTTCGTAGACCATCAGACTGAAGATCTCAAGGTTTTGGTTTTCAGTCATGGAATCCGCTTTATTTGTTGGGAATTTATTATTTAGTATTAATGTTATATTATCCATTACTAAAAGAAGTTAAGATATTTCCTAAAAAAAATTTGAATGATGGACAGACAGAAAGAGAAAGTGCCCTTTATATTATGGATAATATATTAAGGTTTAAATAATTATTATTTGAACACTTGCAAGAAGTCTGAATGATTATAATCCATTTACTTGTTTCAATTTGGCTTTGTCTAGAAATGTTGGCCATTTTCTGTTTGCCTGCGTTAATCTTATTTTGTTTAGTGAATTCACACAAATGGCTCCCCGCTGCCTGAAGAATATGCTCACAAAAAACCGGTTGCTATTCACATTATTGCTAAGTTCCTGAATTTGATGGACATTTCACAGAGTGGCTAGCAAGAATACTTATCCATCTTTTCAAGAGTCTTTGACCAAACAGTGCCCTCTTTTACATCTCTGCTCCATCTAACTTAAACACCCACCACTACCTATAATACAAGCAACTCTACACACACACACACACATATGCGTGTATTTGTGTAAGGGGATTTTTTGCACTTGAACTGTGTATATGTGAAGGTGGTTTTGCTTTCTATTGGCCTTATCTGATTAGTGTGAGAGAGAACCAAAGACCACCTGGTACCCGCACCAATGATGAACATCAGACATTTCATAAAAGAGTGTCGTCTGGCTGGGGCAGAGGGGAAATGGGGAGAGGGATAGTTCTTATTCTTAGTTGATTAGTGAGAGAGCTTTCTTATATAACGAGGTGCTGATTGCCTATCGGTCTTCTATACTCAGGATTGTGCGGACATTCTTTAATTTCTTTTCTTTGGAAATGGCCGGTGTAAGGGTTGTCTGGTGGATTGGTGGGCATGGTAAATTGTAGAGAGGCCATTGTGGCAGTAGTGGTGCTGATAGCCTAAGTAGAGAAAGTGGACATTGAGGTGGGTCAAAGATAATGATTACATTGAAGATGACCAATGCGTTGGACATGATGATGGAGAGTGATTGGATTCGGGATACTGGCCTGTTCTGTGTAATGGTGGGAGTTAGGGATGAGCGCTGTACTGCGGCTTTTTCACTCTCTCTGGTTCAACTAAACAACAACTGTGAGTGGCTGTTGAATACGTCTGCCTTTGATCATTGAAAAGAGTTCAGACTCACCAACACCTAACACTTTGTTTTTTTTTGTCTATGTCCATTCTCTTTCATACTTTTTCTTATTTGTTACCCTCTCCCCCTCCGTCCCTTGTTTCCATTCTCTCATCTTTACCATTCTTTCTCTCTTATTCCTGATTTTCTTTATCTTTTTCTCCTTCATTTCTTCTCTTTTTCTTCATCTCATTCTTTCTCTCTTTTAAAAATTTTTTTTTTATTCCCCCCATATTTTCAATGGCTTCTTTTTTCTTTCATTCTATCTCTATTTTAGATTCCTTCTTTTTATGATCTTTCTTTGCTTTTTTCTTTTGTCCTTTTTATTCTTTTTTTGTCCTTTATTTATGTATTAAGTTTTTTAATTCCTTCTCTTTTGAAAAAAAAAATATTCTTCTCTTTTTTTCTGGTTCTTTCTTTCTTTTTTTGATTTCTTTTTTCTGATTTCTTTTCTCTTTTTACGATTCTTTCCTTCTTTCTCTCTTTAAGATCCTCTTTCCCTCTCTCTTTAAAATTCTCGTTCTCTCTTTCTTTCATATTCTCTCTCTTTCACATCCTCTCTCTCTTTCAGATTCTCTCTCTCTCTCTCTCTCTTTGACATTATCTCTCTCTCTTTCATATTCTCTCTCTCTCTCTTTCATATTCTCTCTCTCTCTCTTTCATATTCTCTCTCTCTCTATCTTTCATATTCTCTCTCTCTCATATTCTCTCTCTTTCATATTCTCTCTCTCTGTCTCTTTCATATTCTCTCTCTCTGTCTCTTTCATATTCTCTCTCTCTGTCTCTTTCATATTCTCTCTCTCTGTCTCTTTCATATTCTCTCTCTCTGTCTCTTTCATATTCTCTCTCTCTCTATCTTTCATATTCTCTCTCTCTCTCTATCTTTCATATTCTCTCTCTCTCTCTATCTTTCATATTCTCTCTCTCTGTCTCTTTCATATTCTCTCTCTCTGTCTCTTTCATATTCTCTCTCTCTGTCTCTTTCATATTCTCTCTCTCTGTCTCTTTCATATTCTCTCTCTCTGTCTCTTTCATATTATCTCTCTCTCTGTCTCTTTCATGTTCTCTCTTAATCTTTCATATTCTCTCTCTCTGTCTCTTTCATATTCTCTCTCTCATATTCTCTCTCTCTCTATCTTTCATATTCTCTCTCTTTCATATTCTCTCTCTCTCTGTCTCTTTCATGTTCTCTCTCTATCTTTCATATTATCTCTCTCTCTGTCTCTTTCCTATTCTCTCTCTCTCTGTCTCTTTCATGTTCTCTCTCAATCTTTCATATTCTCTCTCTCTGTCTCTTTCATATTCTCTCTCTCATATTCTCTCTCTCTCTATCTTTCATATTCTCTCTCTTTCATATTCTCTCTCTCTGTGTCTCTTTCATGTTCTCTCTCTATCTTTCATATTCTCTCTCTCTGTCTCTTTCATATTCTCTCTCTTTCATATTCTCTCTCTCTCTGTCTCTTTCATGTTCTCTCTCTCTCTGTCTCTTTCATGTTCTCTCTCTATCTTTCATATTCTCTCTCTCTGTCTCTTTCATATTCTCTCTCTCTGTCTCTTTCATATTCTCTCTCTCTCTATCTTTCATATTCTCTCTCTCTCTCTCTCTATCTTTCATATTCTCTCTCTCTCTCTATCTTTCATATTCTCTCTCTCTGTCTCTTTCATATTCTCTCTCTCTGTCTCTTTCATATTCTCTCTCTCTGTCTCTTTCATATTCTCTCTCTCTGTCTCTTTCATATTCTCTCTCTCTGTCTCTTTCATATTCTCTCTCTCTGTCTCTTTCATATTATCTCTCTCTCTGTCTCTTTCATGTTCTCTCTTAATCTTTCATATTCTCTCTCTCTGTCTCTTTCATATTCTCTCTCTCATATTCTCTCTCTCTCTATCTTTCATATTCTCTCTCTTTCATATTCTCTCTCTCTCTGTCTCTTTCATGTTCTCTCTCTATCTTTCATATTCTCTCTCTCTCTGTCTCTTTCATGTTCTCTCTCTCTCTGTCTCTTTCATGTTCTCTCTCTATCTTTCATATTCTCTCTCTCTGTCTCTTTCATATTCTCTCTCTCATATTCTCTCTCTCTCTATCTTTCATATTCTCTCTCTTTCATATTCTCTCTCTAAAAAAAAATCCTATTCCTATTTTTGTCATTCCTTCTCTTTTACTCTCCATATTACCCATTTCTTTTTCATTTCTCTCTCATCTATTTTCCTCATGCATTTTCCTTTATCTTCTTATGGTGTTACCTTCTTTACTCCTGCTTTTTAGTACTTTGTTTTTTTCTCTTCCTCTCCTTTCTTTAACACACTTCGTTACCTTTCCCATAATTCACTTTCTTCACCTTTTTCCTTCCCTTTTCATTCTTTATCATGCTGATCCATTCATTTTTCCTTTTCTCTCTTTTCCTTCCTCTTTCTTTTCTATATATATTTCTCTTTCTTTTTCTGCAGTATTTTCTTCTTATTCTTATTTGCTCCTTTAAAATTCTGTCTTCTTTTATTTCTACTTAATCTCCTTGTAACCTGCCCGTTCTCCTTCTCTTGTATTTCTTTCCATCTGAACAGTTGGTTACCCATTGTTCTCTAGTGTTGTCCCAGTTTTCTCGACATCATTTATTGATTATGAACAGATATCTAGCCAGCCATCTATATATATATATATATTAAATTCCCGAAACAGTTTTTCATGGTAAACAACTGATGATTCCTTAAAATAGTGTTAAAAAATAACTAATATAATAACTGTAAAAAATAAATTGACTTACATGAGTGATTTTCCACTGGAAGACTTGAGACTATAAGTTTTTTTATTATTATTATTATTTATTTTTTTTTTTTTATATATATATTTTCTTAAAAAAATTTTTTTTTTTATATATATAGTTTTAATGGTTGAGAAACTTCCGAGACTATATATATATATATATATATATATATATATATATATATATATATATATATATTCTAAATAAATAATATTAAATTATTTTTACCTACATATGCTAGCGTTTCGAGCTTTCACTCTCATCAGTTCAGGGATGATAATCTCAGAGGTCACACGGTTCGAACCCCTGCCACAGAGTAAACCAAGACTCCGTAAGCAAGCGTTGTAACCATTAGGCCACAGGACATTACCACATTCAAGAAGGGAATTTAAGTTCTATTTATGTGAAGGGCGGTATATCAAGAAAGACTGACTTAGAGATTCTACAAACGTTGTCGGAATATGCCTTATAGCTACATGTCAGTCTATTTTTAACTTCCCCGAACAGGGCTCAACTTTAATCTTATTAAACAGGGCTTATAATATTAATTTTAAATAAATAATATTAAATTATTTTTACCTACATACGCTACCGTTTCGAGTTTTTGCTCTCATCAGTGCAGGGATGATAATCTCAGACGGTCACACGGTTCAAACCCCTATATATATATATATATATATATATATATATATCCATATATCCATCATAATCACTGTGTATATTTTCTCATCCAAGTATATATATATATATATATATATATAGACACACAAAATCGACTTCACAATCTAGTGGGGGAATGATCTCTTCTCGTCCCAACAGCCTCTTTCACACAGAAGAGATGTTGCTAGTCTCTCTCTACTGCATCGTTATGTTCATGGTAGGTGCTCGACTGAGCTCCAATCCCTAGTCCCTCCCCCCCTGCAAAACATTAACAGCAAGAACTCATCTAGCTACAACCACAGCAAATAAATTTTCTTTCTCTCTTTACCAAAGACCAAACGAAACTTCCATGAACAAAGTTTATTTCCTAGAACATCCCATCTGTGGAACAAGATACCGCAAGATTGCTTCCTAACCGACTACAGCATGGTCATCTTCAAGTCTAATGTAAAAAAATACTTGATAAGCTGCTCTCTTGGATAATAAATCCCACTTAAGTAATCTTCTGCCCATCACACCCAATGTGTCCAGTCCTCTTGTGGTGACGATCATTGTCCTACAATTTTTTATATTCTTATCTTTGAAATCCCCCGGGCCTTAATAAACATTGACCCATCAGTAAATATATATATATAAATTGTACCTTCATAACAGTATATTTTCTCATCCATCTGTGTGCATAAATATAATATATATATATATATATATATATATATATATATATATATATATAATATTTATAAATAAATATTAAATTATTAATACCTACAGACGCTAGCGTTTCAAGCTTATTGCTCTCATCAGTGCAGGAAAGTAACAATTTCAGACGGTCGGGAGGTGTGAACCTGGTTTACAGAGTCAGCCTAGAATCTGCAAGCAGTCGCCATATCCACTCGGCCAACAGAAACTGTCACGTAAATGAGTATATATATATATATATATATATATAACACGAATTTCGTGCACTTTAGCCTGACGATTCCCTATGGAGATGAAACGCGTACGTCTCTGTGTAGCTTAATTGCCATAAAATAAATAAACTAACTTACTTTATATATATATATATATATATATATATATATATATATATACCTTCATGACTATATTTTCTCATGCAACTGTGTTCATATATATATATATATATATATATATATATATGCACACTGCATTTCAAGATTATATACAGACCTAGTTTTTGTAAACTCAAAGAATTTTAAAAGAGATTCTATGAAATTTAGTACGTAGCATAACAGAATCGTTGGATGAGCAAATCTAAAGTATTGAACTGATCTGTGCACTACTAAACAAATAACGATCATTTCAGTAAAATATTGCATAATTCACGATCGCACTTTATATGCAAGTTGGGTCATAATGGAGCTTTGAATGAAACTGAGAAGACTAAGTACAGTTCAAGAGCTTCTAAAGAATCAATCCACCTTGGAAATTGCAAAAATTGTCTCCTGCGATCACTGCACCATGAAAAAGTTTGCCAGTAACTCGGCTTCTTCTAATGGATGCTCAGACATGGGAAAGTCATAACAAAGCTCTACGTTGTAATGAGCTCTCCATCTTATCAAGAGAGGTCTATCGGAAACCTCTCTACATAAGAAAGTGTTTGAAAGTGCTAGTGTTTCTGATATGCTCAAAACCTAGCGGTGCCATTTCTGGAAGATGCTAGAAAAATGGGTAAAGCCAGAGGATCAAACATCTTTTGAAGGATCCTTGTTATGTGAAACTTAATAAGCCGTTTGTAACGTTCAATGGGGGGAATCATTACGACCTCACCAGATGGCCCGTAATCTTCTCATTGACACGTCATAAGTAGTTGGCTCAATTGATAGTAACATCTCGTTGTAAAGGTGGTCGTAATGGTGATGTAGTCGCAGAAGTTTCTGTGTCTTTCTCTTTCCTTTGATTCTGTAACATGGTATTTTTTTTACTGATGGATCACCACTTATCAAGGTTGGGAGATACTCGAGGATAAGGGTATACAAATAGAAATACGGCAATGGCATGATCTTTGAGTTTTTTTTTTTGAAAATGATGGCTGAACTCAATCAGCTTGTCTACCAAAGAGGAAGTTCTTTCTATCTTCGCCACATCTCACTTTAGACTTCCTCTCTGTGACGTTATATCCTGACATGTAGCCATAATTCAAATTTTTAATTTCTAATGGAATTTTCCACTTCTCTGCTTAATCTAACCTTATGTGGAAAATACCGTTTTTGTTACTATTTTTGCACACTATCTTGTTACGCCCACTAGAAGAAATGGTTCGAGTGGGCAAAGAAGCATATGAAGCATCAACTTTCAATAGACCTGATGACTGGAAGAAAGGTTGATACCCCAAGAGAATGGCCGTCTACATCAATTTAGTTGTCAGCAAGAAGGTGGTATTGTGATGTTTTGGGCAAGAATAGTTAATAACAAACTGGTTGGGGCATTCAGAGTCAACGATGAAGTGAAGGTTACTGCTAATGTCTGGATTGGTTTTCTGGACAACTTATTATTTCCCAAAAAGTTGCTTTTCATGCATGATAATGCTCCATCACGTGCAGAATGGCTTACCCATGATTATTGGAACTGTGTCGTTGCCATGGGAAAATTATGGAATGGCCAGCCTGGCTGATTTAAACCCAATAAACCCCCCCTGGAACATTCTAAAAATAAGATTTACTTTAGTGGAAAGTAATATAAGTTAGAGGATGACCTCTGGGATGCCATTCTGATTGTTGCTCGAGATATTTCATCAGATAAAATCAAGATATTGACATATTCAATGGGCCAGAGGCTTGTTTCACTTATCTTGTATATTGGTGCTTATGCAACTTTAATCATGTCATTAAACCAAACTGAACAGTTACATGTTGCATTGGGATCTCATGTGGTTCAGTAGAAAAGCCCTTGACAGAGAGGCTCTGCCACATGAAACAGCCACATGGTTGTACTGCATTGGTGCATTTTTATTAAATAAACCTAAATTGCATCGTTAGTAAATTTTTTATTTTACATATTTTGCAAATAAAATTACCGTAAATTATGCAATATTTCACCAAAATATCCACAATTTATTTATTAATTTGCAGATCTGCAGTTGAACTGATCTATCAGTTCAACCTTTTCGATTTGCACATGCAACGATGTTGCCATACTACATGCAAAATTTCATAGATTTTCGTTGAGTTATTTGAGTTATTACAAAAAAACTTGATTCAAATATAATGTTAAAATACAGTGTATGTATGTATGTATGTATGTAAACCATGTGTGTGGTTCAAGTGGCAGAGCCTGTCTTGTCAAGAGCTATTCTACTAAACCACATGAGATCCCATGATAAGAACCAGTTATGTGAGTGTCAAACAGGAGTAGAATGTAACTATGTACAAATGGAAGCCAGTTGTCTCATATGTCATATCTGCAGCAAGACCCGTAAACATAAGTCAGGGCTGCTGAAATATCTGACTGCCCATAATCGGACATTGCAATCTTGTAGGGAGAGTCTTCAACTTTTTTAATTTTTAAATTTTTTTAATTTACTAATGGGTCACTAGTAACTCCAGGTTGAATTGGAGAGAATTTTGAATGGTGTCATGAAATTCCTTGAAAAATGTAATCCTTATTAAAAGTAATTTGAATTTGCTGACTGTTAGCATATCTATTTCTATAACAAACAAACTTTCTTATCTATATATATATATATATATATGTTTGATTAAACAACAGGGACAATTCCTGTTTGTTTCTTTTTTATCCATCTTTTCATGTTGGACTAATGATCTAATGTTCTGTTCAAGTGTGAACAGGAACTCGCCCAAAACTGCTAACATTTTCGACTCCCGTGAGTCTTCTTCAGACACGTGAGGAGTTATGCAAACTAAAACTGGTGAGTTTATTGAGAAACTCGATTAAAACTTAAAAAATAAATAAATATTTAAGGCATTTAAGTATACCTTCTGCCCCTTCATATCGAGCTTGATTGATGGTAGGTTTGTGTGCTCGAATGAGTAAGGCTTCAATTATGGGGAGGTGCAGGTTGCAATTTGAGACAGTGAGGATGGCAGTGTTTTTGACTAATATGTCTCTGAATTCTTTTTTTATGGGTGTCGTGTTCTACTAATTTTGGTAAATAGAGCTATGGGGGGAGGAGAGGTGACATGTAAGGCGACGAGAGATACTAGTCCTAGTCATACCAATATATGTGTGGTTTTTGGGGACACATTCTCCCATTAAGCATTTAAATACATATACAGCATTACTAGTTTTTAGTAAACCGTCCCCCAACGTTGGGTTATTTCTTACTAATAAGCTGTTTTAAATTTTTTATAGTAAATAGTGAAACAGAGTTGATAGTTTTTGTCGGTAGGGGAGATATGTTTATGTATAATATTTTTTATTATTTTTTCATCTACTTGATAATTAGGGTGTATTTGGTTGCAGTAGTGTAGATTAATATTTTTATTATTATCATTGTTTTTTGTTATGGTGGCTAAACAGTGTTTAATTTGCTGATCAATGATGTGGTTAGGGAAGTTATTATTAATTAGTGTTTGTTTAATGTCAGAAAGTGCAGTATAAAATATGGGCACTTCTGTCGTATATATGAAGCAGCAGATTTTCTGTCCTTCTACTGAAAGTAAAGGGAGTTAATTCAACCGGAAGTGATTTTTTTACAACATTAAAAAAATGCAAGACTGATTTGTTTTTGGGTAACAAGAAACAATTAACAATTTCTTTTTTTTATTATATGAAGTAAAAAATTTTTAAATAAAAAACCCTAACCCTAAACCCTAACCCTAAACCCTAACCCTAAGAAATCAGGCGGTGTGCCTGTAAAAAATCTATTGTTTTTTGCAGCTGGTTCATTAAATTACCAATGTCTCGAAGATTAATCTCATTTAACTCCATTTTCTAAATACTAAATTCAACTTCCGGTGAATTATGAATGAATGGTACTTGGAGAAAAAACCCCGGAACTCTTCAATTTCGATTTCTTAATCGGCAGCTGCTTCATATATACGACAGAAGTGCCAAAATATGTTATCAGTGGATGCGTTTCATTTTGCTCAGTAGATGAGATTTTTCACTACGGCTATTTTATATCTATAACGGCATTCACTTTTAGAATTAAGCAAGCTTGAGCCTTTGCTTGTATTTTTTTGTACGGGTATGTGGTAAACTTATTTGTGTCGGCTTTTATTTCTATATCGAGGAAGGGTATTTTGTTATTTATATTTATTTCGTGCGTGAAATTTAATACAGTTATTTTCAAATGTAGTTTTGATTAAGGTTTATTTATCTAAGTTTTCCGTTAATAGAAGGATCTCGTCGACGTACCTGACGTATATGGAGGGTTTAGAAATGCAATTAAATGTTTTACTTTCTAGATTAGACATGTAAAATTCAGAGAACAATGGGCCCAGAGCCGATCCCATCGAAACTCCATCAACCTGGATATATAAAGTTCCATTGATGCCGTAGAAAGGGACCTCGGTGGTACAAGAAATTAGTAATTTATGTAGGGTATTATGGTTAATCTTGAGAGCGGGAGAGTTGGCTGATTATATATATATTGTTAATGATTATATTAATGGTTTCGTGTACTGGAACGTTTGTAAATAGATTCACGACGTCCAACGAAGCTAAAAGTTCATTATTGGGTTGAACGGAGGCGAGTATATCGAGCTATTCTTCAGAGGATTTAAGTCTATAGCTAGGGGCTAAATATGGTGCTATTAGTTTGTTGAGGGTTTTTGCGAGTTTATGTACAGATGTAGGGATTTGAGATATAATAGGTCGAAGGGGATAGTTTGGCTTGTGTGTTTTTACGTTTCCGTATATATATAACCTGGTTTGTATTCACCTATGATTTTGTTACGTTTTGGGAGTCGGTATGTGCATTATTCGCTGTGATTAGTTTATTGATGTGTGTTTTAAGCTAGTCAGTGAGATTTCGTTGTATTTTTTTAATTTAGAAGTGTTAGATAAGATTTCTTCTAATTTTGAATTATATTGTTCTGTGGGGATTATCACGAAGGTATTGGATTTGTCGGCGCGTTTAATAATTATGTCTATTTACCAACACTTAGTAGAACACAACACCCATAAAAAAAGATTTCAGAGACATATTAGTTAAAAACACTGCCATCCTCGCCGTCTCAAATTGCAACCTGCACCTCCCCATAATTGAAGCCTTACTGATTCGAGCACACAAACCTACCATCAATCAAGCTCGATAGAAAGTATAGTGAAATGCCTTTGATATATTAAAAATAAATTTTTTTTAATCGAGTTTCTCAATTAACTCACCAGTTTTAGTTTGCATAATTCCAACGTGCCTGAAGAAGACTCATGGGAGTCGAAATGTTAGCAGTTTTGGCGAGTTCCTATTCACACTCGAACAGAACATTAGATCATCAACATGAAAAGATGGATCAAAAAAGAAACAAACAGGAATTGTCCCTGTTGTTTAATCAAACATGCATCAATGAAGAAATGCTGCCTAAGTATATATATATATATATATATATATATATATATATATATATATATATGCGTGTGTGAGAGAGATTATTATTATTCGTCTCCATGTCTGAAGTTAAGGTTAGATGTTTCGGGAATGACTTCCAACTTCTCCTGTCTGTTGCCATTTCGCTTGTGCCACCCACTAGGATCAAATCGTTATCAATTGATCCCCTCCATGTCTTAAGCAGCCTTAAGTCGTCAAAAACTAAATATCAAAGTTGGTGGAGATAAACAAGGCAAATATTGATTTCGTTAAGATTAAAGTGATTTGATACTACACTTTATATGTTCTCTCCTGTCTGTGAAGATGTCCTTCTAGACTGAGGCAATTTTTATTTTGTCTCAATTTAGGGTGAACTGAATTCCTCAAATTAAAACCCGACCTTGTGTCTAACTCTACCCTCATAAGAAGTCAAGTAAATTGTAATCTTCATCCTCTCCCCCTCCCTCCAAAAGTAGACAATAAATACCACTAAATTTATTTTTCTATTGCTTCCAGCCAGATGACATCTGTGTAAGCTTTTGGACCTTCACCTGATGGCAGAAATTAGATATTATTTTCCTTGTAACAGTGATTAGTAAAAACATCTTTGCTCAAACCCTGGGATCTTTTCTTTCCTCCTCTCTCTTTCTTTCTTCTTTTCCCATCTTTGCCTTTTCTCATGTTCATTAGAGCATCATCATTTTATGCAAAGTCTGAGAACTTACCTTTTTCAAATGAACCATTTTTCTTGTCTTTTGGTTTCGGTTCCTTAAATGATGATCTATGCTGGAACGAGTTATTAATTACTTTTTCCCTCTCTTCAATCGAGGTTTAACATTTAAAGTTGTATAATGACTATCCTGGTACATGCTTAATGAAGAACTTATTGGGTGCTATTTTCATTATTTATAACTATTGTCCTCATCTTGATTGTCGTTATATTCACAACATGTCAGTTTGAAATTCCACAAAATTCCGCAAAAAGTATCTAAACAAAACAGCCGGAACCGGTCATGGAGTTGGTAACTATAATGCATGACTCTGACTCATGATATTTTAAACGACCTTACTCCAACTCCAGAAATCTTATTCTTTCACAGATTATTATTCATATGTCTTATCTATAAAGTAAAATGCTCCCCCCCCTCCGTACTTTTGTGGTTAATAGCCTTTTTACTACAAGCTACATGAATAAAAATCTGTTTCATCAGTCACATAAGGTAGATATTAGTTTGTGTTGTTACAGAAATTTTATTTTCAATCTAGTTTTATATTTAATCCTGATCAATATTTTCTTTTTTATTGGTCCTAAATAAAGAAAGGTGGAGGACTTCTTATCCTCATAGTCAGAAGTGCTAATACTGCTTCCCTAATCACTATGTATTAATTTAATAACAGATAATTATTTTCAATATTCACCTGTGAAAATGAGGTAAAGGAAGTCTTGATTTGTCCTGTTCGCATTCTTTCTCTCCTTTCTTTAGTTGCTTTTAGCTAACCTTCACTCGATTCGAGAGAGAGAGAGAGAGAGGGAAAATAAAATTTAAAAAATACATTCATGTTTATGTATTTAATAGTGTCATCATTTTTTACTTGTCCCCATTGGTCAATCGATAAACCCTGATAGTACTATATATTTGTGAGAGCATTTCGATTTTAAAGAAGGCGGCCATGTTTTTCAAGGTTTTATAAATTCAGCATTTTTTGTTGGTTTTATTTAATGAACAAAAATCTAAAGAATTCATTAAAAAACGTGATGCACGATTAAAAATACTGAAAACAAAAAAATATCAAAATCTTTGTGTCATTAAGAAGCGATTTGTCTTTTTAACCACAACTAAATGATGACACAATTTTTTTTTAGTTAGAGATGAACAAATTTGCCAACTCTGACTCCTAAAGCAATGAATTTTATTTGACTCTGACTCCACAGCCATGAGTAAAACAAGTTATCAATCGCTTTTAAAAAAATTTGCTTCAATGAAAGTTGATCCATATCTCTGCTTGTGTTCAAGTGTGTAATACAAAAATGAGAGAATACTACTTACATTAGTGATATGTTTCAAACCATTGACATCATTTTAGTTGTTGGCATGTTAACATTTCGGCCATTGTACTCTTCGGCCTTCAAGTTCAAATCCCATTAAAATCAGAGGTAAAACAATTTTAAGTGACAAAAGAAGGGTTAATTCTCCCTCTCGAGGAATCCTTAAAATAATCTGCATAGGTAGGGGATTGTTTGTATCAAATTTCACGTTCTTATGTCTTAAGGTAGTTAGCAGACATACAGACACATGTCTCTCATATTAGTATAGATTAATAGAAACAACTCATTAGATCACCGAAGTTAAGCAACATTGAGCCTGGTACCAGATGGGTGACAATTTGGGAGTACCTGGCCTGATATGTGGGAGGATGACAACACCTACCTTAAAAAGATAACATCGTCAAAATGATCTTCTCTGACTGCGATTCAGAACTGCTAGTTCTTGTGAATTTAATATTCCCTAGAAACTTCATTCTTACTGACTCAATGTGCCCAGGGTGAATGCTGCACCAAGCAGGCAGGTGATTAGCACAATGGTTTCCAATGTAGACTATAGAATTAACAAACTGAGTTCAGATACTATTATATCTATATACATTTACTTATGAACTAATCATGTCGGGAAAGGTATGAACCCAACTTCCCTATAATTATGGATACAATAGCAGTTTTTCTTCAATGATTCTTACAATTGTTTAAAATGTATTTTTCTCTTAAATACAGCATAAAAGGGTTGATATGCCATAAAACAAACACATCATGAAACTTTTTGTTTTTACTAATGAGTCACCAATTATCAAGGCTAATGGCCACTTGAGGATAAAAGCTAATGTGATGAATAGATTGTCAGTTATAAGATGAGAGGATTTAAAATGATTAGGAGAGTAGAAAGTGGACCTTGAGTTTACTTTCGGCGGCCTCGTAACTCTCGCTTCCCTTATTTTGTCCTTTAGTCCTCACATTTCATGAGCGATGTTTCTGACAAAGGGGAAAGAATTGCTGTTTTCTGGGTCAGAATCTATCCATATAACGCTTATTGTTGGCTGGGTTTTGACCTTGTAGCTCCTTACATCAAGTGGCTTCATGCTTTGTCTGGGGTGATTTCCATAAAAAAAGAACAACATTTGATTACTTATGAATACAATTTATAACAAGTATTTGTTGACATCGGATTTGAAGACGACCATGATGTAGCCTGCAGGGAAGTATTCCCTTTATAATGTGTTCCACCAATGGGAAGTTCTTAAAAAGAAACTGTTCATGGAAATTCCGTTTGATGTTAGACAAATAGATCCATGTTATCCCTTTAATGGGAATATTCAGTTTTAGTAAATGCTATTATTTTCTTGACAAATGAAGTTCCCTCAAAGAATTCCTTTTCTTTTCTAGTGTTTGATAGACTTTTCTTTTCCTTTTCATTTCCAAGTGGTTTTATACAAATGGGTGTGCTGCAGGTTAAATGCTTCAACCGAATCGTGCGGTGAAAATGATAGCCATTACCTAAAAGCCAGTCGAGTTAATTGAAAGTCAAGATTCCACATAGCTTATTACCGAGGACATCGTGCCTATACACGATCACTAAATTGTCTGTTTTAATTGTAACTTTTCAGAGTCTACAAAGAAGCATTCAAAATTCCCGTTGTTTACTAAAACTTCAGATTGGATTTTTTTAATTATTATGTTAATATTAAGTTACGTGTGTGAGAATCTCTGTGATATTAATGGCAGTCATAAAAGGGTTTAATACTTTTGTGTAGTTGTCGTCATATTGACATCAGGCACAATGATTATCGTCTGAATCGTACTTTGGAATAATGTAGTTATCCTGTTAAGTACTTAAACTTTTACCTGATTCCGATATTTGTGCTGGTACTGTCTGCTTAATTGGTTATTTTACTTATGTTGTATACCGTCTCTTCTTTGGGAGTCAATGTGAATATGGTAAACCGATCTGAAGATTTTTTTCTGTATGGTCGTTCTTTCTGCTCTACTGAACAGGAAATTGTTTGCTAGCGAATCTTGACAGGGTTATCTTACTGGATCATTGATTTTCAATAATTAAATAACATGGAGACATTCGTGTCCAAAATAGTTCTTTATTTTACATGATTTTAAGAGAGAGGTATTAAGTCTACATTTTTAATACATTTTGTCCATTTTACTTCTAACAGACTACTTCTCATTCAAGACCTTCCAACAAGCTAGGTAGTCATATGGTTCTTCTGTTTTTGACTACCACACACCCACATGTATTTCATGTTTGAACCTTGAACTCTTTGACAGTTCACATCTTGTGTTCAGATGTCTGGGAGGATGGAGGTTATTTCAAAGCAACCAGAAAACAATACTACACAATTGGTTGAATAAAGCTTGGAAAAATTTAATCTGAGCTTTCTTTCTTTTCATTACTGAATTATTGACAATGCCCATACTTTTCTGATGGTAAGATATAATAAAATACTTGTTTGCATTTTGATGATGTTTTGATAATGAAGATGACTTGATATTATCTTAGTTGTTTGAATGGTTATATGTAAAATCAATATGATCTTTTGTGAAAAAAGCAAAGTGCATCATGATACTTGGATGAGTAAAACATTTTGCAATATTTTGATGACTCATTTGCCAAGGTTGTGAAAGTGATAAACCCCACTTGACTATGAGATGCATAGCTTATCTGATACTCTCTTTGAGCGCTACTTACCGGATATCACTCCTGGAGGACGGATACAGAACTCACTGTTTTAGGCTTACCTGACCATGTCTGTCAGATCGTTCTTACTTTAACTATTTCTCGTTAATATACTGTTATCAATTGTGCCTTCACCTTTTGCACAGCAAATCATTATCATGGGTTTAACGTCCATTTCACATGTTGGTAGGTGTTAGATGACTTTAGAAATTGACTTCTAAACTAACATATCTCTGGCAAGGTCTTTATTTATCCCTCTTTCTCTCAAGTCCATTTTTATCACTTTGATCCATGTTTTCCTTGGCCTTCTCCTGCAACCCAAGTACTCTCATCAATTCTTTTAATGTGGCCATACCATATTCTGTTCAATACATATATATATATATATATATATATATATATATATATATATATATATATATATGCACAGCATGTCAGCCCACAAATAAACAGTACTACCAACTACAGAGTTTGTACTTTTCATGGCTTGAACCTCTTCAAGTGATATACATACTGCAAACTAGCATGTTCGCAAATATTGCAACTTTTGACTCTTGTATGTCTAAGATTAGGTTTAATTTTTTGTTTACTTTATTTGCATGATTCGGACTGTTATCCTCATTGTGGTTGTTGTATACACTTCATTTCGATTGATCTTCTCTGCAGCCTTCTTCAGATGTTTTTGTCGTTGTCGTTAATATTCCAGTAATTTCAACCTGAAACCATAATTTAATCCCTCTAGACACATGTCTAAGTGGATAGAAGCGTTCATTAAGATATATTCTAAGGTGAACTTTAGGAAAAAGGTGAGCTATCAGATAGAAGATATCTAATAAAGGGATGGAACAAGGGAATAAAATATATAATACAAAAGACTCAACCAAAATATTTGCTATTATGAGATGATAAAATGACACTTATGTAAATACAAAATGACACTTGTATAATTACAGAACTCTTTTTGTTTATACTAGTTAAAGAAAATATAGCATAGCATGCACATAGCAGTATATAGCAGTACATGGTATGCACATAGCAGTTCATATCTGAATGTTTATATGAAGAAGAATGAATATGTAATAATTGTTTTTTTTAATTGTGTACAGCATCATGTTTACTTATCATTTTTGACTATATGAAAGATAAAAACTGTTTTATTCAAAAAACCAACACTGAAAAAATAATGGGCATAAATATTGAAGCAGACACTTTATAATGAAACTTTTTCAGAGATCTAACAATTTATTTTAATTTTGGAGGCAACAAATAAAGGATGCCCCCAAAATTCATTGTGTGTTGATCTTTTTAAATTATCCTAACTTTCGATTTATGTAAGTAATCATCAGGGTATAGAAGATATCTTGAAATAGTAAACCTGTATGATTTGAACCGCTATTTTAAAAATAATTTTTAAATTTGAACACTGATTAATACATGAATAACGAATCATGTGCAATTACCTACGTTGACTAAAGAGGCAACATATATCTATTTTATTAACATATTTCAAATATGTACGCCAATTTACACAGGAGTAACATACATATATATATATTGGGTATTTAGATCTGTATGGCTAGATTTCTTTCCTCTTATCTACTTGCCTATCTAGTACCAAAGGTACTTAAGCTTTTTTTTTCTTAATGCAACTTTTATTCCTATATAATTTTATTGCTAGCTACCATATCGCAGAATGGTTTTTGGGTGTAGTGTTTAGATAGTATTATTATTATTATTGTTGTTGTAATTAGTATTATTTGATATGCAAATTACCATATCACACTGTAGTCTTAAGGGTAATGTTTTATTATTATTATTTATTTATTTATTTACTTATATATATATATATATATATATATATATATATATATATTAGTGAAATTAAAACTGAATTGTTTCTACATTTAATTATTGGGGAAGTTGTCATTTGATCAGTACCACTGGAGAGCCATGAATTTTATAACTGTCCTGTTTTTAAATCTCTGAAACAGTTACATGGTAAACAGCTGATGATCCCCCGTTTAATATTTCACGCTCAAGTTAAGGTCCCCTGTTTTTGTTTCACTGTTACCTAATTGACTCCCTTTTTTTATTTGTAAATTTTCCAGCGGTAAGTCAGCTTATGAAAGTGCTAAGTCTGTGATATTTTGGATTTAGTTAGTATCACCGGGAATTTAAACTGCATTTTCTTTCTTTGTTTAAAATGACTCAAAGCTTCTTTAGACTATATATATATATATATATATATATATGATAAAAAATGAAAATGATATTCCGATGAAATGGAAAATGAAAAGGGAAAATGGATATTTTAGAGAATGAAGAAATAATAAAATGAAGGTCATCAGAACCAGGATGTTTGTGAGAGTCTCGTCATTATATCCATTTAGACATATTATCATCAATATAAATCATTTTGGTTTTCATTTTTTCATTTTCGATATCTATCTATATATATACATATATGTATATATATGTATAGTGTGTCAGATTATGTTGAAAAGAAATCAATAAACTGCTCAATCGCAGAAAAGTGAGAACTAAATACAAATAATTTATTTAAAAAACTATACATTACATATTACATATGTAACGAATAGTTTTTTAAATAAATTATTTGTGTATATATATATATATATATGATCTTTGTAAGTTTTTTTTTTTCATTCGAGTTAATCCTTTGAAACCTTACTGTTTTATATAATAGTGCTCAATAACGTTAATTTTTTTTTGTTTTCATCCTGACGATTCTGTCTGACAAAGTTGAGACAAAATAAGGCTATAGACGAAACATCTTTGCACATATGTAGCCAAAATGTTTGTATAAGACTTCCTATCTGTGAAACACATACCACGCAACTGCTTCTCTGAAGACTACAACATGATCATTTTCAAGTACTTGTCATAAACCGTCATGAACTTTGTTCATTTCATTCATCAATTTCAATCCTCTCATAATATTTTTCATCATCCAACTAAAAATTCATCCATCCAATTACCCTTATCTTTGAGAGGCATTTGGCCTAGATAATTGGTGACCTATTAGTAAATAAAATCAATATTTATACTAAATTTATGTATTTGAAAGGGAATTTATATATATATATATATGATGGACTCTCCCGTCGATTTCGACGTATGAGTGCCCCCACCAGAGGCTGCCCGCGCGTGAATTTGTAATTGCAAGGGTTGCGCAATCTCCAACAACCGCTCTCCTGAGTCGGCATTGCATGATTCCAATGGCAAGTAGTAATACAAGACGACTGGAAACAATGCCGAGATAAGCAGAGAGCACATACAGCACCTGGTATTCCCAAATGGTCACCCATTTAGTACTGGCCAGGCTCGACGCCGCTTAACTTCGGTGATCTAACGGGAACCGGTGTGTCAACGTGATTGTGCCATATATATATATATATACAGGGTGGGCAAAAATAAGGGTCCTATTTTTAAAAATTCATAACTTTTTTATTTATTGATTTAAAAAAATTTTTTTTTTTAGAATAAGTAAAGGACCCCTTCCGAAGCAAGCATGAGCCGTATTAGCCCTAAGGAACGTACCCTCATTTAGAAAACATTATTTTTGCTTAAAAAACTCAAAACAGTGTAAAAAACAATACTTTAGTGTTTGTAAGTTTTAAGAAGTGTTTTTCGGCTAAAATTTGTTTTGTTTATTTCAAAAAATCTCAGAAGGGTCAGTCTACACACACATAAAGTTTGGTGAGTTTAACTTTTATTTTGTGGAAGTTATTCAAATTCAAGTTATTCAAATTTAAAGATAGGACCCTTATTTTGGCCCATCCTATATATATATATATATAATTTAATAAGTTATCTTAAGGCTCACTTCCACTACATTTTATTATTTCCTCATTCTCTAAAAATGCAAACTCAAACACATTTTTTACTAATCTTTCAAGTTTCAATTGTTACGAATGTTTGTATAAATAAAAAAATTAACAAATTCTTATAAGCAACTAACTCTGGAATACTATATATATATATATATATATATATAGTCTTAGAATTTTTCAACCTTTAAAACAATATGAAAGAAAAACAACTTTTAGTCCCAATTCCTTTGTTGGAAAACTTCTTTGCTTGTAAAGTTTTTTATGATATATATATATATATATATATATATATATATATATATATATATATATATATATATATAGGCACATGCCAAACTAGGTTTAACTTGTAGAAAATTATCATTGTGTAACCCCCATTGAGGATTGAACTCATCATGCTATAGTTGTAATTGTTTGCTAAAACTGTGCATTCATCATTGCATCTACTGTAAGCAGCAATTTATATATAATACAAAAAAAGCCTGCCATTCTTTTCTGTAGTGGAAACAATTTCCGTGTACAAAATTAGTTTAGAAAAGTTACAAAATTAGCCTAAATTGGAATGCCTTGCATCATTATTCTGGAATATTATATTAAATCCAAAGATTTCTTTTTTTAGCTTTTTGCAAAGAATTTGGAAATAATCTTATATTCTTTTATTCTGTTTTTTTTGTCATTTTTTGTTTTTAATTATTTTTAGTGGGAAAGAACGGATATTGATTTTCAGTAAAATGTACAGGCTATTCATTTTTCATTGGTCTGCAATACAAAATACTTTGTTTCTTCTAATGAGGCTCTCACAGTCATCCTGGTTCTAATGACCTTCACAGGCATCCTGGTTCTAATGACCTTCATATGTGTTGCCATTGGCTAAAGAACCCCTTAATTTTGGTAGTTAACGATCCTTAATCACAAAGGTCACTTTGCTGTTTCTCTTTGGTTTTTAGTATATTACGTTTGAATGTTAGTGTTATGTAATACATAGACGAAGGTGAGTGCTCACGATCGACAGCTTTGTGCCAGACTGCGGCAGGTGCAAGTGTTGAGTGCAGCCAAAAAAGAAAACGATACGAGATAGGATTAAAAATAAATAGATGAGGGGGGGCACCAAGATGTAGGAGACGGCGTCAATCTTTTCCCTGGATTGCTTATCTTAGTCTTGACCCTCACCATATGATGTTGAGTGTTTAGTAAGCAGGCTGGGAGGTGACGGTGGTTAAGTGGATAACGACATGGACTGAAGACCTGGGTGTTCCAAGTTCGAATCCAGTCAGTTCTACAGTATCACTTTCACTTAGGGATGTTGTCAACCTTCTCATGGTCCTTCCCGTAAGTACCCGATGTTTTTCCAGAAAGTTTTCTAACTAGAAAAACATTGGAGAAACTAATTCCAACACCAGAATCATCTGATTCACACAAAAGAAGAAGAAGTAAGCAGTCTTTGGTATGATTTGACCAAAGATTGAATCCCAGTTTCCTGGCCTATTAGCGAACACTCTGACCATTATGTCAAAGACAGAGTGTGAACATGAAGTCATGGAGTACATTAGCAAAATGAATGCATCTAATTATCAAATCATGTTTTCTCACCAACAACGATTCCCTTCCTCCTTTATGCAATATTAAACAATTCTGAATCGAAATCGCCAGTCATTTGTGATTTTGATGGTTTGATTTATCTGTTTAATGGCATATCAACCCTTTTTGATGTTATTTGATGCTGAAATACAACAACTATATGAAACAATAAAATGCATAGTTTTGCCACTGGTATTTTAGTGTAAGTGTATGTGACGAATACGACTGGATTTGAACCCAATCTTACCTGATTTCATCGTCTGAGTTTGCACCAATGATTTTGAACATATTGCATTTTAATCCAGTTATGCATGAATACATTTCTGGCTTGATCTTTCCCATCAGGATTTGGCTGGTCCATGTTTGGAGTTTCCGTCAACATGATTGATTATCATTTTGCCTTTTCTGTTTGCCCTTATCATTTTACCTTTATTTCGGGAATTTGGGTTTGGAGTTGGAAGAACTTAAAGATTTGCTCCACTACCTCTTCTGTTGATCTTTCTCTCTCGCTTTTCTTTTTTCTTTTTTTATATACTGGTTGCTACCAAAGCTAGAGAGTTCAGTTTATTCTATACTAGTTCTGTCTAACCGACATTGCCCGGTAGTGTATTTATTTGTTTGGCTTTTATTTTTTAAACTATGCCATTTCTTTTTCTTATTCCAATCTAAGAGAAGTAACTCTGTATGGACGAATACCGAGTTACATCCCTTTTTTAAAATGGCTGCCATTTTAAAATAATATAGACCCGTATAATGTAGTCTGGGGTTTACTTTCAATCTCCACAGTATGTCCACTTCATTGACGGAAGCCGGTAGTCATATCTCTGTAGTTGCAGTGGTAATGTGAAAGCTAATGTTTTCATCTTCCTCTTTCTGTCATTGGATTCTTCTTCTTCTTCTTCTTCTTCTTCTTCTTCCTCTTCTTCTTCCTCTTCTTCTTCCTCTTCTTCTTCCTCTTCTTCTTAGCTCTTGTAAATGTTATTAATAAAGAGACATCACAAATGCACTCGGGTTTAAAAAATATCTTTATGGATATATTCTTTTCTTTATAGTATACATGCATACTCATAAAATATCCCCCCCCCCCCTCATGCGGGTAGCGGGTATCAAAAACTTCAACCCCTCTCTGCTGATTCAGTGAAAAGAGAAAGATCTGTTTTACCAATTCGTCACGTCAGATTAGCGGGCCCCTCTCTATGATATAACTATCGGAACACGCAGCTTTTACTGGACTTCTAATTGAAAAATTCCATTCTACTTAATTTTAACCTCATGTGGAAATTTACTATTCTTAACCCTATTTTTACACATCTGCACCATTACTGAATTTATATTTCAGTTGTCCAAAAAGTATTTTTAATTTAACATATAAAGTTATCATGTCGGATTTTCAAAGTTAGATCCAAATAGCCTTCAAGCTTACAAAGCAAACTTTGCTTCTGAGAAGCCAATTTTCATTTGTTATTGTTTTACCATGTTATTGGCAATATTATAATGTTCTTCACTACAATTTATTTTAAAAACTTACTTAGTCCATCCAGACAACTGATAATAATTAAAAGGTCACTTGAAGGTACGAAGGGTTGGAAAAAGCAATGTAGTGGATGACAAAAAACTTAGCTTATGACGTTTAAAGCTAACCTGGGGCCCCATATTTACAGAGTTCTGCCATTGGAACAGCGAGTGACTAGAGATCACTGATCGTTGACTTCAAATGTTCAGGCTTCATTGGCCTTCGTGAAGGGCTGCTGCGGCAAGGATGGATGAAACCAATTCAAACTCTACCAGGTTAATGCGGTTCTAAGTAAAAGACAACTGATAATATAAAACATATTTAGCTAATCACTAAAAACTAAAAATCAGTAAAGGGAATTATCCATATTTTTAATTTAAGAATATAATGAGTTGTCTCCCTTATAACTAAAAATTTATATCTTTTTTTCTATAAGTTTAAAAATTGTGCAAACAAATAAAAATTAAGATACAATTATTTCACTGCATTCCGAGTAATGCCGACTAGGTACAGCTAGTAATTTATATAACATTTATTTTTGACTATTTATCACTAACAACTCATCTCCCAAAATTATCCGTACAAACCTTTTGTTGTTTTTCTTTCGTTTTTTAGCACCTCCTTTTGGTTGGAGTGAAGGAGGCCATGTACACCAGGTTGTGACACCCACAGTGACATAACCTTTTTTTTTCTATATTTACCGCTTACACTCTCTGATCTAATTTGATTTTAAAATACCGATTCGCTCTCTTGTTTTGAATCAAACTGTGCAAATATTCAGCCTCTTATCACAGACACTTCAAGATGTTCAGTCGGATGAGGGAATTTGCCCTTATTTTGCAAACTGGAACTCAGTATAAAATATCCTTTTAGTCTAATAATGCTTAATACTTTCAAAGAAAGGGAATTTACTATATTCCATTGGTGCTTCGTAAATCGCAGTGATGTTGATTTTCTGCATAGCACCACACCTCTTAACTTCACTCTTCATCGGCAAATGAGCAGATTCTTCAACCATTTCATCGACGGAGATGCTGATAGCCACTTGTGTAACTAATTACCAATTTTAGACCATGCTTGACTTTGCTGATCAGCCACTAATTGCTTGTGACCAAACTCTTCAGCCAATACAATGGTCGTTTAACACGGCATGCTTTTCGGTAAGAATAGCCAAATTCGACAATGAAATTATCTTATTGGATGAACTGCAACGAGGATTTAGTTCGATTTAGCGGAATCAATAACTGCAAAGAGGTCTGAAAATCTTAAATTTCTGCAGAATGCCATAAAGGAGTTTTCTTGTTCAACATGAGAAAGTGAGTTTCATAAAGAGATTTTCTGACACAAGCCAACATGAAAGGTTGTGATGCTCTATGCCTTCTTGGGCAAAATGTTGTAGAGCAAACAAGAACTTGTTTTGCTTGCAATACAATGGCGTATATAAGTAAAGCGCCTTCTTCAACTTGTATACTGATGGGACCGTTGCCTAATGCCAGTTTTATAGCGTTAAACATAATGGATGGACTGAACCATCCCCTAGACTTGATGCTAGTCTATCGTCACTTGCACTGGCAACAAAGCTGGTATTCATTTATACATTTGAAAAGAGTGTTTGTGTACACCATAAATAGTTACTCATCTAGATACTAACCAAGGTCAGCACTGCTTAACTCTAGTGATTTTATGTGATTTAGCTGTAAATTGCAATCATACAAACTGAAAAAAAAAAGATAACTCAGTTTACAAGTAACGTACAATATTACCCGTAATGAAGTAGGTTATTGTTATGGTACTTACCTTACGGACTACATGAACTCGTCCGCTTCACTACAAATACCGGGAGCACATGCATCTTGATGTTAGAACTACCCCAGTCTAATACTGGCAGTCAGACGTTCAGCCACTCTCTTTATATGCTGTATTTATACTTTCTGTTTCCCTTAATTCCGAGTTGGTGTCTTTTTTCCGGACCCCTTACAGGTCCACAACAGATTATGTCGCTGTAAAGATACCATGATGAACTATATCACTGCAAAGACAGCAATGTGGATTATTACAGAAAACGTACAATATTACCCATAGTAAAGTAGGTTATATAGCCGAAAAGTACTTGTCCTTTTTTAAATTTGAGCAATCTAATAAATAAAATGTCAGCCGAATTTTAGAATTTAGACCTGCATTAACTGAACATAAGAACATAATAGATACATTATTAAAGAAACTCTTAAAAGATGTTGAATGCTATAAATAAATAAATGAAAAAAAAATTTCTTTGCAAATCAAACGTTTAATTTCATGTAAAGCCTCGGACCACATGAAAACAAAAGAACGTTATTGCAAATGTTGATTGTAGTCAGACTAACGAAAATGGAAATATTTCAATGAAAAAAACCCTGTCAACACATCTGATGTGCAGTTATTTATAAAAGTTGTCGTTTTTTTTATCAAAAAACCCAACTATATTTTGATATAAGACAGCGGACTGTCTAAAATATTAAAATTATAATACTATGATTTACATGCTTTTATGTTTTCTGTCAGACTATATTTTTTATTTTTAGAAAGTGAAGAAATTCATCATTTCTAGTGGAGAAATGCATTATATATACATCAACGTTTCGTCTTTATTTCAAGACTTTCTCAAGATGACTGATTTTAAGAAAAACAGAAGTCAATATCTGAAAATACATGGTGCAGGAATTTATACTATCCCATGCAATAATTGCAATCAGATATACATTGGTGAAACTTAATGCAAACTTAAGACAAAAAAAGAGATATAAAAAATAACAATTTCATAAATGCACTATTCTCTCATGCATAACAACATGATCATTCTTTTAACTTTAAACAATCTAGACTAGTTAAATTCATTTAAATTAATCTTGTCAGACTTGAATTAGCACTCATTATAAACTCTAACACAATTAAACAACTGTTACAATTTATCTCCTTGAATCAGCAAACTTAATCTTAAACGAACAGAAGTTGAAATTAGATCGAGACTAGCTATTTTAAACCACATTCCCAACAAAACTTTGTACATTACATCGATATTAAAAAAACCAAACAAATTCATTCCACTTCATAAACGCACCACATATTTTGAATTCTAACGTCTATGTTTCATTCGAAAAAAAAAAAAAAAAGAACAAAAACATTCTTTTCACGTTATAGGTGCACCACATATTTTCAAATGTTGACTTCAATGATTTCTTAAAAAATCAGTCATCTTAAGAAAGTCTGGAAGTAAAGACGAAACGTTGATGAATATATAAACAATTTTCGGGTTATTCATTATGTTGGATTATTATTTCCATAATTATCATATTTACTTATATATATATTAAATAAGGATTAAACTTAACCAGACATAACTAAATTTTAATATACTGCACCGACAACAAATAATTAGCTATCAACACACATTTAAAATCTAATGCCGGAATCAGCCTGTTGACAAACATATATACTATAAGTAATAACTACGTTTTATATACGGAAAAAAAAAAAAAAAAAAAAAAAAATAACAATAATAGTAAACATATAAATAAAATAAAAATTAAATAAATAGAAACAACAGACAATTACATATATATATGGGTGTATATATATATATATATATTTAAAAAAAAAAAAAAATAAATAAATAAATAAAATGAATCTATTTAGTTTTCCTCTGAATACTTTACTCTGAACACTTCCGGTTTAACCCCCCAGCGCTCCTGGCATTTTCTCGGTACCCGGGATTTTTCTTTTATTTATTTTTGACAAGGAGAGGAAGAAGAAAAAAAAAAAAAAAATCTCTCGAAATATCAAATTGATTCTTGACAATCCGGACATTACAAACTAACACCCTTGCTGTCTAGAAAAATAAACAAACCTTTCGATCTATATCCGACTTATTTCGGTTTTGTTCTGTTTTTGTTCTTCACAGCTTCCAGCAACCCGGATCTTCGCATTGCCTTAAACCTTTTTAAAAACTCTTATTATATATATATATATATATATATATATATATATATATATATATATATATATACGAGAGAGAGTAATTTTTAATTAGTCGCTTTTTCTCATTCTTTTTATTTTCTCCTTTATCTCTCTGAGTTCAGTTGAATTAGCTCAGCGGCTTTGTATAGAGTTTATAAAACAATAAAAAGAGAGGCATGAAAAATAAGTATGAAACTGTCAAAGATACAATAAATGGAAGTCTTCCAGTTGAATCATGATTGTTTTTCGCCAATTCCTCTGGGGAAAAAAGGTTGATAAGTTTATCAGTTAATTACGTTGTCAGAATTGGCAAAAGTAAGAAACTGAATGAAACTATTAGATTTAGAAGAAATACATAAGATAAAACCGAAACCAAAATTGGCAATTTTTTTATCAGATGTGAAAAAGTAAAAAAAAAAAAAAAAAAAAATAGTTTAATAGAACTGTCACCTGTTCATTTATTGGAAAATGCGCGCGTTAATAATTCAATCAAATAAAATCAAGATTAATTAATAGTTGTTTTTCTTATTTATCATTGATTAAAAAATATACAACAAAATATTGCAACGATATATCACTCCAATACGGTCAATATCAATGGCTTTTGGCATAAGCAAATTCAAACCTCCTCTTTGGCAGATGTTTGTTTTACGATTAAGGTAAGACACAATAAATGCTTCTTGATCTGTATATACTATGTGTGTGTATATATATAATATAATATAATATAATATATATATATATATAATCAATACTTTTAAAATAATTATTTATTAATATTACCTACAGACATCGATGTTTCAGGCTTATGTATATTCAGTGTAGGCGATGCTAATTCTTGCCAATCGGAGAGCTCGAACCCAGTTGCAAGTCACCTCTGACTCATAGTCTGAAGTTTTACTCTCCTGTCACCACCAATTAACATATATATATATATATATATATATATATAATTACATGAAATCTAACCTATCAAAGTCGGAACCCAGAAAATTCAAGAAAGCAAACCTTGCACATGTGTATATCCACATCCTTAACTATACTCCAGAAAATACATTACAATCAAACAATTAAATCTTAAATTTCTGCTGCAACTGAAATCCAACTTCAAATATTTTCTATGTCTATGATCTAATTAACCAATCAGTTATTAATTTCTCATACAGGGACTTTTATCTGATCCTAAAGACAAACACAGTCAATCGCCTCTAATAACCCATTTGCACCTGGCAATTCATATCTATACTAAAAAGTGTGTTATTACTGCATTTAGTGATGAAATCCCAATTTGAGTACTTGGGGAGTGTGTAGTTAGCTCTTAACTACCATTATTATCAGGTCCCATCTGACTTGAAATGGCAGTATATATCAGGGTCCCATCTATGGGTTAAGCAGAATCTGCCATAGGTATGACATGAAACTACTTCCTGTGGTGGAGGCTTTGACAAGTGTAAAGTCACACCTTAGTTGAAAGTGCTCTATGCTCCATTCTGACTCTAAATGCTAGTACCTGCAAAAGTCTCATCTATGAGTTAACTAGAATAAGTTCTGGCTATGACACAAAACTGCATCTGGGAATTTACAAATAAATGTACATTATGAACAATTATGTACAGTAAGCACCATGAATATATATTTGAAAATAATCAGAACTTAAAGCATAAACACTTTTAAAAAAATGACTAGATATGGCATTAAAGAACCCAAAAAGGGTTGATATGCCATAAAACATAACAACCAATACATAAGTAATGTAGAACACAAAATTAAAGGCACACAATCTTCATTATAATAATGATGCTTTTTCAGTTGATTTTTAACTTCAGAACATCATAGAATACAAAGTTCACATATGGGCTCATTATTTTGATATTTATTATTTTAATTTGAATTGAATTTCCCAATAAAAAAAAAAATTTAAAAAACTGTCAAGAAACCCTTACATGAAGTGATCTGTCAGGAAATACAAAAGAATTTATTTCTGCTCCGATAAAATGACAACTTTGAGTAAAGGTCACTTGTTGCATTTAAAACGAATTTTAAGTGCTTTTTCTTTTTTATCGTAAGTATTATTATGATTTTGCTCCCCGGCAATCTCCATTTCTGATATTTTAATCAAGATCTACCTGAATTAGCATATGCGAAGTTATTCAATTAGATGTTTGTCATTTTCGTGAAGAAAATTATGTGTTACTTGAAATTTCGAACAATTTTTTTTCTTTGATTTTACATCTGGAGAATTGTGAACTCGGGCCAGAAAACTGTTTCTAATCGTCTGAAATGTTTTTGCTCCTTTTTATTTTGTTTATCTCCAATATTGAAAGCATTTTTTTTTGTTTCGATAGGATTATTTCTTCTTGCAAATGTTTCTACTTTGTGTCTATGTTTTGAGTTTATTTCTTACTTAAAAGATTAAAAAAAGAAAGATTTCTTTCATTTTACTAATCTTTTTAAATTCATTTTTATTTGTTCTTTGCTCCTTTCTTTCCTTTTCTTTTATTTATTATTATTGATTTTGCTTTGAAATATGTTTTTTAGACAGCTTCAAGCATATCTAAATACATCTTCAGTTATGTTATCTTAGCAGCAGTCAAAAATGTATGTATGTAGATATCTGTATACATGTGTATATAAAAATATTTCTACATAATTTACACTCAAATTAAGAAAAAGGTTGAATTTCAAATTTAAAGAACAGTCGACTTCAATTTAAAACAAAGGCTGGACTTTAATTTTAAGAAGGTTAAATATGAAAAATGGCTCAACTTCTATTTAAAGAAAAGACTAAACTTCTGTTTAAAGAAAGGGCTCAACTTCTGTTTAAAGAAAGGGCTCAACTTCTGTTTAAAGAAAAGGCCCAAGTTCAAATTAAAAAAGCTTATTTCAATTTTCTTGTAATTTCATTCCGTTATTTTTTGAGCATTTGACTAATTGCAGCCATCTTCTGAAAGAATTGTACAAAGAATATGCATCAATCTGATCAAATACGGAAAGTATGAATTTTTTTTAACATTGAATGAAAAAGAAAACATTTAATTTAAAAGCGATTGCGTGACGCTCAAATCACACGGACTTGCTCACGTGAAGAATGATGGCAGGATCTAAAAATTATGGTTGTATTATGTGGGCATAAACCTCAATTATAACTACGTTTGTGAAAGGAGGGTTGTTTTATTTAGATAAACCATAATTTATCTGGGCAATAAGATGTTTGTCCACATTACATTCAAATGTCTGTGTGTTGGTACATTCAGAGAAACAGGGAGGGAATTCCAAAGGCAAGTGGGCCAAGGAAAGAAGCTATTAGAGAAGAAAGTTTTCCGACATCTGGCGACCTCTACAGTAAAGGGGTGGGATTTTGTTGCTAGTGGGATTTGTCAGGGGCATTTACGTTGAGAGGATACAAGTGCAGTAAGTTCATCGGAGCACATTCCGTGGAAGTACTTGTAAAACAAGCACAGGGATGCACACTGCGTCGATGGGACAGGGGGTGAGGCTTATCTATTATATTTTCTTTTTATGTTTGATATGAAAATATTTAATTATATCATAAGTATAATAAGTACATTATTCAATTTTCCATTGCTTCAGATCTTTCTCCTTTTGTCTCTGTGCATCAGGAGAGGTGAGGTAGGTAAAGGCTGATCTTCTTCTTAAAAGGTCAATGGCTCTTTCTTCTCGGCGAGTAATTGATTTCTCCGAGCGTCGCTTCCAAGTTGCAAACCTCGTAAACATTCAAGTCTCATTTCATTTTAACAACTACTGACAATCCAAGCGTACATTTTTAGTAGACACCGTATGTAAATTGCATGTAACCCCTAAAGCTTCTGTTCACTGCCATACCATTATCCCCGACTTTACTTGTCTGAAGGTTAATGCCAACAGCGTTGTCGTCATTAGTGAGTCTCTTTTATTGATTGCACAAATACTAGCGCCGGCTTCACTGGTGAAACTTAACAACATTGAAACCAGTTCTGGAATCATTATCAAAGTTGACATTGCTGTTAGCATCGTTATATATAGCAAACACGCACTTGCTTTTAATGCTACTGATCAACAACCATTATAAGTGGATTACAATTAATATTACTAACAATTAGGATGTTTATGGCTGATGTCTCTCTGAGGATTGATTGTCTGATAGTCATTTCTTCATGACCGAACTGGAAACCAATCAGACTGAGTGGAAGTCTGGAAAGCTATTTTGGTGTTTCGGAAAATTTTCTTCTTCGTTCCGTTTTAGAGAGGCACTAAACGTAGTACCCTATTTATTCTACTTTTACTTTCATTCAAACATTCATAAACTGTGACGTATCTCTTACAACATTCTTCTTGATTAAAAATAAGTCTCTTTACTTCTATATATTTTTTTGTTTTTCCCATAGCGTCCGGGGACGTTCTCCGAGAGTCAGGCAGATACTCTACCTGTCCTAACTTTTCTGTGGGCATGATAGAACCTGGTAGTGCCAATATTCTTTCCAGGCCACATACAGCACCTGGTGTTCCGAAATGGTCACCCATTTAATACTGGCCAGGCTCAACGTTGCTTAACTTTGGTGATCTAACGGGAACTGGTGTGTTAACGTGATCCTTGTTGATATTATAGAAGTAAAGCGACTTATTATTTTGCCACCGAATTTACATACGTGTTTGTGGTGTGTACAGAAATTATGTAAATTGGATGACAATGCTGAAAAAAAGAATCACTCTTTCTCTAAATACTGACAGATATATTAAGAAATATTAGAGAGTGGCTAAATATGCGTAGAGTGAGAGGGAGCAAGAGAAATACATAGATGGCTAAGTGAGAGATGGGAACCAATCGGACTCGGTAGAAAGCCGGAAAGTTATTTTGGTGTTGTAAAGAGTTTTTTTCTTTGTCCAGTTTTAAAGATGTATATTCTTTATTTTTGACACATTATGGCTGATTGCAGCCAACCACCAAATGTCTGTATCCGTGAAATTTTAATTCTAATTCCAAGTTTGGAAGTCTGTTAATCCTTTCAAAACTTAAATGTTTATTCCTTTCTTCTTTTAATTCGATTTTTCTTTAATGCCACATCTGAGGAAGTGTTGCTCAGAGCACTCTTTCCTGCCTTGATAGAGTACAAAATCGACTTCACAATCTAGTGGGGGAAGATCTCTTTTGTTTCCTACAGCCACTTTCTCACAGTAGAGACGTTGCTAATTTTTATGTACTCTATTCTTATTTATATGGAAGGTGCTCGACTGAGCTCCAATTTATGGTTCCTCCTTGTGAGACATTCACAGCCAGAAGTTGTCTTACTACCACAATTGGAAAGAGATTTCCTTTCGTGTGCTTAGCATCAGGAAAAATTTCCATGAACATAGTTTCTATCCAAGAATTTCCCACAAATGGAACACGTTGCTATGAGACTGCTTCCCTGCAGACAACAACATGGTCGTCTTCAAATCCAATGTCAAAAAATACTTATCATAAACCATTCTTATGAGTAATCCAATTTTGTTAATTCCATTCAATATTTTCAATCTTCTCATGATATTCTTCATTATTTAATTGACAGTTCATCTATCACATTAACCTCAGTTCAAGACAGGGTTGATGAGTCATTGATAAGTGCCGTAAAGCGCTAAACCATTTTATCACGTATTTCAACATGTAAATATCTTTGTTCCACGCCATCTCTTTACTGAACGATCGTTTTTTTATTGCTCTCCCCTCTTTTACCTCTCTATCTCGTTTTTATCCTTAATAATCTCTTTTCATTACTCACTCCTCTCTTTATCTCTCTTGCGACATTTCTTTCCTTTCATTCTCTCTTTATTGAGCCATCTCTTTTGATTGGTCACCCTTATCTCTCTTCACACCTATTGCTCTTTTTTACTCTCTTTCTCTTTACTGGTGCTACCAGATCAGACTGTTTGAGGATACAGGCTTCCTGACCAAAAATGCACCAAATATTAATGTTATTGTTTTTTTTCTTTTTCCTTTACAAAACTCAATCATGTTCTGCAAAGCCCAAAACCAAAAACAACATTTTTCCTCTACAAAACAACCAAACCAAACACCATGAATAAATGCTTGAACATATAAAGAACTTGAAGCATAAAAACTTTTACTAAAATGCGGCATTAAATAACCTTGAAAGGGGTTGATATGCCATAAAATAAAACAACCAAACCTTTTCTCTTTACTGAGCCATATCCCTTTACATTGCTCCCTCTTTATCTCTCTCCCACTCTCTCTTTGTACCCCTCTCTTTTTATTTGCACTTATCTTTGTCCATCTCTTGACATTTTCTCCCTATCCATATTATTTCTCTTCCACCCCAATCCCTTTACTGCAACTTTTGTTTTGTCTATTTATTTTTTTAAAAGTTCCAATTGAGTCTCATTGAATCCCATCTTCCGGAGATGCCACCACTTCTCTCATAATTCCTTCCCACCCACCTGGATCTGCAAGTTGTATTCTAGGGGCACCATTTTGTCTCTCTCTGGCCTACTCTAAAAAGCCATAAAACCCTGTTATTTTCTGACTTCATCAAAAATAACACCTAGCTGGCTGTGGCTACTAAAAATGCTAATCTCCAAGAGCTGCAAAGTGTACTTAATTCCTCTCCTTGAGTACCTGATCCAATTGTGTCACCTTGGAAACTTAGGATTATCTCTCTTTTTCTTTCACTCTTCAGCCTTTCACCTTTTCTCTTATCCTCCTTCATAACCATGCCGTTGCAGTCCTTATCCTTTCGGACTATGCGCTCTGGCCACAATTGATTAACATCTCCTTGTTAGCTAAATACGGGTGTGAAGGGCAAGGGATGCTGGAATTCTGCAATGACATGTTATGAGTTGGTTTGAGAGAAAAAAGGGAGAAAAATATGTAATGGTCAGCAAGTAGCTAAAGGAGTTAGCTTCATTGAATTATGGTGGTTAGGTTTTGGGAATCTCACTGCCATTTGCCATAAGTATGATCATTCATATATATATATATATATATATATATATATATATATATATAAAGCATGTCTCTGTGTGTATGTATTATTTTATACACCGTCAAAAATGACAACAAAAAAATTATGTTTCGCGAGTGTTCACACTCATATTCATATAAAATCATAGAATTACATAATTTCTGATGACCTAAAGAAAAAAAAACACTAACCATTCACGTTGCTTTTTTATTTTCTTTAATTTTTTTCCTTTGATTATTATAGGGTAGGAGGGTGGCTAGGCATTAACAACATTAGCAGAAGTTTAAATAAAAGAAATAAGAAAGAAAGAAAACGTCTCAAACTGAAAAGTTTAAAAGAAAAAAGGAAAGAAAAAACGTATAAATCGGTATAGAAAGCGGAAAGACGAGAAAGAAAATGTTTAATTATAAGAATAGATTTGCATTCTCCTTTCAAATACTTTTAGTGATTACACAAGCACACGTGTGTGTGTATATATATATATATATGAGAGAGAGAGATATAGGTGTTACTACAGTTTGAAACACCTTGAAATGATAAACTTTGAAAATTTACAAACCAGACAACTTGACGTGAAATTTTGTCAAATAAATGAAATATTTATTAAATATTTCTTTTCAAATCCAAATTTTGCGTTTTATAAACCCTAATCATGGTAATACAGAAAATATTTTTCTTTTTTTTCCTTTTAAATTTTCGTGTTTGGTTTCTCAATTTTCAAAGTTTATCATTTCAACAGCGTTTCAAACTGTAGTAACACACATCTCATTATCTTATCGGGATTGCAAATCTATGGAGGTTGTTGAGAAACTTTTTTTCTTTGGTAATACCATTGGAGCACAGAATATAGCAGGTGCTAGTGTGATTGCAAGAATTATGAGTGGATGGAATAAGTTCAGAGAATTTCAGCCATTACTAACCAGCAGAGAGTTAGACTGCCCTTGGTTGAAAGATCTATCAGGTACATGTATGCAGTGTGATGATGTATGGAAGTGAAACCTGGTCAGTGAGGGTTGAGGACATGCGTTGTATTGAGGGAAATGATATGAGAATGATAATGTGAGTGTTAAAGACAGGCTTAGATTTGATGACCTTGGAGGAAGATTAAATCTCGACGTATATCGGGAGATGTGTGAAGAAAAGTAGACTTCTATGAAATGGCCTTATTGAAAGAATGGATGAGATTTCTTGGGTCAGTAGATGTAGAGCAGTTGAGGTATTAGGTTCATTTCACAGTGGAAGCCCTATGAAAACATGAAAGGAAGTGATAAAAAATGGACCTGAGGGAAAGAGAGATAATTAAATAAATAAGAGAGATTGGTTTGTTTGGAAGTCAAGTTCTTAAAGCCATCCAACACATGTCAGGATGTAAAACCTACGTTAAATTGATGATGATGATGATTCTTAATTTGCAGACGCTTTTGGGTGCATTTCATTCATGGTTGCACCATGCCAGTATGTAAAGTGGACGTTAAGCTGACGATGATGATGTGTGGTTTGTGCGATAGAAATCTCCAATAAAATAAGAAAGGAAAATGTATTTCTATCTCTGCCCCCCCCCCGCCTCTTCCCCTCTCTCTATTTATTTCTCTTTCTTTATTTCTCTCTCGTTTTTTTTCTCTCTCTCTTTCATTTTTTTCTAATTCTCTCTCTCTCTTTCTTCCTATTTTTATTTCTCCCTCCCCTTCTCTCTCTATCTTCCCTCTGTTTCTCTCTGCCCCTCTCTGTCTCTATCTCTCTATTTCTTTCTTGCTTTTTTTCAGTGTTTAAGAAATCAAAGTATGTTCGATTAATTAAGATGTCTAAAGAAAACGCCAGTAATTGGTAAATTAATTTATTTTTTAATCGTTGGACTCCGTTGCATTTCATGATTTTTATACATGTGTGTAGAAGCTTTCAAAAGGAAATTAAAATTTCCGACAAAATGGAATGGTTAGTATATGGAATGAGTGGATAAGGATATGAACAAACTAGTTAAAATATTCACACAGAATACCATGGATAATATTTGACATACAGATCGAAATATCGATGCTCATGAAAACTTAAACAGACCTAATGTTTAGGGAAGTCATCAATCATTTTGGTGAGAAATACTATTGATTTTAGATTTCTATTAAATTAGCTTTAAAATGTGTGGCAAAAAAAAAAGGGGGAGTATTTTTTTTTCAATTGCACAAAATGGGAGTGTATACAATCAAAAATATTTTCAGCAACAATTAGTATTAATAGTAAACGAGCCATGAAAACAATGAGTGGCTGCATTTTCATCATATTTCGAGAACGCATGAAACGGCCATCAGGAGATGCTAAAGTATATATAGTATGCATCTCTCTCTCTCTCTCTCTCTCTCTCTATATATATATATATATATATATATATATATATATATGAGGATAAAATGCACGATATATCATAAAATGAAATGCTGTGAAAGACGAGATGTGTGAAATAGACAAACGGAAAAACAAATTTAAATACAGGAAAAAAATGATCAATAAACAAGAGATTTTACCGGTTTCGTTCGGATCATCGAACGTCTTCAGAAAAGTGAAGATTTTAAATTTGTTTGATAACTTTAAAAACATAGGCAAAAGAAGAACGCACAACGAGATGTCATTGGCACATGTTTAGCTATTTGAAAAAAAGTAAGAATAATAAAACGTGTGCAGAGAGACGTTAAAATAAGAAAAGGGGGGGGTGGAGTGGAAGAAGAAAAAAGAATGAAAAGAGATGGGAAAATATTGTTGAAATGTAGTAAAAAAGAAAAGTTACTTTAAAAATATATTGCATTGTTTCAGTGTGATTTTGCCATATGTTTGCTTAAGGAATAAGATCCGAGTCAGAGGTTTATGCTAGATGGTGATGAGAGAAGTATTATAGCGCTTTCAATGCACTTGCGACGTGGGAGAGAATATTCAGTCTTGAGGAGGGAGCAGTTTGTAAAGTCAAAATTGTGGGTAGATGTTTATTTACTCCTCGCGGAGTTAGGCACAAGGCCAGTTTTATCTTACTCCCACAAGTAAGATGTGACCCAAGATCGGGTCGAGCAAGTAGGGTTAAAAGCCAGCGCTCGAGAGGTGAGCACTCTATGTGTTTCTGTATATGACTAGTGGGATTGTTGTTAATTTTGTTTTTCCATTTGTATATTTCACACACAGACATCTACAAATATATATATATATATATATATATATATATATATATAATACAAATAATATGAAGAAATGAAGAGTGTGCTCAATTAAGTGAATAAGACTCTTATTAAGAGCGTTCAGTACTTGTTTATTTCTATATTACACAGTGATTTAATTATTGAACATGCTATACCTCTATTTTCGTGACTCAGATGCAACTAAAACGCTGTTTGTTAAACACTGTCAGATGCATCTCATCGTTTGATTGTGTTCAGCACTTGTCAGTTGCATCTGATTCATGAAATCAGAGGTATCGCATGCCCAATCATTCAATAATTGTGTAATATTAAAATAAACGAGTACATATCTATATAAAGTTATGTATGTGTATATGTTTATATATTTGTATGTACAGGATTCACTCCTAAACTAATTAACCAATAATTATGAATTTTGGAATAGAGCTGCTCAGTGTGGGCTATATTTAGTTTAATTTTATTTCAGGCAATGGGGGTAAAAAAGGAATGGAATCCCTTCATGGAAATTCACATGCTTTTGATTTTTTTGTGAAATTTCAAAAATGGCTATTAGACATCAATTAGTAAATTCCCCAAATTTCAGTTTCTTTGGAGTATTTTAAAGGTATTTTAGGAGGTATAATATAGACACTACCTCCAATTTGAAAATTAAAATATTTCAGATTTGCATTGAATTTGATCCATAGTCAGTAGACACTAATGAAGCAAGATTCCCTGAATTTTTATTTCTTTTTAAAACATCTTAAGCTTAAACCTTAAATTTGAGACATTTTCTAGAATCAAAATGATTTAATGTATTTTGATCAAAATTAGAATAAGCATTCTAGACATGATGTTTAGTATCATTATATCTTGATTTTAATCTTTATAAGGGGACATAAAAGTTGGAGGGGGGGATTAGTTTTACTCGTCCTGGGATGAGTATTCTTCTAGTATGTGTATGTGCGTGTATATATATATATATATATATATATATATTTATATATCAGAGAGAGAATGTGTGGAGGTATACATAAATATGTTTTCATATCATATGTTATTGAATTTTTTAAAAAAGTAAATGAACGGGAATTCATGTCTCTGTTGACATTTACAAGTGCAAAAACCTGTGTGAATATGTCCCGACTTACCCAGCCTCTTGCTTCACTTCTTTTGATTATGACCTTCTTTTTTTTTTCTAAATTAGACTCTTTGTGTTGATGTCTTTTGTATGAACTTAAGAATAACATATCGAAAGGGCGTTGGATATCTGAGGATGATAACAAATCTAGTATTCTGATGCCTGGTGATCATGCATATTCGCTTCTTTTCAACTTTGATCTACACAATCACTTTGAAAAGCGGATTCATGAAAGATAAACCAATATATAACAACTTACAGAGTGTCTCAAAAGTCACTATTTGGAATATATATAAACTTACAGATCAGAGTTATATACTACTCTGATTTTATATCAATTCCGGAGCAAAATAAATCTTACACATGTTTATGGAAAAAATACAGAGCATACTTGAACAAATCCAAGTCGCTACATGAGCATCCCGCTCTTCAGAAAAGCACCAGGAAATATCAATGGCAACATGTAGATAATATAGGCCAAGATTTGATTCTCTAAAAAAGCAAAAATCAAATCTCTAGAAAAAAAACAAAAAACTCTGATGCATAACAAAAAGCTTCCCCGAACAATCTCTTCAGAAGTCAAAGCAAACGCGGTCAAAATAACGAAATTACCCTCTGTAAGGATTCCTTTTGGTTTGTCGAGCTGAAATTCCTTCCATATCAGCAGACCTTTCAAATGAAAGATTTCTTAAATCTAAGGGTACATAATTTAATAATTATTAGAAATGAGGGTCAAAAGGAGACAACAATACTTAGCTTAATTTTACTTGGGAAATTGATTCTCATAAGAATCGATCTGAATTATATAAAAGAATATTTTTTTCATATTATTATCATATATATATATATATATATATATATATATATATATATATATATATATATATATATATTTGTTTATCTACATACGTATACGTTTCATCATTTCGGGAATCGTCAATGTAGAGATAATTATTCATAGCGGTCGCAGGATTCGAAGCTCCGAAACATGAATCATGTTTTTTAATTCAAAATCCGACGTCTTAACCCACTCGACCACTATGAACAACTTGATAAATCAGTGAGAGTTTATACCTGTTATAGGCAGCTGTCGTCAACAGTGTTCCACTAACGAAGAAACATGCATTTCTTATATTTATATAAATATAAGAAATCATTTTTAAAACTAAATTTGATGCTAGTAGATTTTTTTTTTCAATAAATGAAAACATAAATCGAATATGTCGGCCAACACACGCCTTCATTAATGAATTATAGACATTGTTTTTTGTTGTTGTTTTTTTTCATCATTATCGAGCTATAATTAAGAGCGCCAAAGATAGCTGATATCTCCTAGTGTTAAATGGAGATTGTTGTTAATCGGATTGAATTTGTGTATAGAAAACGCAGGCCATGTGTGTCTAGGTAATAGATCCAATATTTCTATGTCGCATTGTAGAATAAGAAATCATATTTAAAACCAAATTCGATGCTAGATTTAAGAAGAAATCTTCTTGCATCGAATTTCGTTTTAAAAATGATTTCTTATATTTGTCATTCTACAATGCTTTCCAATGTAGAAATATTGGTCTATTACGTGTTGCAATAACAACAGAGCAGCCGTCTCCGGATTACATTATATATATATATATATATATATATATATAATGTCATCCGGAGACGGCTGCTCTGTTGTTATTGCAACACGTCAGTGCACATCAACGTCGAGAATCAAAACCATGACTCCAGAGTCTGATATCTTTGCCCACCTCTAACAAGCAGGTTCTTTAGTATTAAGCTAAATACAACACCTACAACATTTCATATCTGTTATTTACATTTCTATGCTAGTGGCAGCTTAAGTGGAAAACCCTAGTAAAAGTGCTCAATTTAGTCATCAAAATAAAGAGCATGAATATATATATATATGTACATGCTCTTTTAGCCTGACGATCTCCCTCCCGGGAATGAAACGCGGAAGCCTTTGTGTAGCTTAATTGCCATAAATATATATTCATAACTTACTATATATAATATATATATATATATATATATATATATAGACCGGTTGACCACCATACTACCTACCTTCTCCCCTTTTCTTTTTCTCAGTAGCCCCTTACGTCTACAGTGGCGGCCTGCCTTGTTTGGGGTGAACTATGTTAAAAAAAAAAATAAATAAATAAATAAAAAAATATATATATATAATGTGTAGGCAGCATCTTCTCTTGAAGGCAAGTAAGAGACAACTCATGTCTAGATATCCTTTGGTAGATCTTTTCAATAGTCCGAATTAGGATCTTAATTTCGGAGGGGAATTGGCTGATGAATTTGCCATAATTTGGATTTGCCCCCCAAGTACTTTCGGACCAATCGGGCTCCATCTTCGGGGGAATGAGGTTAATCAGTAGTATTTATAGAAGGTTTTTGGCGGGAATTATGTACTAAGTACGAAACTATATTTGGAGCTATAAGCATTTTAGAATATTATTACTGATATTAAAGTTAATTCTATTAATTGGGTTTTTTTGGTTTTTATATATAGGGCTTCTAATATATGAAGTTTTTGTTTGTTAGTACTAAATTCTAAGATTTTGGTATTTTCTACTAAGAGTTTTCTGAATTCCGATCGGGGGCAGGAATGGTTGTTAGTTAAGTGTTGGGCTATGGTGCTAGTATCAGACAAATGTATCGTCAATCACCTCGACAAAGTCATGGTAGTCAAACCTATGTATATGTTTTTTTCTTGGTTGTCGGAGACACAGTCTCCCAAAGGACATTTAAACTCATAAACAAGGTTTGTCTTATCCAAAACTCTAATCGAGGGAGAAGAATCATTTCTGATAATAAGGTTAGTGTTTTTTACTTTATTATAGAAAATGATCAGTTTTACTTTTTCATTTGGGTCAGTAGGGAATACATTCTTATTAATAGTATTTCTTAGAACTTGTTCATCTATTTTATAATTCTGATGGAACTGGTTACGATAAAATAGTTTAATAGTAGTGTTAAGTGGAGAATTGGATTTATTATTATTATTAGTATGATTATTATTGTTATTATCGTGGGAATTATTTTGAAACAGTCGCATTTGTTGGTCGATGTTTTGGAAGCCATTATTAACTAGAGTTTTTTATATTGTTAAGTTCATGTTGGAAGATAGTAGGGGAGGAGGCAATTAGTGTTGCTCGAGTTAATAAGTTTTTAATAATGGCTATTTTATATCTAAAAGGACATTCACTAAGGAAGTTAAGGGTACATGAGTTTTTGTTAGTGGGGTTTGATAGGTAGATGTAGAGAATTCATTGTGATTAGTGTCTATTAAAAAGTCTGAAAAAAGGGATTTTTTTTATTAATGTTTAATTCGTAGGTGAAATCAAGAATGGAGTTATTCTGGAACGTGGTTTTTAATTAATTAATATCATTTATAGTATTTGTAAGAATCAAGATGTCATCTACATATCGTAAATATATTGTTGGTGTATTGATAAGGTTAAAGACTTTGGTTTCTAAGTTGGACATGTAGTAATTGCTAAAGGTTGGACCAAGCACGGACCCCATAGCGACACCATATTTTTGGATATAAATGTTGCCGCGATGATCGTAAAATGGAATTTCAGTCGTGCAAGCTAGCAGAATTTTACGTAAGGTGTTAGGGTTTATTTTTAGAGGGCGGTTATTAGGGTTATTGTAAATAGTATTAATGATAATATTAATAGTTTCTTCAACAGGTACATTAGTAAAGAGGTTTTCTACATCTAGGGAGGCAATGACGCCATGTTCAGGTTTTTTACTTCTTAGAGTTTGTGTCAGTTGATTTGTGGATTGAATACTATATTTGTTGGGAATATATAGGGATATTAAATTGTTGATTGTTTTCGATAATTTGTAAGTGGGTGTAGGTATTTGGGAGATAATTAGACGCAAGGGAAAAATCAGCTTATGCGTTTTTACTGTTCCATAAATATATCCTGGTTTAAAATCACCTATAATTTTAGGTAGTTTTTCATTCTCGCAAACGGCATTGTTAGCCGTAATTAGTTTATTAATTTTAGTTTTAAGGAAGGGGGTCGGATTATGGTTTATTTTTTGGAATTTGTTACTATCTTTGAGAATGCTTTCTAGTTTTGTGTAGTAGTCTGATTTATTAAGTATGACATATTACTTTTATCGGCTTTTTTTATAATGATGTCAGGATGATTTCTCAGTTGGTGAGCGGCGAGTTTTAAATGTTTTGTTAATAAAGATGTATTAGGTTTTATGTTATATTTATTTTTAGTGGCTTCAGCTTTTAGTAAATCGCGGAGTTCGAGTTTTATATTAAGTTCATTGTCTTCTTCAAGTTTTAGTATATTTTGATATAGTAATTCAATTTCTGTTTTTTTTTTGTGTAGGTTTTGGTATCTTGGAAATCAATGGCAGTTAGGTCCTAGGTTTAGAAAATCTTTTTGTGGTGGAGTTATTTCAAAGTCAGAAAGGTTAATGAATGTATCTTCCTGATTTGGCAGTAGTAGGGAACCTTTTTAAATGTTGTTAAGTTTTTTTTTTAGTTTACGTTTATGTTGTGCAACTTTTTTAGTGTTGATTTCTGAGAGACGGAATTCAACTTCCTGGAGTTTTTTCTGGAGTAAGGTAGTTTTTTTAGTTTTGTACGTATCTTTTCCACTTCGATATGGAGATTGTTAAGATGTCTTTGCTGATTGTTATCTGTCTCTTCACGAGACTGCATCTGTATTGCCAAGTGGTGGTATTTTGGTGAGCTATATATATATATATATATATATATATATATTATTTTCAAAATTTATTATATATCATAAAATAATGTTAAGTATGTATTTTTTGTTTCAGTATTTATTTCAATAGTGTGCAATATATGAGTAGAGCTTAGTCGTCGTATGAAAATATACTTATGGCAAGTGATCTACACATAAATGTTGGTTTCATTCATCAGAGCAAATCGTCCAACTAAATGCATTTAGCCTAACGATTTCCGTTAGGAATGAAACATACGTTTCTGTATAGCTCACTTGTCTTAAATATATTTTTATGCGAATGTATATATATATATATATATATATATATATATATATAGAGAGAGAGAGAGAGAGATCAGCCGGCTCAGTAGAGAAGGAAGGTAAAAGTCAGGATAGTAGTAAGTTGAGGTTAAGTGGTATTGATTTGACCAAATTATAGCCAACAATTACACTTTTTCCAAATCATATGCAGGACGTCATCTTGTAATGATTGGTAAAATAAAAAAAATAAAAAAATTCTACATGAATTAAGTACTGTGAACTTCTAATATGAAATGAAAGATAACAATCTTTTAAAAGAATAATTTCTCATGAAAAAACTGGTATCCTTTATGACAACAGTAAAATATCTCCTCAATTACAAGGTGCTGAAGAGTTGTTTAAACATGTTTAAAAAAACTACCTTTGCACCTTTAAAAGGTTATGGTAACAGTTTGTTGGTTCTGTCAAGGAATTGTTCATTATACACTTTGACAGTCGGAAGAAAGATGTTTATTTTTACAATCAAGGAATAAATGATTTCCAAATTTGATGAAAAAAAAATGTTAGTGCTAACAGAGTCTATTTTGATTAATAAATAATGATTTCAATTAGTTTTTACTTATTAATTTCTGAAAAAACATTAGACTACTTTAGAGGTTCCTACACCTGATCTTAAATTGAGAATATCTTGTACGATTACCAATGAAGACTACATGGCCCGTCTAATCTACTATTTCACCCATAAATAAAGAATTGTGCTTGAAGAGATTAAGTTATGAGTGTTGAGGATATATGTTGCATGGCGAGAAATTATATGAGAATATGACAGAATGCGTAATGTAAGTCTTAAAGATAAGCTTAGATCTGATGGACCTCAGTGGAAGATTAAATCTGGACAGAATAGGGAGATGTGTGCAGAACAGGAGACTTCTATGGTATGGCTTTCTTGAAAGAATGGATAAGAGTTCTTAAGTTAGTAGATATAAAACAGTTGAAGTAACAGGATCGTTGGCAGGTGTAGGTCAAGGAAAACATGAGAGGCAGTGATAAGGATCGCTTTGAGAGAAAGAGGGATAAATAAAAATCTGGCTAGAGATAGATTAGTTTGGAAGTCAATTTCTATAAGCTGTCCAACACATTGCCAGTATATAAAACAGATGTGAAACTAATGATGATGATGATGATGAAGAAGATGACTAGTTTTACCTGCAACTGAAAGTTAATGTCTATTTCCAGACCAGCAAGGAGAAGTGTATGTATTTGTTAAAACGATAGGATTTTTGTTATAGTGCTGTAGCTTATTCTTCTGACTGTATCTAGTCTCAATCTCCATCAATTGAGAAAGCGCACGTGGTCAGAGATGTGCCCCAACAAACCAAACCAACCAGAGCCAATTATACAAACCGATCGTTTTCTCATTTGTTTTCTTCAGTTCAATTAACCACTGTAATTAACGCCACGTGCATACGGACATCAAAAGCTCTTTTGATGTTCAACAGATTATTTCTATTTTGCTTTTTCATTTTTGTTTTAATTTCTTCCCAATGTCTCTTTCTTGTCCGACCAAACCAAAACCCGGCTACAAAATTAATGTCACTTTTGTTCTCTATTCCACCACCACCATCATCATCATCATCATTATTATTATGATTTCGAGAATTGTTCACTTTGTAACTGAATCTCCTCCCTGTTCTGTGAAAAGAGATGCTGGTGAAGAAGTAGGGGTCTGAGAGAGAGCGAAAGATATGTTATTTTATTTTCATTTATTTGTCTTGATTTCCACATTGGATCATTTTTAATTCTTTTGTCTCGTTTTTGGCTGTGTGCACTTTGACCTCTTTCCGTTACAAGATCACAGAACGTAGCACCCTCCTTTCCAACAACAAAGGCGTTTTACACTGATTAGTCCAATAAAGACAGAATAGTCCTTAATTATACATTTCTTGACTCTTTCCCTGTTGAAGTAATCATTCTCTTCACGTCTCTTTACGTGTAATGTTTTGTTTCTTTTAAGAAACTTCATTGATTCGATCAATAATTCTGTTTTATAAGGATCGAAGGAAATTGCTATCTATTTTTTAACGTTTTGCTTATCCATCATAGTTCATTAAAGTGCACCGATTTACTATTTAGATTTGATTCTATTCAGAATTTATTTGATAAATTATGTCAAATTTCCAAAAATAATTATAAATTATAAGCTTGTTTTTCTGCTGTGAATTTACATTTTGTGTTGAACCGTGACATTCTATACTACAGGCCGCTTTATGGCACAGCTGATGTTCTATACTACAGGCCGCTTTATGGCACAGCTGGTGTGCTAGACTACAGGCCACTTTATGGCACAGCTGGTGTTCTATACTACAGGCCGCTTTATGGCACAGCTGGTGTTCTATACTACAGGCCACTTTATGGCACAGCTGGTGTTCTATACTACAGGCCGCTTTATGGCACAGCTGGTGTTCTATACTACAGGCCGCTTTATGGCACAGCTGGTGTGCTAGACTACAGGCCGCTTCGTGGCACAGCTGGTGTGCTAGACTACAGGCTGCTTCATGGCACAGCTGGTGTGCTAGACTACAGGCTGCTTCGTGGCACAGCTGGTGTGCTAGACTACAGGCCGCTTCGTGGCACAGCTGGTGTGCTAGACTACAGGCTGCTTCATGGCACAGCTGGTGTGCTAGACTACAGGCTGTTTCATGGCACAGCTGGTGTGCTAGACTACAGGCTGCTTTATGGCACAGCTGGTGTGCTAGACTACAGGCCGCTTCGTGGCACAGCTGGTGTGCTAGACTACAGGCTGCTTCATGGCACAGCTGGTGTGCTAGACTACAGGCTGCTTCATGGCACAGCTGGTGTGCTAGACTACAGGCCGCTTCATGGCAGCTGGTGTGCTAGACTACAGGCCACTTCATGGCACAACTGAGAAGCACAACTGGAGGCCTATTGACAAAATGTTTAATTTTCAGATGTTTTTTTATGGAAATTAAGTCAACTATATTGTAAAATGCATAGAATAATATAGTGACCTATACCTAAAAATAAGATGTGTTAAAAGCTAAATAAACGTATGTGGATCATATCTTTTACGAGGCATCTTAATTAACTCTTATGTTTTATAATACTTACTCTTTGTTATGTTTTATAATACTTTTTGTTATGTTTTATAATACTTTTTGTTATGTTTTATAATACTTTTTGTTATGTTTTATAATACTCTTTGTTATGTTTTATAATACTCTTTGTTATGTTTTATAATACTTTTTGTTGTGTTTTATAATACTTTTTGTTATGTTTTATAATACTTTTTGTTATGTTTTATAATACTTTTTGTTATGTTTTATAATACTAGTTTCTGCAACAATAATACATATTTTCTTATTCTTAGGTGTAGGTCACTATGTTACTCTATGCATTTTCAAATATGGTTGACTTAATTTCCATTAAAAAAAAAAATCCCTGAAAATCAAACATATGTCAATAGGCCGCCAGTTGTGCCTGTAGTATCGACCATCATGTGTTAAACACTACAAAAGAGTATATCATCTTTTTGTTAAGATAGCGTTCCTATTCTTGAAGAGATTCACTGATTTATTGTTTCACATATTCATGTGAATCTATCAAGGACACATGATCTTAGTAAGATTACAGCGGGCTGTTTGTCACTAACTATGTCCATTAATATAATCATAGGAAAATTTCCCTTTATCTGTTGTATAGCTGTCTCAGTGGTCACGGATGGGGGTGGGTAAAATTGTTGGATAGAAGTCAAAGGGACCACACTGATGAGTTTTGGTTAAGATGAAATATATATGTATGTGGATATTAAAAAATATTCATTATATATATATATATATATATATATATATATATATATATATATATACACACACTAGCAGGGTTACCCGGCGTTACCAGGGTAAGAGTGTAGGATAGCATCATATTCAACATCATATTAAGGAGAGTTTACCTTAACGGCAACCTTGATGTTGTCAGCTACATATCTTACCCACTGATCTATTCAGGTATATGTTGATATTCTTAAACTAATGCTTATAAATAGATTAATTTCACCATGTAACATGTTAGAAAAGTTCACTTGGAGGTGGTGCACGTAGATATTCGGCACATAGAGGATAACATAGAGATTCAGGACCACTTCCATTGTCTTCCCCAGAGAATTGTTTGCATACAGTATAAATCAAAATATATTTGAAGTTTTAAAGGAGGTTCATCTCCCATAGCTCCCTTAGGTTAGGATGGCACTTAAAGATTTAGGACCACTTCCATTGTCTTAAGAAAATTTTAAACATTAGATTTAAATTTCATAAAAATAGGATATATTTAAAGTTTTACGTGGGTTATGCCCTCATAGCCTGCTTCGAGGGTGCGCTTAGAAATTCTGGAACATTTCCATTGTCTTCCAGTAAATTTTACATAAGAATACACTTTTAGATTTCATGTAGATTCTCTAACCTTTATTTCTGTAAGGAAACACAAACATCACATACACACAGACATTGAGTTTTATGCATATAGATATGTACATAGATCTAGGTATATGGAGAGTGAGAAAGAGAGAGAGGCAGACTGAAAGACAGATGGAGAGGCGTTACGTACCAAACATACGAACATTCTTCACTTACATTTTATTATATTAAAATATAGGGAAAATATATTCTTCGATTTCATCTAATTTTATTTTTAAAAAATTGACGAGGAGGGGTAGAATCGAAACCGCACACTCAATGTTTTCAGTCTGATACTTTCCCAACTAAACAATTCAGAGATTTGTTAAGGTGACTTTTAAAATGACACTCATAAAAACAATTGGATGTATGTATTTTAAGTTTTAAGGGGGTTCTGTCCACATGGGGCACTTAGAGGTGGGGGTAATGTAGAGATTCGGGAGCACTTTATTGTCTTCCCCGGAGAATTTTATACATAGGATATAAATTTCATAAAAATAGGATATATTTGAAATTTTAAAGGCGGTTCGGCTCCCATAACTCCTTAAGGTGAGAAAGGTACTTAGAGACTAGGGACCACTTTTGTTGTCTTCCCTTGTAAATTTTACATAAGAATACACTTTGATATTTAATCTAATTTTTTTTAACCTTTCTTTCTATAGGAAACACACGAACATTAAGTTTTATATGTAAAAATATATTAATTAATCAAGATTCACGATGCTTTTTCCAGATTCTTCTCTTCAGATGTATTATTTTAATGTTAGAAGATAATTCAATTAAAAGAAATGCTACTGAAAAATAAAAGCTAAATGGTTGTGTTGCTTTCATAGAATAAAACATGTCCAAATCATAACATGTAGATAAACATACATTTTAGCCTGTACTCGATTGTCCTTTGGTTTGATACAGTAATTATATGTTATGCTTTGACTTAAAGGCGGCCATCAGGTGCATGAACAATTTATGAGATATAGGTTCTGTTTAAGTATAAAATATGGCTTCTGTTTGAATGAGCTGTAAACTTCCAAGAGAGATGAGTCTCCGGGGTAAAAAATGGGTCTGCTGTTTCTGTTGTAGGCTGTACAACTCTGGAAAGGGTGGGGTCTGTAACCTGATTCTTTCCGCATTGTAGGATGCTTATGCACACTTTATGTGCACATCGCCGTGTGTGCATGTGTGTCTATGATTTCTCTGAGCTTGTATGCACACTTGATCATCTATGTGCATTGCTCTTTGTGCACTATATACATTTCCCATTAATTCACCGGAAAATAGATGCTTTTTCTTTGCCAACTAGACATGTACTCTCTTACATAAGAGGCCTCTTTTCCGTCTCTAGAGACAATAGATATTTCCTGTAAAGGTGCCTGTTAGATTACGAAAGTTAAGTTGAGCCTGGCCAGAACTAAATGAGTGACCATTTCGGAATACCAAGTGTTGTATGTGGCCTGAAGAAGATATGGGCTCCACAAGGTTCTATCATACCCACTAAAAAGTTATGACAGATAAAATATCTGCATGACTCTCTGATGAAATCCCTCGGACGTTATGGGATATGATGGATGGATGTCTGGGAGTCTATAGTAAAGCAAAGGTACGCATTCTCTAACCGCCCTTCTCCTGAATGAGCAGAATCTAATAATTATATCTAATTAACTTATAATATATTGTTTATAATTTAGCCACTTTAGTATGGCCATATTGAAAGAATGGACAAGAGATCTTGGGTTAGTAGATGTAGAACAGTTGAGGTAACAGTGTTAGCCCACAGGGGAAGGCCAAGTAAAATATGGGAGGAAGTGATAAGGATGGAGAGAAAGAGGTATAAATAAAGATCTGGGATAGGTTAGTTTGGAAGTCAATTTCTAAAAGCCATCCAACACATGCCAGCATCTAAAACGGACGTTAAACCGAATATAGTATGATGATGATGATGATGAAATATTAGAATTATGTACATTTATTATTTTTTATGTCTCATGATTGGAGACCTATGATCGTTCATTTGCTAGTTTTCTGATTTTTTTCTCCACAATGCCTATGGATTTGTCTCCCTTTAATCTTTCTCATGAAGGAGGTGTTAGACTAAGTAGCCTAGATTACTGGTGTCTCCCCCCCCCCCCCCCGAATCCTCTAGTCATTTTCTTTCACAATTGTTAATAAATTATAGAATGATAAACTCTTGAATTTAATACTTTTTTTATCAATAGCTCTATTGAATATTTATAATTTTAAATATTGAGCTTCATTTTTTCTTTTGAAAATTAATTCATAGTTAAATTGATTTGAACTCTATAAGTTTGCTTTTATATTATTATCTATAAATATACATATACGTTTTGTTAAATATGATAGACATATTGTATTAATTAGAGGTTTGTATCATCTATTCAAAAGTCTCGTAAACATTTAGATTAAAAACTAATAAATTTCAAAGTTCACATTTTGTTTTATTCTTTCTTTAACTCTAAATCATCTTCCAGAGCGATTCTATAGAACATACACAAATATATATATGCGGACTCTCCCCTCGTCTCTCGAGTTTGAATGCTGATGTCATCATTTTGTAATGTGCACAGTTATTCCATTACTGTTTTAATAAATGACGTCATCCTTTTGTGACATCCACTCTTCATAGGGACCAGCAAGCAAAATAAACAGACAAGATCCACAAAGGCTTAGTAGCATACAAGACCTATAGGCTTGGGTCATGAGTCGTCTAGAAAAAGCGTCATAAAGGATCTATTTATCAGATTATCACTTGTTTGATTAGGTCATCTTTTAGTGATGTCATCCAGTATGCACGATGGCAAACGACCAAATAAATAAGATCCAGGGGTCTAGACGTTCGTTTAGTAGATGACCTGTAATCCGTAGGGTTACAAATTGTCTAGATAAAACGTATCTTTGCTTGCTTGCTTGCCCTTCACCTCTCTCTGATCTGATAAATAATGTCATTATTATGTGACACCAGCCACCGTTCATGCTTATCCCTGTCTATTTTTAATGGATGACATCATTTTCTGATGTCATCCATTGTGCATGGAAAAACCCTGCAAACAAACAGGATCCACAGAGTTTTAGTAGTATATAAATATCAATGCATTTAGCCTGACGAATTCCTTCTGAAATAAAACAAACGTTTTTGTTTAGCTCATTTGCCATAAGCATATTTTTATACTACTACTTAGCTCTATTTATGTATTGAGCACTGTTGAAGTAAATATTGAAACAAAAAAGTATATAGGAAATATCTTATTGTGCATGTGAAAATAAACAGTTTTTACGTAGATCATTGATCGGACATAAGGATTTCACATCTAGTCATCAGCTGAAACAGTGAAAATGATTTGAATAACAAACACATGTAAAAATATGAATTTATTATTGGCAAACAATTCTATAAGATGTGAATTTTTTTTAACGGGTAAACGCAATAAATAATATCTATGACAACATTTATTTGTTGCTAGTTATCATCATTATTATATCCATATATACATATATATATATATATATGACCACAGAAGCACCTTTAAAAACAGAACGTCGAATTAAAACAGCACTAGCAAACCACTATTGGGAGGTCAAAGAAAATGAACGCTCACCAATAATTGAATGGAAAATAATACGACAGGCCAGTACATGTAGAAATTTAGACGACTCGTGTAGATTATGCCTGAATGAAAAATTTAAAATCCTAAACTGTAAAGATCCTCTAAATCTATTAAACTGTTGAAGTGAGATAGCAAACAGCTGCTTATACAGAAATAAATTTACCTTAGGCTAACGATAAATAAATAAACAAATAAGTAAAAAAACGAAACTAAACAAAAACTTAACGATTTAAAAATTAAAACCTAAAATAGAAATACAAGGAACCACGTGTTAAAATAAATTCACCTATTATATTGACACAACAAAGGAAACAGGATATAGGCCAATCTATAGAGAACAGAACAATAGAACAGAATATAGGAAGTAACACCAACAAGACCTTTGTTTGCGGGAAGCCCAACGATTGGCTGAGAGAACAACAAAGAATCTGCTTGGTTAACTAGCTAGCTGTGTATATAAAAGCACCCGGCAAAACTAACTCCATGCATTTTAGCCTGAAGATTCCCCCCAGGGATGAAACGCGGGAGCCTCTGTGTCGCTTAATTGCCATAAATATATTTTCATAGCTTACTACATATATATAAAGAAGGTAAAGAAAATTTTCATATTTTTTATTTTATTATGTTTAAACAATTTTCGACCACGAATTGTGATCTTCCTCAATGTTTAATGGTGAAACTGGAATAATGCCTGCAGATGAAGATCGACCAGGAAGACTAATTACACAATTACACCCATGCTAAGCACATCTCATACCCACATAAACACGGTCATACATGCACAATAAAGGATGAATTCATCACCACACATAAATATTAGCTGTATTTACTCAGCGTTGCCAGGATGCAGTCAAGTCATTTTAGTTTTTAATTTTTATTTGTTTGCACATTTTTAAACATTGACAACTCTTATTATATTCTTCAATTTTAAATGGATTATACCCCTTAGTGTTTTTTTTTAATTTTTAGGTGATTATTTAAAAATATTTCATATTTGCAGTTATCTGGGTCAGACAATGTAATTTAAAAAATAAATTATAGTTAAGTACATTATTATATTGTCAATAACACGGTACAAGAATAATAAATGAAAATTGGCTAGTGAAAAGCAAAGTTTAATTTGTCAGCTTAAATGCTATTTGTGTTTGACTTTGAAAATCTGACAGGATAACTTTATATGTTAGATGAAGAAAAATAGACATAATGTAAAAGATAAACTGAAAAAAGTGTATATACCAACAATATACAACTAATATGGTGACCTTTAGTATTTTGACGTTACTATTTGAAATGAGTTATTTGAACTATTTACAATTTAGAAACAGACATGAGATGAAAGGAAGGGGGTAAAGAAAAAGATGACAATGGAGGAGAAGAGAGAGATTACAATAATTTTTAGAAATTGATGGTTTGACTGTTAAGTAGAAATCAGATCAAAACAGAAAGAAAGAGACAAATGTTGCATATTTGTTAGACATCGGAAGAATAGGGACAAATAAGAAAGATGGACAAAAGTGAAATCATGTTTAAAATGCAAGTATGGTTGCATGCTTAAAAACAAAAGAAATGTTTATAATTTTGTTTTTAGCTATTGCTTAACTTTATGTATTCTTTGATTATAATTGTAGCTAAACTAGATGTTATATGGTAGAAACCTATTCGTTGTTTAGTAGTATGGTTGGATCAGGAAATGATAGTTGAATCAGTAAATATTTTTTTTATCGTGGATCGATTTTATTAGTGTGACTTTAGTAAAGTTTAGTGTGATTGAAATTTAAGGGTGTTTTGGAGCTTTTATGCTGATACACTCTTTTAATGTATTTTTTTCTCACATTCAATGGAATTAAATAAATGCCAGTATTATTGTGTGAGGTGTCTGTGTATTTTGAGTTGTGACATTTTTCATAGTTGGTGATGTTCGTTGTATGATTGGATTCCTAGTTTAGTTAATTTATCATAGAGTTCTATATCCGTGGGTGTAGGATGATTGGTTTGTGAGTCTCAGAAATAGTGTGTGTTTTCCTCTATTTCATAGTTGTGTGTATGTTGAAGGCTTTCTTTCTAGTGTTTAATATAAAATAGTTTTAGCATTTCCAGATTTTGAGAATATTTTCAGTTTATACTTGTTAACTGCATATTCTAACAGTATTTAGATTTAACCAATCAAGAGGAATGTTTTTATTTTGTTGTAGTTGTGGGAGGAGAAATGTATGTAGTCGTTTTTTTTTTGTTCGTTTGTGGTAGACATGGAAAGTTGAAGTATTTTATGACCTATTTATTAAAATGTCTAAAATATGGTGGTGGTAGGTTTTAAAAATATATGGTGGCAGTCACTCATCTACAAAAATAACTGTTTTTTTTCTTCACCCATTGTTTAATCTTATATCATGCTTGTCTGACATGGCTATGCAGATGATTTTTAAGTTATGATAAAAACTCATATGTTTTATCTGTGGACATTCATTAAGATCAACGATGAGGGGGTGGGTCGATGATGTTAGAAACATTAAGTATATATGCATTCTACTAATTGCGCTACTCTCTCTTTCTAACCTCTGTGTAGCTTAATTGCCATAAATATATTTTCATAGCTTACTACATATATATAAAGAAAGGAAAGAAAATTTTCATATTTTTTATTTTATGATGTTTAAACAATTTTTGACCACGAATTGTGATCTTCAATATTTAATGGTGAAACTGGAATAATGCCTGCAGATGAAGATCGAACAGGAAGACTAATTACACAATTACACCCATGCTAAGCACATCTCACACCCACATAAACACGGTCATACATGCACAATAAAGGATTCTTGTAGATGAGGGGGTATTAAGTATATATGCATTTTACTAATTGCGCTACCACTGATAATAAACTTCAGTGCCTTTATAACCTATTACTTATTGTAAGATCATAGATGTAGATGAATTTTCCTTTCATCAACTTTTATGTTTTATATGATTTGATCAATGTTTTGCTGTTTCCTAAGTTGTGCTACTCCTTACATGTAGTATGACATCGATTTTCTTTAACTTTGAACCATTATATACATTCGTAAACTATGTTTCACTGTGTCTGCTATAATTTGAGGAATGCATACATCAACTCCTTCCCTCTCTTTCTAACTTGCTATGTAAATGAGGGTGTTTGTATGCTTTTCCTTTGATGCTGTCTATATGCCTTTAATTTGGTGCCTATATCCGGTGCTGACGATGAGATAAGATAGTAAAAATAAAAATACATGGTCTCTGAAACGATCGTACACTATTCTATTTTTTCTTGATTTCTTGAAACACAAACTGATCATGTAAAGGTGTTTACACACACACACACACACACACACACATATATACATATATATATATATATATATATATATATATATATATATATATATATATAAATGAATAAATAAAATAATGATTAAAGTACTTAAACTTTTGGCTGTTGTGATTTAAACAATTTTTTTTATTTACTTAAAATAAAATTTCGGTTGATAATTTAAAATTTCTTTCTCTCTTTTTCAAAATGAATTCTTGTAGCACATGTTATTAAAAATTTGAATTAAATGTCTGTTCTCGTCCGTCATAACATGATATGGCATTATATGTGGCTCAAAAGATTAATTTCACTTCATCTTATACTATTATGATGCTTTTCTCATAAAATATAATTGCTTGATTTTTATTTTTTAAAATCTTTTTTTTCTTGCTTTTACAGAAATCTTAATTCTTCAGTTAATCCTGAAAAATGAAATTTCTCACTTGAAGTTGCGTTTTGAACAGGTTTCTTCTTTTATTGACTTCTTTCGCTTAATTATTGTCCATGTATACATGGGTCATTAAAAAAAAAAAATATAGTGAAATTTTTTTTTTTTTAAATACTATTTTTTTTCTTCAGAATTTATTTGCATAAATCTAAACTTTGCATAGTTTTATAGCAAAATCAGTTTAATTTCCCTAAAAACTCCAAATATATGTATATATGATTTTAATGAAATTTAAACCATTTGTATAAGACACTAATTTTACAACATTTCAGTTTCTTCCGGCTATATTAGAAAGTGAAACGGGAGGGGGGGGGGAAGAGTAGCATTAACAACAAGTAAAGTAATATGGTGTTACGAGCATAGTTAAAAAGTACATAGTGGTGATCCTCATTCAATCCCGAGCAACGTCGGGTCTTCCTGCTAGTATATATATATTAGTATTTCATGTATCCACATAAAATTTTATAAGGAGATATAATTTTTTATGTATCAATTTTCAGTATTTACTTCAACAGTGCTCGATAAGTAAGTAGAGCTAGGTAGTAAGCTATGAAAATATATTTATGGCAATTAAGCTACACAGAGGCTGAAGATTCTCCCCGGGGATGAAACGCGGGAGCCTCTGTGTAGCTTAATTGCCATAAATATATTTTCATAGCTTACTATATATATATATATATATATATATACTAGCGGGGCTACCCGGCATTGCTCGGGGTCATAAAAACATATGATTGAAGAAAAATCGCGTGTGTAACATCTTTATATTAAAACTTCTATTTCTCTCCCTCTCTCTATAGCTGTCTCTTTATCTTTCTACTTTTCTCTTCCCTGGTCGCCCAATTTCACCGCTACTTTTTAATGTTGCCTTTTGCGAAAGCTGTTTCTTCCCCACCATTTCATTCTACGTTTCCCGGGGCAATAGTATGACTTATTCCTATAAAAAGTACCACCTCTGTCTGCGCCTTCTATATAGGTACTTATCTCCGCCCCGGTGTTCATACTATATACGTACCTATCGCCGCCCTAGTGCACATAATATATACATACCTATCGCTACTCCAATGCAGATACTATATAAGGACTTATCGCCGCCTGGGTGCAGATACAATATAAGTACCTATCGTCGCCCCGGTGCGAATGCTAAATACGTACCTATTGCCGCCCCGGTGCGAATGCTTAATACGTACCTATTGTCGCCCCGGTGTGCATACTGCATAAGTACCTGTTGCTGACCCAATGCAAATACTAAATATGTACATATCTCCGCCCTGGTGCAGAATGCTAAATACGTACCTATCGCCACCTCGGTGCGAATGCTAAATACATACCTATCACCGCCCCGGTGTGAATGCTAAATACGTACCTTTAGCTACCCTGATGCCCTTTATATATACTAACCTATCGCCGCCCCGGTGCGCGTGCTGTATACGTACCGATTGCCGCCCCATAGCGCATGCTAAATACATTCCTATCACCGGCCTGGTGTACACATTATATACATACTTTTTGCCGCCCATGTGCACATGCTATATACGTACCTATCGACGACCCAGTGTGCATACTACATATGTACATACTGCTGCCTCAGTGTGAATATTAAATATGTACATATCGCTGCTACAGTGCGAATGCTGAATACGTATCTATCGCCACCCCTATGCACTACTATATACGTACCTATTGCCAACCCAGTCCACATACTATGTATATACCTATCGCCGGCCTGGTGCACATACTATATTCGTACCTATCGCCACCCTGGTGCGCATACTATATACTTACCTACCTCTGCAAGGGTGCACATAGATATGTATCATGGATAGGTATCATGTATCATGGATATGTATCATGTATCATCGATATGTATTATGTATCATGGATATGTATGATATATCATGGATATGTATCATGTATCATGGATATGTATCATGTATCATGGATATGTATCATGTATCATGGATATGTATCATGTATCATAGGTATGTATCATGTATCATGGTTATGTATCATGTATCATTGATATGTATCATGGATATGTATCATAGATATGTATCTTGTATCATGTATCATGTACCATGGTTATGTATCATGTATCATGGATATGTATCATGTATCATGTATCATGGATATGTATCATAGATATGTAGCATGTATCATGTATTATGTATCATGTATTATGTATCATGTATTATGTATCATGTATCATAGATATGTATCATGTATATGTATCATGTATCATATAATGTATCATACACATGTATCATGTATCAGTGTTATGTATCATAGACATGTATCATGTATCATAGATATGTGTCATGTATCCTTGATATGTATCATGTATCCTTTATATGTATCATGTATCATGGATATGTGTCATGGATATGTATCATGTATCATAGATATGTATCATTGATATGTATCATGTATCATAGATATGTATCATAAATATGTATCATGGATATGTATCATGTATATGTATCATAGATATGTAGTATCATTTATCATGGTTATGAATCATGTATCATGGATATGTAGCATAGATATGTATCATGTATCATGGATATGTAGCAGGTATCATGGATGTGTATCATGTATCATAGATGTGTATCATGTATCATAGACATGTGTTATGTATCCTAGACATGTATCATGTATATCGATCATGGATATGTATCATGGATATGTATTACGTATATGTTTCATGGATATGTATCATGGATATGTATCATAGATATTATAATGTGTCATGTATTATGGATATGTATCATGTATTATGGATATGTATCATGTATCATGGATATGTATCATGTATGTGTATCATGGATAAGTATCATGTGTCATGTATCAGAGATATGTAACATGGATATGCATCATTTATCATGGATATGTATCATGTATCATGTATCATAGATGTGTATCATGTATTATGGATATTTATCATGTATCATAGATATGCATCATGTATCATGGATATGTATCATGTATCAGGGATATGTATCATGGATATGTATGATGTGTCATGTATCATAGATATGTATCATGGATATGTATCATGTAACATGGATATCTATCATGTGTCATGTATCATGTATACTAGATATGTATCATGTATCATTGATATGTATCATGGATATGTGTGATGTATATGTATCATGTATCATGTGTCATGTATCATAGATATGTATCATGTAACATGGATATGTATCAGGGATATGTATCATGTATCTGTATTATGTGTCATTGATATGTATCATGGATATGTGTCATTGATATGTATCATGGATATGTGTCATGGATATGTATCATGTATATGTATCATGTATCATTGGTTATGTATCATGGATATGTATCATGTATCATAGATATGTATAATGTATCATGTATCATTGATATGTATCATGTTCAAAATTGATTTCGTAATTTAGTTTGGTATGATTTCTTCTGTTTTCTACAACTTGATTCTCAGAAAAGAAACGTTGCTCGTTAGTCTTTTTCTACTCTATTGTTACTTCCATAGAAGATGCTCGACTGAGTTTCAATTTCTGGTTCCATGTTGTAAAACCTTCGCATCAAAAACGTGCCTTCTACCACCGCCGTAAACAACTGTCTTTTCTTCCTTTGTGTGTCTAACATGAAACGAAATTTCCATGGATAGAGTTTCTTTCCAAGGACTTTCCATCCGTGGAACACATAACCATGGGATTGCTTCCCTCGGGGCTAAAACATGGTCATCTTCAAATCCAACGTTAATAAACAATTGTAATAAGCCGTCCTCATAAGTCATCGAATTATATTAATTCCAATCATGTCTTAATAGTCATCATTCGACTGACAATCAATCTATGCCATTAACCCTTATCCTTGATAAGTGGTGACTCATCAGTATTATATATATATATATATATATATATATATATATATATATAAAATTAAATAAACATTGGTGAAGTCGACACTAATTAATTTGTATTTCAATGCATCCATGTCTTCTCAAGACTGTGTCTAAAAGACTTTTAGACACAGTAGATGCATTGAAACACAGTTAGTATCGACTGTCACAAACGTTTATTTAATTTTATAAAAGTTCTACATTGTATTGAGCACTTTTGAAACAATATTGGTTTTGTGTTCAATGTAAATATATTTGACTATTGAATATATATATATATTATTTGTATATTTTGATTTTATGTGGTGTGTGTATATATATGCTTGAAGATCAATGTTCTACCGAAATGCTTATCTAGGCATATGCATATTCATATATATATATATATATATATATATGTGTGTGTGTGTGTATATATATATATATATATATATATATGAGAGAGAGATACATATACACTCACATACATATGATAACACACACATGTGTGT
>OY744530.1:76774113-76821613 GCA_963556195.1 Sepiola atlantica
TATAAATAAATATTATTCATACAATTAATTAAACCCATTTTCATCATAACCGGCGTGTTTTCTAAATCATTTCAATGCGAGTACTGTTAAAATTGCAAAGTCATTGGCTGTTTAATAGGTTATGTCCTCCCTCCCTCCCTCCGGTAATTAAATATGGCGATCTAATTAAGCAGCAAATTGGCTGTTTAATTAGGGGTGTCCTCCCTCCCTCCGGTAATTAAATATGGCGATCTGATTAAGCAGCAAATTGGCTGTTTAATTAGGGGTGTCCTCCCTCCCTCCGGTAATTAAATATGGCGATCTGATTAAGCAGCCAATTGGCTGTTTAATCAGGGGTGTCCTCCCTCCCTCCGGTAATTAAATATGGCGATCTGATTAAGCAGCAAATTGGCTGTTTAATTAGGGGTGTCCTCCCTCCCTCCGGTAATTAAATATGGCGATCTGATTAAGCAGCAAATTGGCTGTTTAATTAGGGGTGTCCTCCCTCCCTCCGGTAATTAAATATGGCGATCTGATTAAGCAGCCAATTGGCTGTTTAATCAGGGGTGTCCTCCCTCCCTCCGGTAATTAAATATGGCGATCTGATTTAGCAGCCGATTGGCTGTTTAATAAGTTATGTCCTCCCTCCCTCCGGTAATTAAATATGGCGATCTGAGTAAGCAGCAAATTGGCTGTTTAATCAGGGGTGTCCTCCCTCCCTCCGGTAATTAAATATGGCGATCTGATTAAGCAGCCAATTGGCTGTTTAATCAGGGGTGTCCTCCCTCCCTCCGGTAATTAAATATGGCGATCTGATTTAGCAGCCGATTGGCTGTTTAATCAGGGGTGTCCTCCCTCCCTCCGGTAATTAAATATGGCGATCTGATTAAGCAGCAAATTGGCTGTTTAATTAGGGGTGTCCTCCCTCCCTCCGGTAATTAAATATGGCGATCTGATTAAGCAGCAAATTGGCTGTTTAATTAGGGGTGTCCTCCCTCCCTCCGGTAATTAAATATGGCGATCTGATTAAGCAGCCAATTGGCTGTTTAATCAGGGGTGTCCTCCCTCCCTCCGGTAATTAAATATGGCGATCTGATTTAGCAGCCGATTGGCTGTTTAATAAGTTATGTCCTCCCTCCCTCCGGTAATTAAATATGGCGATCTGAGTAAGCAGCAAATTGGCTGTTTAATCAGGGGTGTCCTCCCTCCCTCCGGTAATTAAATATGGCGATCTGATTAAGCAGCCAATTGGCTGTTTAATCAGGGGTGTCCTCCCTCCCTCCGGTAATTAAATATGGCGATCTGATTTAGCAGCCGATTGGCTGTTTAATCAGTGGTGTCCTCCCTCCCTCCGGTAATTAAATATGGCGATCTGATTAAGCAGCCGATTGGCTGTTTAATCAGTAGTGCCCTCCCTCCCACCATTTAATTAAATATGGCGATCTGAGTAAGCAGCCGATTGGCTGTTTAATCAATGGTGTTCTCCCTCCCTCTGGTAATTAAATATGGCGATCTGATTAAGCAGCCGATTGGCAGTTTAATCAGTGGTGTCCTCCCTCCCTCCGGTAATTAAATATGGCGATCTGATTAAGCAGCCGATTGGCTGTTTAATCAGTGGTGTCCTCCCTCCCTCCGGTAATTAAATATAACGATCTGATTAAGCAGCCGATTGGCTGTTTAATCAGTGGTGTCCTCCCTCCCTCCGGTAATTAAATATGGCGATCTGATTAAGCAGCCGATTGGCTGTTTAATCAGTGGTGCCCTCCCTCCCTCCGGTAATTAAATATGGCGATCTGATTAAGCACCCGATTGGCTGTTTAATCAGTGGTGTCCTCCCTCCGGTAATTAAATATGGTGATCTGAGTAAGCAGCCGATTGGCTGTTTAATCAGTGGTGCCCTCCCTCCCTCCGGTAATTAAATATGGCGATCTGATTAAGCAGCCGATTGGCAGTTTAATCAGTGGTGCCCTCCCTCCCTCCGGTAATTAAATATGGCGATCTGATTAAGCAGCCGATTGGCTGTTTAATCAGTGGTGTCCTCCCTCCCTCCGGTAATTAAATATGGCGATCTGATTAAGCAGCCGATTGGCTGTTTAATCAGTGGTGTCCTCCCTCCCTCCGGTAATTAAATATGGCGATCTGAGTAAGCAGCCAATTGGCTGTTTAATCAGGGGTGTCCTCCCTCCCTCCGGTAATTAAATATGGCGATCTGATTAAGCAGTGGACGTTAATGTGGCACGTTAAATATGTAAACAACAACACTTGCAAACACCGTGCTCAGTTTTCCATTTTTAAAACCGTCCTAAGTTTGTTTATTCTTAGCCATTATGTGTTAAAACACAACTTTATTAAATCAAATTGTTTAATTAAAATAATAATTGATTTAAAAATTACTATATAAAAACGCGCGCGCGCACGCCCCCCCCCCCCCCACACACACAGTTCAGGTAAACTTTTTCTTTCCGAGAATTAAAAAACTTTTCGTGTTTACTGTATTTGATTTCTTAATACTTTCATATCGAATATTATCATTTTTTCACGACCTCAACAGAATTTATGATTCCATGTTTTATTTATTAAAAAAAAGATGTGATTTTTTTTTCTTTAATGTCAACAAAATAAACTAACACATTGTACTGGAAAACTATACAACTGATTGTAGAATCAAATTGTTTAATTAAAAAAAAGGTCATTAAACAAACCCCCCCCCACACTGTGTTCACTGTATTTGATTTTTTGGTGCTTTTTCATTTTAGGACCCACGCTAACTTTGACCCCGTCGTTACAGTTAGGGTTAGGTTTGTTTTTTTTCCTTTTTAATTAAAAATATTTACATGTATAGGGGGGGGGGAGGATAAAAAAATTGGGGGAAGGCGGTCAAAAAATTTTTTTTTTCTCAACTAAAAAATATTTCTATGACTGGTAATATAAAAAAATTGAGGGGGGTACAAAAAAATGTTTTCTTTCTATTTAAACTACAGGTCTTTCTATTTATGGGCGAGGGAAAAACAAAATCGGGGTAGGGTCGAATTTTTTTTCCTTTATTTTCAACTAAAATATTCTTGGTCATAAACACAGAAAATCAATGTCTAACCACCACAGAAATATGACTGGGGCTCCATTGGCTTACGCGTGAGCCTTCATTTCTGATGCGGCAGCCTAGCAAAAATATGCGACCGGAGGGAGCATATATTTGCTAGTATATATAATGGAAATATATATATATATATAATGAACAAAAAAATATATATATATATCAACATTTGTTTGTGTGTTATAAAAATCGATATGTTTACAGTTAGAATATTCAAATAAGTTTGAATAAGATTAAGATGTTTTAAAAAGCTAAAGACACCATTGAAAATTTCGTTCGATTCCATAACTTTGGGAAATTATCAGTTAGGTCCATAAAATAATTAAAATATATTAGAACATAAAGAAATTTTCTTCGTTTCATAAAACAAAAATAAAATTAAACAAAGAATATCTCGGTGAAGAATGTATTTGAAAAAAAAAAAGGTTTAAACATTCAAATAATTATCTTGTTGGTATTTTAAAGATTTAAAATAATAAAAGAAAAAAATAATTTGCTTTGATTCGTTCAAGCCATTTGACCGTTACAGAAACATAAAGAACAACAGCGTCAACAAATAGTGTATTTTTAAGAACATCACTGTGCTGACAGTTTTTTTTATTTATTACTTGACATCACATTGGAAATGTTATTTTAAACTTTTCTTTCAAGGCAAAAATTGTAAACATGACGATATTTAAAATTATTTTTCCTAAAAAACTTACAACGGGTGAATACTACTAGTGTGTGTATATATATATATATATATATATATATATATATAAATATGTACTATAAATATTTTTAAATATTAAAATGTTTTTATACCTACAGACGATATCGTTTCGAGTTTTCTACCCTCATCAGTGCAGGAGTGGTGGTTGCAGGCGACTGAATTTAATTTGTAGATTCAGCCTAGAATCACGAGCCTAACACCTATGCCCACACTGCCGCAAGAAATCGCCACAGACAGTAGTGGAAATTAACGTACACTTACCCGAGAAGGTGGGGCAAGCGTCTAGTGGTCGAAAGTGTTCGACACTCTAGTGGAACTTTGCATAATCGCTAGTGACAACAATCTTGTAATTCCAAACAGGGCTCTATTATTAAGACTATTAAATCTTAAAGGGGCATTATTAACTATAAATATTTTGAAATATTAAAGTGTTTATATATATATATATATATATATATATAGATATATATATATATGCATATATGCACACAGAATGTTCTGCCTCTTCTTCCCTTGCACTATATCTAAGGAGGTAGATTATCTCTCACCCCCTTCCCCTCTTGCTTCTCTATTCTTTCTTGCTTTCCTTTTTTTCACTGACATCATCACCTTGCCAGGCATTCTCCTCTCAGGTGATCAGTTTATTCCCTCCGATATTGGAATCGGTAATCTTCTCCATTTCATCTTTCCTTGACTGGGGATGCCTCTCAGTTCGATGTTATAATATAAAGTCTTTGTCATTGACAAAAGTAAGTGGATATACCATCCGAAGAAAGAGGATATGGGTGAAGGGAAAGGGAAGGGAAGAGAAGATGAGGAATACCAAAAGAGAAAATAATAATAAATTCATGCATGCATATATATATATATATATATATATATATATATATATATAAAGCAAAGCTGTTTGTATGTGGGTGTTGCTGCATCACAGTGAAACAGTTAATCTAAGAACCAAACTAACTGCAGATTTGGAATCAGCACCTTCGATCCGATGTCTTTATTAACGTCAGAAGTTCTTGAACCTTTTTTAAAACTCATTATTAAAATTTAAAAGTACGTAAAAATAACATTAAAACGAATGTTCCGACATTTTTAGCATTCCCTTTCCCAGTCGGTAGAACAGCATACTTCTTAGCCTTTTCACTACTAATAGGAAAAAATAAATCAATAAAACTCAAACAATATTGTTATTTTTAGTAAAATCATTGTACGTATTTTACACCTTTTTTTTTTTAATTTAAAAATGTAACTTTTCTTCGTTTCTTTTAGATAATCGAACCATTTTAGCTCGATGTGGACTTTGTATTCCTCTGCCAAACTCGAACGGTTTAAGCAGGTTACAAAGAAAAAATATTTCCGTTTGATCAGCGACCGTGTGGATAAAGCGTCCACTTTCAGTTCCAATATTTCATGCAATCTTTTAAGGTTCATATTTCACACTCGACAATTGTTTTTTTTTTTTTTGCTATATCATTCCAGTTATTCTCTAGTTGATATCACTCATTATTTTAAACCAGAATAATGCACTTGTTTATTTATTTTTTTTAATTATTATTTGATTGCGATTTAAAATAAAAACAAAACAAAAAAAAACTTTTTTCATTCGAACTGACCTGCAGAAGAGAAAAGTTTGAGAAACCTGGCATTGATGGGTTCTTCAGCTAGTATATATATATATATATATATATATATATATATATATATATATATATATATATATAATGTTGGGGAATATATAAAGATTGTATATAAAACACCCAGATATTATTCAAAATTGAACATAATAATTGTTTATTTTCTCTTATATGTTGAATTGAAAGAGATATAATCCCTTACATTAGAACATTTCTAAAGAAATATTTTTCTCGTTAGAGGGTTGCCAGTAATTACAGCGTAAATTTCTACGAGGTATGGATTTATACAAAGTTTGAATTGTTTCCCAAGGAATTTTTATCCACTCTTCAACTAACATAGTCTCCAGTTCTTTCAGTGATCATGGTGTGGGATATTGACTCCGTGTTTTTCTAAAATGTGTCATAAAAGTTCAATAATATTGAGATCTGGGAACTGTGGTGGTCAGATAAGATGTTCCACGTCACTAGAATGTTCCTTGTGCAATTCAGTAACAACTTAAGCTGCGTGAATTAATGCGTTATCATCCGGAAAGATTCTGTTTCTCTCCAAATGTTTAAATAGTTTTGACTATTAATTCTGTCATTGAGGGAAACCATTGAACCAGCAGATTTCCAAGATATAGCCCAAGAGCATCCTCCATGTTTAACAATTGAAAGAAGAAGACCGTCCAGATCAAATGCTTCTTTTGGCCATCTCCATGATGATCAGAACTAAGGTATGGGATTATTTGTCCGAGAAAATAACATCATTCTCGTGCTCTCGCTACCAATTCTGTAACCTTTTATTCCACTCTAAATGCTTTGCAAATTTTGTTTTTGGCAGTAGTGGTTTTCCAATTGCAGCCCGCCCGTGAAATCCTGCAAATAGTTTATGTGGAAACTGAGTTTTCGAGATAATCATTAAGCTCTACAGTAATTTTGGAAGCTTTACAAGACATTACTACTTGTTACATCAAACATCTGGGCTATTTTCATTATGCTAGCGCCTGCCATATGAACACCAACAATATGGCCTCTTTGAAAGTCTGATAGATCTGTCATTTTAATGAATCTTAATTGTCTCATTTTGATATATGAAAAAAACCTAACAATTTTTACGAAACGTATTAAGCAACAGTAATAATAAATAAAAAATTAAAAAAAAAAAGAAGCTTTTGACAGTTTTATAGATATTTAGAAATTATGATGGTATGTGTTTACGCTATTTTGTCAAACTCTTGTATATTATATATATAATGTACATACGTTATATATGTGCGTACACACACATACATATTCAATCTTTTAATATTACTTTTTGAAATTAGAATGTGTACATGTCTGCATTATTTTACATTAAGAGCTTATAAATGTATTTTTATTGTTGTATATATTCACATACCCCTTTTCTCTCTATCTATTTCTCTCTCTCTTTCTCTCATATATATATATATATATATATATATAATTCAGGCACGGCGGGACAGTTATAAAAGTGGGGGGGCTCTCCTAAAAGGTGGAGGAGGGGCCGGTTAAACACATGCATATATAACTTCATTATTGATGACCGTAAAGTGGGGGGGCCAAGTCAAAAAGTGGGGGGGGGGGGGGGGCTTGAGCCCCCCCCCCCCTGCCCCTGCCACCGTCCATGTATATATATATATATATTAGTGTATTCTTATTTATAACTACCTGTCTTATATATGCATCTCTCTTCTTTTTCTATAATATATATATATATATATATATATATATATATATAAATTAATCTCGCATTGTTAATGGCTTACATATCAATGTTATTAACATATCCAAGAATGCTTTAAATGGACGACCAACCAATACTACTTAACCTACAGGAGCTAGCCAGGCTCTTCGTTCGACACCGGAATTTGAATCATGGCCGCCAACACCACCAGGGCAGAGAGACGTTTTATCAAGTAACAAAGAAATAAGTTTGGTTATTCTTGTTTTTAATTTTAAAAAAAAAAATGACTCAATAACTGGTCACCTCTGAAGATGGAATTTATTCCGAAATATAAGATTAATGTAAAAAAAAAAAATATATACATATAAATTAATCTTGCATTGTTAATGGCTTACATATCAATTTTATATATATATATTCGTACAAATTTGGTGCGTACAAATTGAATTAATCTTTCAGCTATATGCAACTGTATGTGTTTCTTGGATTTGCTTACCTTTTTATTTTTTATATAAAAAAAAGTTTACTCTCCTGTATTACATTCCAGATGTTCAGGTGTATCTATACACATTGCATAGATACACACACACACATATATATATATATATATATATACTTACTTATGTTTTAGCTTGATTCATTTTACGCACATATGGATTCATCAAAAACATTTCATTCATAAATTCATGCATATTTATTTCTACTTTTTTCTGTAAGGTTTTGCATTCTTCTTATCTATATCCGCAACTATTTATTCTACCTATTGCTTATATAGTGTTTGTGCTTGTATATTTTATCATCTCTTTTTTTTCTCACACTGTGTTTTCGAAAACTATGCAAGCAGATACACACTATATATATATGTGTGTGTGTGTGTGTGTATATAATATGTGACTGCTTGTATGTTTTTCACACACAGACACATATATATATAATGTGTATGTATATATTCATCTCTTTTTTTTCAAACAATGGGACATGGTGTCATGTATATATATATATATATATATAATCTACCTACTAACATCTGTATAATATATGACTGCATGTATGTTTTTCATACACACATACATATATATGAAAAGTATACAAGCAGTTACACACTATATATACACATTATGTATATATATATATATATATATATATAGTTTGTGTGATTGTATATATTCATCTCTTTTTCTCACACAGTGAGATGGTGTCTATGTGTGTGTGTGTATATATATATATATATATAAATATATTTGTATACATATATTCAAATATCTACCTACTAACATGTGTGTATACAGATATACACACATGCATAAACTCATTTATGTATTATATTTGGTTGTTCATACATATATGCTTGTATAAGTGTGTGTGTTGTGTGAGGAAAGAGGTGAAGGAAAGTGAAGAAAACCACTCTATTCTGTATTTGTTATTGGATTCTTTGGCATTGGAGCTGCGACAACTATTTTAGTTGTTAAAAACCCTTGGAATGGCAAACTAGTTCTAAAACTGATTTGACATTTGTGTACAGGGCGTAGATATGGGTGGCCAATAAGCGTGGGGTGGGTTGCATGGCGAGGGTGATTGTAGAAAATCTGCAATGGAACTGGTGAAGGGGGAGGAGTGTCGGCGATAGGGAGGGGAGGTGGTGCAGTTCAGGCGTGAGAAGAAGACATCGAAGAATAAAGAATATGCAATATTGGATTCCATTCTGTGAGAATGATGCATGCCTCGTTTTCTCCTGCCTTTCTGAAATTTTTATTTTTTAAAGAGTGAAAGGCTGTTGGGTGGAGGTAGGGAGATAGAAGCAGAGAGAGGAAGAGAAGGAGAAAGGGAGAGTTAATATGAAGAAATTAAAGGAGAGAAGGTGGTGCTGAGAATAGACAGAGAAAGCAGGTGATAAGGAAAACGTAATGTAGGAAAGAGAAGAAAAAGAAATGAAGAGAGAGAGAGAAGAAAAAAATGAAGAGAGAGAGAAGAAAAAAATGAAGAGAGAGAGAAGAAAAAAATGAAGAGAGAGAGAAGAAAAAAATGAAGAGAGAGAGAAGAAAAAAATGAAGAGAGAGAGAAGAAAAAAATGTAGAGAGAGAGAAGGAAAAGAAATGAAGAGAGAGAGAGAGAAGGAAAAGAAATGAAGAGAGAGAGGGAAGAAAAAGAAATGAAGAGAGAGAGAGAAGAAAAAGAAATGAAGAGAGAGAGGGAAGAAAAAGAAATGAAGAGAGAGAGAAGGAAGAAAAAGAAATGAAGAGAGAGAGGAAAGAAAAAGAAATGAACAGAGAGAGAAAAAGAAAAAGAAATGAACAGAGAGAGAGAGAAGAAAAAGAAATGAACAGAGAGAGAAAAAGAAAAAGAAATGAACAGAGAGAGAGAGAGAAAAAGAAATGAACAGAGAGAGAGAAAAAGAAATGAAGACAGAGAGAGAGAGAGAGAAATGAAAACAGAGAGAGAGAAAAAGAAATGAAAACAGAGAGAGAGGAAAAAGAAATGAAGAGAAGAAAAAGAAAAAGAAATGAAGACAGAGAGAGAGGAAAAAGAAATAAAGAGACAGAAAGAAGAGAAGTTTTATGAGAGAGATATATTTTAATTAATGAGAAGAGGTAGAATTTAAGAAATTCAAGAGAGATGGATTAAAAAATGGGAAGAGAGGATTTAAATAAAGAATTTAAGAGATTAAAGGGAAGGAGAGCAAGAGGGGATGTAAGTGAAGATCTGTGGGACGAAAGCGTTGTACAAATTAGCAAAGAAAGATAAAAGTCACTGTAAACAAACGACAAGCTTTCCTTCATGAGTTTTTTGTTATTTTACCTATTTTCTATTTTAGTTTCTTTTTGTTCTGTTCTTTTTGGACAACAGTTGGTTTTCTCTGAGTAAACAATTCAATATTGATTAGAGAAATTCTTATACTTTCAATCATTTTGTTTATCCGTCCTAAAAGGATTTTTTTATTTACTTTATTAGAAGAGGAATTTTAAAGTAGCATATAATCTAGAACCCAATTTACTATATATTCTTAGATACGGACATGGACTCGCTGCACTATAAATAGCTGCGTTGGCCTGTCGATCCTACTTAACCTGGTCTTTAACTTTATATTTAACCTTGAAAATCGATAGGGAAAGTTTGTATACCTACTTCCCACTGTGTCAAAGTTAGACACAAGGGTAGTGTATAGTGGAGAATGCATCTGTGGAGGCGTCTCTCAGAGCACTCTTCGTTGCCTAGACAGAGTTCAAAATCGACTTCAAAATTTAATGGGTGATGATCTCTTCTGTTCTATACCACCCCTTTCTCACAGAAGAGACGCCGCTGATCTCCCTATTCTATCGTTACTTTCATGGTCAATTGAACTTTAATCTCTGGTTACCCCTTGTAAAACATTCACAGCAAGAACTCGTCTTATAATTTCAGCAAAAAAACTTTCATTCTTGCTCCATGTGCCTAGCACCAGGCATAATTTTCATGAACAGAGTTTCTACGCAAGGGTTTCTTGTCTATGGGACACATTGTCAGGGGACTGCTTTCCTGCAGATTATTACATGGTCGTCTTCAAATCCAATGTCAACAAACGTAGTTCATTCCATTAAACATTCTCAATCCCCTCATGAGGTTCTCCATCATTCAACTGGTAATCATTCTATCTCATTAACCCTTAGCCTCGAGTGGCCTTCAGCCTTGATAAGTCGTGACCCATTAATACAAAACAAAAGTGCAATGCCTTCATCAAGGAGGCCCCATCATCAAGCAATCGGTGTCCACTCTCTCCACATCTCTCGTTTATCTGCACTACAACAACACAATCTCTATTGTTTAACAGATTGAAGAACTTCACTTTATGTCACAGCAACAATCTATATACGCATCACTGACTCAAGAGAGATAACCCATAACTACAAATGATTCAAGGAGAATAACTCATAATCCACAATCGGCAATAAACCAAACCTCTCTCCAAAAGATGAGGTAATGGCTGGAAGTATGGCCGTCTGTGACCGATCAGAACAGATATTAACTTTGATCCGGACAATAGGTTCAAAGACCCTGGTGTCAAGTATAAAAAGAAAGCTTATTCTGATTGTTTTTGTTTTCTTAGAGTATCACTCAATTTAGAAGAGATTAGTGTTTCTATAAAAAAAATGCAATGCCTTGATACAACTTGTTAAAATCAGATTTTTATTTGAGTTTCAAACTTGACGTCGTTTTATTGCCTTGTTGAAAAACAAATTCATTAACTTCTACATGCATGAAAGGTGCTCGACTGAGCTGCAATTTCTGGTTATTCCCTCATAAGATATTCACAGCAAGAACTCGTCTCTATCACAACTGCAAAGAACTTTCCTTTCTCTCTCCATGTGCCTAACAACAATAAACATACACAGAGTTTCTTTCAAAGAACTTATCATCTGTGGAACACAATATCATGGGACTGCTTTCCTGCAGACTGCAACATGATGTGCTTAAAAATCCAATGTAAACAAATACTGGTCGTAAACCGTTACTATAAGTAATCAAACTCTGTCCATTCCATTCATCTTTTTCAATCCCTTCATGATGTTCTTCATCATTCAATTGACAATGCATCCACTTCATTAACCCTTATCTTCGAGTGGCTTTTGATCTTGATAAGTGGTAACTCATTATTTAAAAAAAAACCAGCATTCCAATGACATTGCAGACACTGAAGCGCAAACAACATGTCATAAACTCTCACATAAATACTTCAACCAAACGCCTTAATCCAGCAAGCTAGATGTCACTCAAAATGCCCTTTCAAGAAAAGATTTGGATGCATAGCTTAGGGGATTATTAAAGTGTTTGGTTGGAAAAGCTTTTGAGTGAACATGTAGGTCATGAGTTCAATCTCTGAGCTCGACTTCATTCTAAAAAAAAAAAAAGTAGTTAAATTGATGCAATGTATCCCAAAGCATTGAAAGAGGAATGAGAACAGTTTGTCAGCAGCTCAAAATTCCGACTCGGCTAAATGGCACCTGACAAAGTATAGTGGTTGAAATGTCGCGAATATGACAACCAAGATGAGAAGAACAGTCTGAATTAGATAGTGGAAATTGTAACGACTTCTCACCTCGAAAATATAGGCAGATGCTAATCTGATAAAATGATGAGGGAGGATGAATGAATGCTGTTATAGTTGGGGCTGTGTAAATTAGGGACAAACAAATTTATAAAAATGGGGTGGGGGATGTCAGAAATTCCTTCAATAACTTGATTATAACTTTTATACATCCATTTTTGAAAAGGTCAGAGTCATTTCTTTCACTTTTCGTGCAATTGATTGGTTGGTTGAACATTTCATTTGCGTATTTTTGATATTTTTGAAATTTCAATTTTTTATTAAATTCTATTTAATTTTTTATTAGTATTTTTTAAATTTAATTAATTTTTTATTTAACTTCGGTATTTTCTTTTGTCCATCTTTGTGTTTCTCTAAATGCGGCTGATAAAAATGAGTTGAATAATTTTCTTTTCGGGTTTTTTTCTATTTCCTTTGCACAATTGTCTCCCTTATTAATATCAATGTTTTTTGTTTTTTTTTCGATTCTTTGTTGTGCTTCTCCTCAATTTTTTGACATTTTAAAAGTTTATTTTTTAAAATTTATTTTTTGTCTCAATTTTGTTTTTCTTTTCATTTCTTTGAATTTGTCGTTTTTTACTCCCCCTTCTCAGTTGTACTCGTTTTACTCTCCTTGATATTTTTGCCATTTCCCCCATCTTTTTTCTCTCAATTTACAACTTCTTTTGCCTGCTTTAAAATAAAATTATTCTCATTCTCTCTTTATAGCTAAGCTTTATATTCTTTCACTTCTCTCTCGTTTCTCTCTCTTTTAATTCTCTATATTCTTTTCCTCTCTTTTATTTTATGCTAATTTTTCTCTCTCACTCTCATTCTCTCTCTCTCTTTTGGTTTCACACTCATTTTCTTTCTCTCTTTTTTTCTCTTCCTCATTTTCTTTCTCTCTCTCTATCATTTTCTTTCTCTCTCTCTTTCTCATTATCTTTTCCTCTTTCTCTCTCTCTTTCCTATTATCTTTCTCTCTCTCTTTCCATTTTTTTTCTCTCTCTCTTCCCCTTTTTTTCTTTCTCTCTTCCCCATTATCTTTCTCTCTCTCTCTCTCCATCTCTCTCTTCATAATTATCTTTCTTTCTCTCTCTCTTCATAATTATCTTTCTCTCTCTCTCTTCATAATTATCTTTCTCTCTCTCTCTTCATAATTATCTTTCTCTCTCTCTCTCTTCATAATTATCTTTCTCTCTCTCTCCTCCTAATTATCCTCCTCTCTCCTCCTAATTATCCTCTTCTCTCTTTCTCTTCCTAATTATCCTCTTCTCTCTCTCTCTCTTCCTAATTATCTTCCTATTTCTATTCCTCATTATCTTTCTCTCTCTCCTCATCATTTTCTCTCTCTATTTATTTTCTTTCTCTCCCTCTAAACCCTTTTTTCTCTTTCACCCTCATTTTCAATTCCATCTATCTTTATTTTTAGACCCTTTCTCTCTCACCCTTTCATTTTTTCGCCATCTTTCTCTTAAAATTTTTTTTTTTTTTACTGTTCCTGGTGATTTTCTCCCCAACATTCACTTTACTCCTTGAAAAGTTGTTGCATCTGTGGTTTGCACAACATCATACAGACGTTTTAGACATGCAGATAACAAAACAGTTTTTTTTAATACTTCAATTCACCCCAAACAAGGCACACTGCCACTAAGACGTAAGAGGCTACTGTTAATTAAGGACCATATTCATAGGAGCGTCCTAAGTGGTGAGTTGTGCAGCAAGGTCCTGCAAATGAATGCAAAGACACCAAGGCACAACAAGCCTCAGGTTGTTGTTTGTAGTTTTCCTTCTTTTAAATAAGTTGCCCCTATTGAGACTTTAGAGTCTAGTCTACCCTACTATTTCACCTGAAGCCAGAGAAGAGCTGAATGCATACCTTTAACAAGGATATTAGTGAAAGTGAAACAATAGCTTGACCAGGATTCAAACTCTGTGAGCCTATTTCCTCATCCGTGATCTTGCAGCTGAACAAATTTAAAATTCATTGTTACCATCTACTTACATTCTCACATGTGTCACAATAGAAATTGGTATTGACCTCTGAAGTTCGAACTTGAAACCTAGACATGAGAAGTATAACATAGTAATGTATATAGCAATATTTAGATACATGTGTGTAATAATATTAAAAACGGTATTTTTGCACATAGGCTAGAGTAAGCGTCAGGTTATTATAGTGGAAAGTTCAATTAGAAGTTCCATTTGAATTAGGGCGATGTGTCAGGATGTTGTGTCACAAATAAGAAGTCAGTAGTGACACATAGTGAATAAGTAAGATCTTCCTTATTTTTCTGGATTACAAAAGAGCGATCGTGCTTTGGGATAGCTGTTCTCACTTCCCTATGGGGGATGAGTTGGGAGTCGTTTGGTCAATGTATAGTAGGTCGTTTGTTCTGTCTTGTCGCTTTCCAGCATCCTTTCTGTTCTTTGGGGAGTAGATCATCTTCACTCAGTTGTGCCGTTTGGTAAGCAGATTATCGGTCTGTAGTTGCTTGGGATTGTTCTCTTGTCACTTTATTTTTGTATTAATGTGGTTTATTCTGTAGTTATTTACTCTAGTATGTCTGCTTTGCATATACATTTTAATAAGTTTAGTTTTAGTCATGAATTTTTGAAACCAGAATCCATGTATTTCATCATGTCCAGGTGTTTTCCAATTAGCCATTTTTCTTAAGGTTGTCTTAAAGGTTTCTTAATTAATTCCGGTTTCTGTTCCTTGTTCTGTTTTCTATGTTTTTCAACCACTCAGCATTTTGTGTTGTGATCTTGTCGACTTTCCTATATATTGCTCCAGAATTGTCTTGTTTCTGTTCAGTCTGGTTGTACTGTTTTTGTCCTTCCTCGCTTTAGTTTTTGGTAAAACTGGCTTTCATTGTTTACAAAAGTCCAATTTTATTTCTGCTGTTCAGATTTGTATCTACATCTTCTTAATACTCCTTACTTTGATAGTATCTTTTGCTTTAGTTCTTCATGTTTCGTGGTTAGTTATTGTTTTCCTTTGTCAGTCATATTTTCCTCTTCCATTATTATTACTATGCTGCTGATGATGATTAATTATGTCTTTCCATTATCATCATTGTCATCATTACATTTTTTCTCTCTATTTTCTGTTTTGATTATTTCCATCTTTTCCAATCAAAAGCACACTTAGTTTTCAAGTTTGTTATGGCTATATTTGGCATCTGCTTAAGATGGACCCTTAATATCCCATTGAACTTGATATGAATTTGACATGGAGTTCCATTCCCTCCCCCATCTGCGATTCATCTTTTTATTCCCACACCCATCACTGCATTGCCTTCTAACTTCCACCTCCTTCCATTCATACTTGATCCTCCCACCGTCCCCAGCCTTTTGAAATCATTCCTTCTCTCTTGCTTTCACCCTTCTATCTTGGGACATATCATCATGTCATTTCTATCGTTAAAATGTTAATTGAAATTTCCATCTCAACTTCACAATTGTCTCTGATTGTAGACATTATTGCCTATCCTTGGATTAATTCGGATGTGTCCAAGATTACTCATACCATACACATTTGCAATATATATATATATATATATATATATATATGAATGAATGATGTATTTGCATAAAATCTTCTTTTAGAAATATTTGAACATTCTAGTTTTAGCGTTCCCTCCATTTTTATTCTCAGAATGTGAATGTAAATTGATTTGCAGTTTTATTCATGAATTTGAATTCTCTAAAATTTACTTTTTTGTTTTGTGTTAAATTAAATCTAATGAAAAGAATCTCAAAAATTGTTTACCTAAAAAGATTATACAAAATATGTGCCCCCTCTCCTCTTTGTTTGTACAAACATGAAGAATTTATGCTGTTTTCAGAGTCAGTTCTTATAACATTGGATATCATTTCAAGAGTACATCCTTAAGACAATAAAAAAGGGTATTGATTTATGAAAATTAAACTTTTATAGTTATGGATCGAGAAATAAATGGATGTCCCGTTGAGGTTGGGGTTGAAGCTGTTCTCCATCTGCATTAAACAAGAGAATTTGCCCCCCACTCACTGTACAGAGTGTTTGGAAAATTTATGGTATAACTTTGCGAGTATGTTCTATTAGAGTTGCAGAGACGGATTATAAGGATTCCAAAATATTCGATTTCATCTTTTAGAGTCTTACAATATTTAGACTGTGGACTGATTCTTTGGAGATTAAAAAATCTGACTCTGACTCCTAGTATTCTTACGAGTTCGAAACTTTTTGAAACCTCTGAATCCAACTCAGACGCCACTATCATGTATTCTATGTGTGTAAAAGAGCCTCTTTGTGCATGAGAGTTGATTTTGTTATAGCTCTCCATTACTAGTCTAATTTCCGTTGTGGTTCGTCTCTTCCTCTTCGTGTTGTTTGTTTTGTGCTGATCATATTTATTTACCTGTATTTGGTCTGTTGTATTCTGTTAAATGAATTAAGAAGGACAACACAGGACGTTGCCTGAGTTCCCCATGTTGACTATCAAAGGAGCCTCTGTCGATCATGCTCTTCTGTCGCCCACAGTTTTTTATGTTTGTTTTTTTTTCATGGTTTTGTCAGTGTACATAGCAACACCAGATCCAGGCTTATTTTATGTGTAATCCTGTAGAAATAACAGTTCACTATTATGCACATTGTACATATTAAATGTTTACAATAAAGTATGTTTATCAGTATTTGTTTCAGTCGAAAACCAAGCATAATTATGTTTATGGGAATTTTTATCATTATTTACACACATAGAACATAATCCCGAAGTTATGCCATCGATTTTCCCTGTATACAAAAGAATGTTATTTAAAAAAAATGCCACAATAGGAAACCAATATAGAAATGAAGAAGGCAACAGTATTTTTAAGATGTTATTGTTACTTATATGTTTCACACTTTTATCCTCATCTTTGTTGTCTTTATGTTCACAACATTTTAGATGATCTACTCTCTGGCCTTCTTCTAATGCTTTTTTGTTGTATGAGATATCTAAAAGTCATGAGACATAGAACGAGAGCAGACTACCTCAATAAAGGGTTTAGTTGAAAATTCCTACAAGGTTATTGACTATGACAAAAGATGTCTGAAAAAAGCTGCAGAGTGCAACAGCCAAAACATTGTGAACATAATCACTAAGATGAGATCAACATTCTGAAATATTTAAATTGTATAAAGGGCACCGAAGCCATAAAAAGTAGTTGCGTTTTCAATGTGGTTTCTTTGTAGTTAGAAGGTATGTAGATGTGTTAGTAAGAAGAAAGGAAAATTTCCACATCAAAATTAGATTACGCAGAGAGAAAAAATTTCCACTAAAAATTAGTTAACATGTTCAAAGGAAGTGACGTCAAAGGAAGTATCCAGTGAGACGTGACAAATAAGCTTGTCTGATCTTTCTCTTGGCTCTTCTCTGTCGACCAGGAGAGATGTGTTTTTTTGGATATTTACTGATTGGGAATATGTAATATTACTATAAAGATTCTAAAAGCAATTTTAAAGAGAAAAAAAATTAAGAAAATTATTAAAATGAAGATTGTGTGCTGTTGTTATTGTATAACAACTATTACAGGAATGACTGAAACAAAAGGAAAGAAAGAGATCAACTCTGCAACTAACGTGACTACTACTACTACTCTTTCATGTCAACAAGATTTCAGCTGTTAAGAGACGAAGAGTCGATGTGCGACTATGCAACAAACCTGCTTCTTAGAGCCTCCCCCGACACTATGCCTATTTTTATATGTGAATAGCGACTCCTTGATTTATTGTACCGCCCTTGTCAGACAAAGTCCCATGTGCACATGACAATTTTTTACTTTTAGGATTATATGGACAAAAATTGTCTATTGTCCAGTATTAACCAACAAAATGGTCGCAAGGGTGCGTCTGCGCACATTGTCACTACTTTGATTTGGTTTGTTTGTTTTATGGTATATCAACCCCATTTGGGTCATTTAATGAGAAAAGACAATGCCATTAATTGCATACAATTAGGTAAACATAAGTCACTGGAGGATAATTGTGGTTTCATACCTTCCCCTAATGGCAGTTGTGGGTAATTGAACGGAATAGATGAGATAAGATTTAAACTTGCCAAAAACATTTCCACAATCCACAGCAATATCGCTTCTGTCAATCAAAGTCTGGTCGTGAGGCTCCCCATTTTGAGAGATTTGAAGATGGTGGGGTCATCCCTTAGCTGCCATTACTCCCAGGTTAATTCTACCTTTTTTCTTTTGCCTATCCTACTTCCCAACCTTATCAACTACTCAATCTATGTGTATCCTAATTCGGTCTTACCAGTGGTGAGGGCCCAATCTGAGAGTATTGGGTAGTGTTGTCAATTACTTTCAGGTTGATTATGACCCAGAGTGGTAGTACCTTCCAGGGTCCCATCTATATGTTTAATAGAATCTATTGTCTACAAATTATTTACTTACAAAATATACGTCTGCAGAACATATAAATCTACAAACCATCTATATATGAAACGTTATGTTTCGTGTATAATGATATAACAAGGGTTGAGATGCCATACCCCCCCCCCCCCCGCAACAACCAACAAAGACTCTTGAAATAACCAGCACCCCTTTGCCATTACTACGAGAAGTTGAAATAGTTTATGAACTGAATCTGGGTGAGAAGCAATTATTCATTAGTTAGAATTAATAAAGAAAGCATAATAGACTCTTTCTATTTCCTTTTCTTTTTTTTGAAATTTTATTCTTTTGATTTGATTAAGTTGAAATCCAGACAACAAAATATTTACATCAAAGAATGAAACAAAATCTAAGAAAGAAAAAAAAAACAGAAAAGAAAAATCATTTGAAGAGGAGTGGTTTTTGGCACAGGAGAGTAAACCTGCCGGATGGAATGTCTCTTGTGTTAGGCATTTTAATTAATGTTCATGTTATGAAAGAATTCTAATTGATGTACATGTTATTTAAAAGGACTCTAATTGATGTACATGTAATTTGAAAGTGTCTACTTAGTAAGAGTTATTAAGCAGGGTTTTTTTTAATTGAAACATTAAACATTCTTATTGTTAATCCATGTATAATACTGGACATATTTTCTATTCGTTTATTTGTTTATTTCACTTGGTTCAAGTCCGCGTGTCTAGGTGATTTTATTTGATCGGGTACACAGTGTGAGCGTGCATGATTGGCTCAGTCGATAGTGTCTTGGACTATGAAATCGGCCATGTTAAGTTCAAATCTTTACGGATCTTTTGTAGTCATTTATATACTAATACTATTGGGAAAGGTAAAAACATGCAGGTTCCCCCAAACTATGGGTAAAATAACAACTTTTATTCAATTAATTGTACAGAATGAATTGTTTACAATAAGTATTGGCTTTAAATAATTTAAAAATGATCCATATGCCATAAAAACACAAACAAACCAGGTCAACTTTGAAATGAGGTGAAGAAGGAAACTAAAGAGAACAGAGTTAAATGATTTGCCAATAAGTGTAATTCCTGTGATATTTCTTCGATAAGAGCACACCGAGAATGTAGGCCTCCACCAAAGTTCAACAATATCTCATCTAAACCAACTCATCTAATTAGTAAACTTTTAAATCTTTCCTCCAAATTTTCTCATTGTTCATGGTGGCAATTGTTCACACGTATTTTAAGTCCCTATGAAGTGATTCCACATAGATTAGGAATTATTTCTGTTACAATTGCTATAATATATATATATATATATATATACATGTGTGTGTGTGTCTGTAAATAGGGCATAGAAATCAGAAGTGAGCTGAAGCAAAACAGCAAAGCTTGTACACAGAAAGTGCTCAATATCCTTTCAAATAAAGCCTCATAACAATATGCCTAATCATCTATCTTAAACACTCTTTCTTGAAAATATAGCAACTAATACAATTATATTTATTAATAGCTGTATATCTAATAACTTATGTATACACATATATCTCTAAAGTTAGGTATGTGTATTTATATATATATATATATATATATACCAATATTCATAAATAAATATTAAATTATTTATACCTACAGACGATGTCGTTTCAAGCTTATGCTCTCATCAGTGTAGGGTAGTGATAATTTCAGATGGTCACAAGGCACACACCCGTTTCACAGAGTCAACCCAAACTCTGCACGCTTTTGCTCTATCCTAAACACCACAAGAAATTATCACGTAATACAGGAGAAATTAAGTTATATTTATACCAAATACAGTGGGCCGTAAACACTAGACATTCTAAAGGGTTCAACGAACTTGCATTATAGCTTAAGTGAATTTCTGTTTTTTTAATATATCCTAACAATGCTCAACTTTTAATCTCTTAAAAAGGAGCTTCATAGCAATATTCATAAATATAACCCGGACCCCACTCTCTTACACTCCCTGCGACGTGACGGCATCATCATGTAATGAGAACCGTCCCGGTGCAGGAATCCTTCCTGACTGTGAACACCTTTTCTTTGGCTCGTGATTTCGTCTGTAGTGGCTGTAAAAAGAAAGATGGCTCGAATCTCCCCCGGGTCAGATGAATGACGACTTCGTGATTCTGTGAAGGCAAGATTACTTAGCAGGACAATTCGATGACAGAATAACTCAACAAACGGCTAGGTCTTTTCACAACAATAATTATTTAATAAAAATGAACGGTGGGTTTTTAACCCAAAGTCTATTCTTCGATAATGGCTTTTTTCTAACTATCTTATCTTCCTTCTCTCTGTGTGTGTGTGTGTGAATCTCTTTACGACTGCAAATCCTTAATCGAGATATAACTTGTCTACTCAAAACGGTGTGTGTGGACTCTTACGACTGTTGGTATTAATTGAGACGTTAATCTCTGTTGGAAAACGATGGTGGGGCCCCGGGGCAACGGCTCCCTCGGGATCCGAGGGAATCACGACCAGCTCGGCCGAGATCTCGGGTCTAACTGACTTGCGATCGCCTTCTCATCTCAAATAACAAAGACGAAAAACGTATAACTCATACTCTCTCTCTCTCTCTCTCTCCTCGTCGTGTGGTACGCGCGATGCTGACTTACTCTCTTTCTTTCCCCCATCCCGTCTTCTGTGTCCCCACTCCTCCCCCGGAGTGGGGTGGTACGGGCAATTGTAATTCGTCGTTTTAGTTTCTCTTTAGATCTTATCTACACTAAAGAAAACCATTAGCCTCTCTTTCTCTATTGGACCACCCCTCGAGTTGACACCATCGTATCTAAAAGACCCATGACCAAATTGTTCAGCTGGTCAAACTCATCCATTGTATCTGGTTAAGTGCCACTGACAACCTACACGCTCTCTCCCGCCAGGCTGGCGCCGTCCCTCGGCCAAGGTTTGGACAGTCAAAAATATGTACTAGCTCCCAGACTTCCACTTGTCTCTACGTGGGGCCTGATCTCCCCGATGCATTCCAGTGCACCCCGGGGTGCAGACTCCGTCGCTGAAACCACTGTTTCACATCCGCCCAATCCTTATTTCGTGTCAATTGGTCGAAATTGACACCTCCCAGACCGTCACCTTTCTCTACGTGGGGGGCTGATCTCTCCGATGCATATCGGTGCGCCATAAAGGGGGCAGATACGTCGGATGAAATCACTGTTTCACATCCGTCCACCCTTATTTTGTGTCACTTGGTTGCAATTGACATCTCCCAGACCGTTACCTTTCCCCACACACAGAGAGAACAACGGACAATACAATCAAAACAATAATAATCAAAAATTAAGAAAAAACTGTAGCTAAACAATGGAACAAAAAGTTTTCTTTTTCTGTTCTGTTTTCTTTTGGTCTGTCCTTCTTTTTCTCTTTCCAGTCTATTAAAACATCAGGACTACGTATGTATGTGTGTATGTGCGTATGCATTTTGTGGTTTCTGTGTTGGGAGGTGGGTAGGTGACAAAATGAATTATTATGCATGCAATTAAAAGTTTGTTAATACAGATTGGAGCTCGCAACGCCCCTTACAAATTACGTCACCATCACCCTCTCCTCGGAATCAATCTCTACTTCTTCACTGGTCATCCACCTGGATTTCCGACAGGGCAGCGATTCCTGCTCCCGCTCGCGATCTGGGTGAAGTGTACTCAAGGGTAACCCTCCCTCGCTCATGCACTCGGCCGTCGGTGTGCTCGCGCCGTCCAATTTCTCCCTATGTCTTTCTCGCGCCCTTTGTCTTTTCTGCAAAAGCTAACCCTATTATTTATGTGCACAATTCTCACTAACATCGACCAAGCCCTATCGTGCCCGTGTCTAGTTCTACCTTTTAACGTGAATTTTCCCTTCCTGACGGGGTTAATCGAACCCTCAATCTCTCTAAAGCTAATAGCTTGTTACCTTCTGGTTATGCAACGCATTTTAACACATTATAATACTTTCATAACTGTTCGATGGGGTCGACCGGTAATCTCAAACGATTTGGTAATTCGGCCTTAATCTGCCGAGATGATTATATTCGGCGACAAGTGTCTTAGCGATTGCATATCCAACTGTGCACCTGTGCACTCACTCGTCAGTATCAACAACTGAAATTCTCTTGGTACGGACCTGTCTGGTTCGCATACCGTCACTATCATTGCGTCGGCCACCTCGGCCAGATTCTCTTCCGTTCCCTTCTCTGGGAAAACAATTCTCTCAGACTAACACCTTCTTGGCTCACTTCGGCCCGGTGACATTCGATATCGATGCGCCTTCTCTGGCTGCATGCGACAGTAACCCTTTTGGTTCTTCCCTATAACTTCCAATTTCTTCATAATCATTCTCTCATCGCTTCCCGACACTGTCCCTAATTACTCATCGAGTGCCTCTCCCAGCAACGGGGGGCCACTGATTTCTTCTGCTTCGTCTGTATCAACACTATCTATCTTAGATAGGATCTCATATCCTTCTCTTCGCTTATCATTACTTCTGTGCCCTTTCGTAAGGCGCACCACAATCTGTCATATTCACGGTGGTTCGAACATCTGTCGATTACTTCAACTTTCTTTTGCTTTTACAACTCACTATATATCTGCCTGGTCGTTCGGCAACAGCCCATCCAGCTGCAGGTATATTACTACTTGTGATCGATCATTTGGATCTAACCACGACGACCCTCCATCGGTCCCAGTTATGCATATCTTTCTATCCTTATATGTCCGTTTATCTCGGGGGGGGGGGGCATCCAAGACAACTGTCCGCGCCACAACCACCAGCACCGCACACGCATGGGGGCCCTCCCTGCGCGCGGTGGAGCCAACAAATGCGACACAGCACAACCTCGGCCTCTCCCCCAGGTCCTTGACTATCTTTGGCTTGGCTTTCCTGCTATTCTGTGGTGGGGCGTTCTGCTCCCCTCTACCGTAACTTCATAGGTAATTCCTCTACCTTTTTGGCTAACCGATTTTCTCTCAGTCTCTTCTGGAGCTGGGCAGGGGGGTATTTGGCCGCTCTCCTCCCACTCGCTGGACTGGTCAACCGACCCAGCAGTCGCGTTTAATTTGATCTCTCTCTACGGGGGGGTTCATTGCTTCTTGCGGTTTCTCATAAACTGGCGAACAAAACCCAAGCCCGTCTTCTTCCCATTTAATTTCGCTATCTTTCACTAAACTTATCATTCTGGGGGCCACCCTACTTTTTATACTCTGTGGGGTGGCCTCTGGGCGCTTCCCTGGTTCTTTACCCTAGTGTCAGGTGGCACACTAAGGTTCGGAATCCTAATTCCTCACCTCCGATCTATGCTGCTGTGCACCACCGACTCTCATGTCCGAACCGACCACACCTAGTGCAGTTCGGTCTAACCGAGCTGCGTGGGCGCCCATAATTTGTGGGACACTCTGCTGCTCTATGCCCCTCACCCCTGCAGGTCCAGCGGGCTGATACCTGTCTGGCCGGTGCGGGCCTATCGTACTCATTTTGAAGGTCCCATGCCTTCCTTCTAGGATCGGAGTCTGCCTCCCAATCCTCTCCGCCCCCTCTCTCCATTCGGGGCCCCGGGCTCGCCCTGCCCCCCACCGTTTTCCTTCTCCCAGGCATTTCCTCGCCATTGCCTCTATCTACACGTTCCCCTAGTCTTATACTGTCTCTCGCTAATCTCTGGGCCTCCACTAGTGTGAGCGGGTGACCCCTCAGTACCTCCCTCTGGGTCTCTCTAGCACCTAACCCGTCTACGAGGGCATCCACCAGGATTGCCTGGATGGGACCCGTATTTCGGATCGCCCCATCCGGGAAGGCCTGAACCGCCAATCCCTGGATTCGTTCGACTAACTCGTCGAGTCCCTCGCCGTTGTTTAACCTTAGCCGGGTCAACTTGCGTACGGCCTCAATCGCGGTTCGCTCGCTGGCGTATTGCCTCACTAGCTGCTCGCGGAGCTCCGTCCAAGTGATCCCCGGGTTCCCTACATACCTCCCCTCAATGAATCTCGACACTGGGCCCCTCGCTCCCTCTAGAGCGAGCAGCACCATCTCGTGATTTTCCAGTCCATAAATCATCCTCTTCTTTTCGATTACCGCCAACCACTCTCTTAGATCGGCAGAATGGCCTCTGAAGGAAGGCACGCGTATTCCTCCAATCGGTCTCTCTAGTTTTCTGGTCTCATCTCCCCCCATAACTGTCATACTATTTACTAGGTCCTCCTCCGAACCCATTCCCCTTGTGTTCTAGCTTACCACTCTAACAACAGAACTACCCAAACCGCGTGCAAAGTTTGGACAACAATCGATACACCGACAACCGAGCAAGCGAACAAGAGAAATCAACGAGTCACTTACCCCTCTCCTCTGCTGCCCTTGTGGTCTTCCGCTTCTGGGCTGGTTTATTATTTTTCGAGTCCGTCTGGGCCTTTCAATCAATTGACTAAAAGTTCGCGGTCCCAGACCGATCTCAAAGTCTAAAAAACGTTTTTTCTTTCAGTCTATCTCTTTTTCTATCTTTCTCTTTTTTTTTTCAAACACGGGTGTACATGCCCGTTAAACTGTTTCTCTCTTTTCTTTTCTTTTTTTCTATTCTCTTTTTCAAACACGGGTGTACATGCCCGTTAAACTGTTTCTCTCTTTTCTTTTCCTTTTTTTTCTATTCTCTTTTTCAAACACGGGTGTACATGCCCGTTAAACCGTTTCTCTCTTTTCTTTTCCTTTTTCTATTTTTCTTCTTTTTTTTTTTCAAACACGGGTGTCGATGTCCTTGTTCCCTGCCGGTAAAACAGATCGTTTGATCTGCCGCGGATCTGTTTGTCCGTCTGTCTATTTTTTTTTCAAAGTGCTCTGCCGGTAAAAAAAAAATCGTTTGTTGTGCCCGTGGATTTGCTCTGTTATCTTTTTTTTCCCCGAGGCTACCAGGCACCTTCAAGTACCCTGATCCTAGGTCGCGGCACCATTTATAACCCGGACCCCACTCTCTTACACTCCCTGCGACGTGACGGCATCATCATGTAATGAGAACCGTCCCGGTGCAGGAATCCTTCCTGACTGTGAACACCTTTTCTTTGGCTCGTGATTTCGTCTGTAGTGGCTGTAAAAAGAAAGATGGCTCGAATCTCCCCCGGGTCAGATGAATGACGACTTCGTGATTCTGTGAAGGCAAGATTACTTAGCAGGACAATTCGATGACAGAATAACTCAACAAACGGCTAGGTCTTTTCACAACAATAATTATTTAATAAAAATGAACGGTGGGTTTTTAACCCAAAGTCTATTCTTCGATAATGGCTTTTTTCTAACTATCTTATCTTCCTTCTCTCTGTGTGTGTGTGTGTGAATCTCTTTACGACTGCAAATCCTTAATCGAGATATAACTTGTCTACTCAAAACGGTGTGTGTGGACTCTTACGACTGTTGGTATTAATTGAGACGTTAATCTCTGTTGGAAAACGATGGTGGGGCCCCGGGGCAACGGCTCCCTCGGGATCCGAGGGAATCACGACCAGCTCGGCCGAGATCTCGGGTCTAACTGACTTGCGATCGCCTTCTCATCTCAAATAACAAAGACGAAAAACGTATAACTCATACTCTCTCTCTCCTCGTCGTGTGGTACGCGCGATGCTGACTTACTCTCTTTCTTTCCCCATCCCGTCTTCTGTGTCCCCACTCCTCCCCCGGAGTGGGGTGGTACGGGCAATTGTAATTCGTCGTTTTAGTTTCTCTTTAGATCTTATCTACACTAAAGAAAACCATTAGCCTCTCTTTCTCTATTGGACCACCCCTCGAGTTGACACCATCGTATCTAAAAGACCCATGACCAAATTGTTCAGCTGGTCAAACTCATCCATTGTATCTGGTTAAGTGCCACTGACAACCTACACGCTCTCTCCCGCCAGGCTGGCGCCGTCCCTTGGCCAAGGTTTGGACAGTCAAAAATATGTACTAGCTCCCAGACTTCCACTTGTCTCTACGTGGGGCCTGATCTCCCCGATGCATTCCAGTGCACCCCGGGGTGCAGACTCCGTCGCTGAAACCACTGTTTCACATAAATAAATATTTATATCTACAGACGACGTCGTCGTTTCAAGCTTATGCTCTCATATGTACAGGCTAATCTCCTAAACTAATTAACCGATCATTATTAATTTTGAAATATATATTTTCAACAACCCAGTGAGTAACATGGGCGAATTATTTTTTTTGTAAACTTTACCATTTAGGAGGTGTGCTTACCCAAACTTACATCCACCCTAAAAACACTTAAAATAAGTTCAATACAAAAAATTTAAAAGAGAAAAAAATTGCTCTACATCAAATTTTTCGTTATATTAGGTAATACATTTTTAAAAGGATTGGTGCCTGGGTGGTCATTCGGGGATAAAGTTTAAAGAGATTGTCTGTTGGACCGTAAATGCTACCGTGAGAGGATTGGTACCAAGGAATGCGCAAAATTTGATTATCCAAGAGGACTCAACAAGTATTTGTTAACATTAGATTTGAAAACGACCATGTTGTAGTCGGTTGGGAAGCAGACTCGTGAAATATTGTTCCACAGATGGGATGTTCTATGCAAAAAACTTTGTTCATAGAAGTTCGGTTTGGTTTTTGGAAACGAATGAGAGAAAGAGAGAGTTTTTTGATGTGGTTGTAGCTAGGTGAGTTCTTGCTCTGAATGTTTTACATGGGGTGCAGGGATTAGAGCTTGGTCGAACATCTACCATGAACATAACATTACAGTCGAGAGAGGCTAGAAACGTCTCTTTTGTGTGAAAGGGGCTGTAGGAACGAGAAGATATCAATTCTCACTGGATTGTGAAGTCGGTTTTGTACCCTGTCAAAGCAAGATAATGTGCTCCGGGTGGCATCTGTTGATTGTGAGTTATTCCCCCTTTAACAGTTTTGAGTGATCTCCCTTGATACCCGGAAGTATAAGAAACTGACTTGGAAGAGAGAAGGGTTCTTCAGTCTTGGAGTACTTCATTGATGAACCAGACTAATGTGGAGAGCTTTGACAACATCTCAGATATAACAGCAGTACTCCATATTAGGGCGTATCTGATTCTTATACAAGTAGAGGATTGCATCAGGAATCATGTACTTTCTGGAGCAGTGGAATGATCCAACCATTTTTCCAGTGACCTTAGCAACGGAATTGGTGTAAGTCTTCCATTTTAGGTCTGGAGTAAAAGTTAGTCCTAAGGGGACTTCCACAAGGACAGAGCCATTGATTTCAACTGGGGAGAAATGAGAATCCGAGTGTTGGTGGTGAAAGGAGAGAACCTTAGTCTTACAGTTATTAAAAGTAACAAACCACTTCCCCCCCCCCATTTCATCACTTGCTCCAAGTAGAGAGAGAGAGAGAGAGAGAGAGTCAGTCAGAAACGTTTTGATTAACACTGCTCTTCAAAGTGCTGCCATAGATGGTTGTGTTATCTGCATAGTTAGAATATAATTTGGAAGCTCATTTCTGAAGATCAGAAAGCGATTTGGGCCCAGAATGTGTCCTTGATGCACACCAGCGTTGATATTAGGTGCTTCTGACTTCTGATCGTCAACATCTACTTTGATAAGCTTACCAGAGAGAAAGGATTTGATGGTTTCCAGATATTCCATAGCTAACAAGCTTGTGAAGCAAACTTTTGTGCCAAACCCTATCGAAGGCCTATCGCTCTAGAAACGAAACCTCTGTTGAGAGATACACTGATTCTGTCCCATATCACAGCACATCTAGATATGCAGGACAAAATCCATATTGCTTGTTACTAAATAGATTGGTGTTGTGTAGGTGGTTAATAACTTCTCAATTTATTACAAATTCAAGCAACTTACTTATGATGCACAGGAAACTGATCGGTCTGTACTAAGTTGTAGCGGACTGACCAGTGAAGTTTTCCAAGATGATTAAAAGTATTTTGCCTTTAAGCAACGATTGAATAGTTTTGTAAGGATAGGAGCTATTTCTGGTTGCAGTTTCTCGAGTACTATGACTGGAATGATGTCTTGACCAGTTGCCTTGTTGGCAACATCCCGGACAGTTTTTTTTTATCATAGGAAGGAATTCTGATCGCAAAGGGTGGAATTTGTTGCAAAGTTTTTGCGAAAATGTTGGCTGTATCAAATGCTAGGGAGATTACCTCGGGTACATTAATGATAGTTACATCTGTTCAGGACCTTGTTTGTTATTCTCCAAAACTCGTGAGAGCCAAGCCTCTGATCGGCAATTCTAGATTTAACAGATTGGGCATCGGGCTCCTTAGCATTTTCTATAACCCTTTTGCAGTGGTTTCGGTTGGTTTCAAAGGAGCTGTAGTTTCAGAGCCTCTATTTCGTTGAAAGAAATTGAAATAGTGGTTTCTGTGGGCAATAGCAGTGGCACATTCAGGAATGTACAATAGCTCACTTTTTGGTCTCTGTTGGAACATTTTGCAGTGTATAAATCCTAACTATTAACCAATCAGATGCGATATAGGACACATTCTTTTTGAAAATGGATTTCAGATGTAGAGGATCTTAAGCTGTCCCACTCAGCCCTTAAGTATTGATGAACTCTGCAATGGAAGGGGACATCAGAGGACTTGCTGAACTTCGTTTTGATCTTAATTGAGACAACTGCGTGATCAGAGGAGACAGGACAGTAGATGTGCACTGTTCAGGGCAAGTTGTCAGAAAAAGATCAAGAAGGCTTGCGAAATGTCCATCAGGATCAGATAGGTGTGTGGGCTTAGGAACAATTGGAGTAAACTCATATGCAGGAGAAAAGTCGTGACAAAACCTCCTGTCATAATCAGTTTTGTTTGAGTGGACTAGCCACTTAAAATTGTGAACATTAAAATTACCCCAGACATGAATGCTTGTGGAGGGGTGAATAGACAGGATCTTGTCAATTTTGTCAGAGATTTTCTCAATAACAGTAACTCCATCGGTAAGGGGATGATAGAGGGCACAGATGAAAGCGGTGCTGTAAGCAGTCTGACTGCCAAATGTCGGCCATTATTTTTTTCATTCTAACTTAATTTGATTTTCTTTTATAAAAAAATTACTTGATCAATTCACATGATTTTTTGTATATGATGTATGCTTTCCGTCATGTGATGTATGCTTTCCGTCATGTGATGTATGCTTTCCGTCATGTGATGTATGCTTTCCGTCATGTGATGTATGCTTTCCGTCATGTGATGTATGCTTTCCGTCATGTGATGTATGCTTTCCGTCATGTGATGTATGCTTTCCGTCATGTGATGTATGCTTTCCGTCATGTGATGTATGCTTTCCGTCATGTGATGTATGCTTTCCGTCATGTGATGTATGCTTTCCGTCATGTGATGTATGCTTTCCGTCATGTGATGTATGCTTTCCGTCATGTGATGTATGCTTTCCGTCATGTGATGTATGCTTTCCGTCATGTGATGTATGCTTTCCGTCATGTGATGTATGCTTTCCGTCATGTGATGTATGCTTTCCGTCATGTGATGTATGCTTTCCGTCATGTGATGTATGCTTTCCGTCATGTGATGTATGCTTTCCGTCATGTGATGTATGCTTTCCGTCATGTGATGTATGCTTTCCGTCATGTGATGTATGCTTTCCGTCATGTGATGTATGCTTTCCGTCATGTGATGTATGCTTTCCGTCATGTGATGTATGCTTTCCGTCATGTGTACTTACATAATAAAGCTTTTTCTTAATTTTTTTTTTTTCATGTTATCTCAATTCCAAACTTGCATTTCTAAATGATGTAGATTACAACAATTCTTCCGGTGAAAAAGTCTCTTCAAAGAGTCATAATATATTTGTTCTCTCTATTAAAGCTGTGTTACTAAACTCTCTTTGGATTGAACCGTGTTGCCTGAAACATCCGACTCGCTTCTTTTGACCATTGAGCTACCCAGCTTAATTTAAAGATTTATCCTATGTAAATTTTGCAATGATACAAAGAAACATTTAAACTCTTAAATATTGTAACAAAAGAATAAAGAGCAGAAAAATAAAACAACCAAATGTCCTTGAAGAAAGAAAACAAAATGGATATGGCTCAAGAAACACTTCTCTCTTTAGAATCAGACTTAAGATATACACAGGTTTTTGCTATTCTATCGCTGTTGAATACGTTCGCCACAAAACACAGAAGACAAACAGTTGAGAAATTTGATATGTTCTTATTTAGTTTTCCAACGAGGAAGAAAATCAGCTGCCACCAAGCTTTTTCATACTTTATTTATTATTGAACTATTTCATTTTTTGTTTTTTTTCCCTTGTATTATTTCTATTGACATACACACGCACATACATTGTCCAAGATTACAGTGGAGTGCGCTCTGCCTACTGTGTTTGTCCATCTCTTATGTTACCGGATATTCTGGCCAGGTTCCGAGCTGTGGCTGTGGTGTGCGTCTCAGAGTGTTGTATGGTTGGTGGGAGAGACAGCACTTGTTTGAACATTTATTTTTTGCTAGGCTTGTAATATGTCTCCTACCAAAGGAGTTTTGAGCATTCATTCCCAGATCTTACGTTCATATGTCTGGTTGATTTGCATTAACCCAATGTAAACAATGACCATGTTTCTCTTTGGTATTGTTCTTGTTTTTAAATTTTAAACTAGCAGGAAGTTCCGGCGTTGCCCAGGATTGAATGAAGAACCCTAAATCCATTTGCAACCATCCCATAACACCGTATAACCTTTTTTGTTTTGTTTTTTTAAGTATTTTTTACATTTTATTATATCTGAAGAATGTTCTCTGCATTGATTGGGTGGGATAGGGGGCAAGTAAAGTCACATTAATTGATATAAATTTAGGTAAATGCATAGTCTTTAACCACCTCGCGGTACACCCGGCGTTTCCTGGGAATCAATGAAGATCCTTGCGTACTAACGCTCCAGAACTTCTTATGCCTATTCTTATTTTTATTTCAATTTCTATAATTTTCAAGTTATAAAAGTGAAAATCCTATTTCCCTTTCATGGATGTAAAGCACAAACGCAGATCCCACGATTATGTTCTACTCCCTTTCATCAAAATGAAATATATATATATATATATATATATATATATATATATATATATATATATATATATTAGCTGTAAGTTTATATCAATATTAGAAGAATACCCGTTCTTAGAGACGGTGCTAGGGTTTCATGGGCCACCATGAATCTATGAAACAAGGAAACTCTTTGTAAACAGTTATTTCTTTATCACCCCAAATCAAATAAAACAGCTGAAATCAAATGACAAAAAAAAAAAAAGAAAAGGCAACAGATATAAAAAAAAAAAAAAATTTTAGCTCTGACTGCAAATGATTTTCAAATAGATACAACAAAATATTCTCAAAATTTTGTGAAAATAATAAGTTCAAACACTTTCAAGTTGTGTGAGGGAAGAGAAGCAAACGAGGGATTAAAAAAACAAACACTCTATACTATATTATTAGTGTCTCTGTCTGCGGATGAAATTGAAAACAAAGCTCTATACCAAGATTAAATACAACTTTTCTCAAGTAAAATTTTGCTTGGAATTAAATGATGATAATAATTTTTTATTAGGGCTTTTGCAACAATGTTATTGAGTCTGTGCGCACATGAGGCACACATAAACAACAAAGGCGTAACTAATTTGTAACTGAAGCCGTCAAATATAACTTTTCATGGGGAAGATTTTATGAAGAATTCGTTGATGGCTATGATTATTTAATTAGAGTGCTTGATTTTCTACATTTGCAATAAAATGTATTATAAGAATAATGGAGTGTTAGAGTGTGAAGATTAATAGATTTTTGCATGTCTAAGTATCTAAAAGGTGTGGCCAAACTTTTGTACCCCGTGTACCTATTTTTTTCCTTTTAATTTAGATACACCACACAAACTTTTATCCCTTTTAATCCCTTAAAGTATGGTAACATGGACAATTTGGTAGTATATTTTGCATCACACTGTTTAATTTCTTTACAATTGTGTTTACATAGGTAATACCATTCAATAAATGCTTAATTTAGTCCATGGGGCTGGGAATAAATAAAGAAAACCTCAAATTGAAAAATGAGTTTTTTTCAGAAGCACAAGTTCAATCCTGTTCGAGTCTCATTTTTCACTTTGTGATTTTCTTAGTTTATTCCCTGCCCCATGAACTAAATTAACCATCTCTTTCTCTCTCTCTCTCTCTCTCTCTCTCTAAATTTATATATATATATATATATATATATATATATATATATATATATATAAAGTGTGTTGAGTTCAACAAAATTTGAACATTGTTCCAAGAATTCAAAACCGATTATTTGGCATACGATCATTTCCAAGACCATTTGGAAGTATTTTATTTTCTATTATAGTCATGATGAGTCCAAACAGTCTCTTCGTCAGCGCCCTGTACAACATCACATACAGAAGTCATTTAAGAAAACATCAGATTTCAATACTACATGTGTGTATGTATAATAGTGTTGAAGAGATAGATGTAAGATGAACTTTATTTACTTTAATGCCAATTTTGAATTTCTATCAATAAATCGTGTAAGAAGCGTTGATTTTTTGTTATGAAGGTTCAAAACATGCGAAATGTTGGGCATACTCATAAATGCACACGGAACAATAAAAGCAATGTAAAGAATTACTACGTTTTAGATTAGAATTAATCTTAATAACATTCTCTTTTTAACCATAACTTATTGTCGTTGTTTCTAGTAGAAATCAGTTTTATTTATTTTGCCTGAAAATGCATGTTTTTCTTTTATTGTCTTTGCAGTTCAGTGTCCAACTTGTAATTGTGTAATGCACCATTGTTGGCACATGCACCATAGGTTGGCCATCCCAGATTTAAAATAACAATTATATACTACATATTTGCTTTTGTCTTATGTAAAAGAACAACTTTTATTTCCGGGTGTCTCTGCTAATAACAATGTGAAAAAAGTTGTTGTCAACAATTAATTCTAAATCATGGTGTACTTTTTTGGGGCGCTGTCAAGGTTTTCACCTTGTATAAAACAAGAATACAAAAATGTAATTGAAACCTTTATTTCATGATGTCAGATTGCAACTCAAATACTTTTGTTGATTTTTTTCTTTGTTGTCGTTTTTGTTGGGATTCAATTTCTTTTAGCGCTAATTTTATTAGTTTTGCTATTAATTGAAGATTTGTTCAATCCTCGTCCTCTTTTAAACTAGTTGTTATTAGTTAGAAATTCAGATCGCACTTTGTTTTTAGCATTCTATTATTATTAGTTGTAGTATTGATTGGAAAATCCAATATGGAACCTGCTTTAGCTAGATAAATGCATAAGGAAAATAAAAATAATTATTAGTAATAATATTCTTAAGAGTGGTATGAATAATTCATCATTTTTGGTTAAAGGTTCGTTTCATATGCTGGCTTTTAGAAATTGACTTTCAAACTAACTTATCTCTGACAAGGCCTTTATTTATCCCTATTTCTCTTGAGTATATCCTTAACACTTCCTCCCATGTTTTCTTTGGCCTTCCCCTGCCAACTGACCCTGTTACTTCAACTGTTCTACATATACTAACCCAAGCACTGTCATCTATTCTTTCAACGTGATCATACCAACAAAGTCTCCTGTTCGGCCCACATATCCCTGTACTGTCTATATTCAATCTTGCTTTGAAGTCATTGGAATAATTGTTGTAGTAATTATAATTATAATTTTACTAGCTCAACCTACCTGGTGTTGCCCGGGAAACTTAACACTTTACCCTATTGCATTTTTGTTATTTTCTTTTAGTGTATATACCCGAATTCGTGTATATCTCCATTAACACAAAAAAACAAGTAAATAAACAAAATAACTTTAAAAAAGAAAAACGAAGTAAAATAACACAGCTCCATTAAAATGAGAAATCAAAATCAAATATTGATTTTGTTGGAAGGAAACTATTAATCAGAAAGAGTCGAGAATCAGACTAGCTTTACTTTATTATTTAGATATTTGTTTTACTTTTGTTCACCCTAAACAAGACATATTGCCACTAAGACATAAGGGGCCAGATTTATAGGGGAAGCATCCGAAGTGACTAGTTGTGTAGCAAAGTATTTATTCACATTACATTTAAATTTATGCATGTTGGTACAGTCCAGGAAAGCTGTCCGAGGTAAGAAGCTATTAGAGTAAGAAGTTTTCCTGCATTTAGGGACCTCTACAGTGAAGTACCCTGATTTTACTGCTAGTTTGGTTGATCGGGGGTATTTACGTTGAGGGTGTACAAGTGTAGTAAGTTCATTGCGGAACACATTCCATGGAAGTACTTGTAAAACAAGTACAGGGATGTTACATTGCAGCGATGGGACAGGGGCTGGAGCTTGGTAGACAGTGAGGAACCTATTAGGTTACAGACTCTTTTTTGTACTCTGTCCAAGAGGGAAAGACTCGTAACTGGAGCACCAGCCCAGATGTGGCAATAATACTCCATGGATCGGCGAATGGTGGCTTTATAGAGATACTAGTAGGTGTGAAAAGTGTTCTAGCCCGTTAGAGGGAGCTCTCCTTTTTTGCAGCAGATTAGTAGATGGAGCATTTTAGTTCTTATTTCCAAATGCAATAATGTTTTTGTTATTATTTCCATAAATAATACGCTATGGCAAATTCTTGTTCGTACATATGTTATCACCTTTCACACACATTTAATCAAAATTGAGATCGTCCGATCAGCAAAAATGATTATTAATCAGATGTGGCTAAGGAAAAAAAATATTCCGACATTACCCATTTTAAAATAGATTGTTCCAAAATCGAATTCTGTCACCCCGTCGACTACAACAGTAGAATTTTTAATAACTACATTTCAAGAATATTTAGCTGACAATTATTTTTATGATAAGAAGACAAGATATTTATTGTTTTAAAAAGTATTAAATCACTACAATTTTAAATAAATAAATAAAGAAGCGACATATCTGTTTTATTTATTTAAAAAATATTTAACTGATAATTATTTTTACGAAAGAAGAAAGAGTCATATCTTACTAGCATTGACCCTGAGACATTTATTATTTCAAAAGCAATATTATTATCAACAGTTAATTATACAGATTAATGGAGAAAGCGCCATTGAATTTTCACGAGGTCCCTCTAGTCAGTATTATTATTACTAGGCCCCCCCCATTCTGTCAAAAATGATTGAGAGAAATTTTACATTATTTGTAACAAATAAATCAAGCCTTGAAATAATAGGCAAATGTTTTTAGTCACAATAAGATCTATTTGCATTCCAACCATGAACTATTTACATCAACGTTTGCTTTTTCCCAATTATCGTTTACTGCTTCTTTACATCAAGCGACCACAAACAATTCTCACTTTTTATGATACTTGGAGGCAGCTGCTCTTGATATTATATGCTGGGTTATCTTTTGTTACTTCAGCAATAAAGGATCTTTCCAATGTCTTTAACCTGTGTTAGTGGATGACATCATCCAAGATTTCCCGGTGTCTTCCAGCTATGTTTAAGTGGATGAAAAAAAAAAAAAAAAAAATGGGAACTCCTCTTGAACAACACTGCAACAAACACGGACAAATTTCAAACTCCACTGTTCTATCTCAGTTGTCCAAAATTGAATAGTCTTCCCCAATTCCTCCTTCTTAAAGTAGTTGTTCTACACACATGCAAATTAATGCCACCTATAAAATATCTCACTAGGAACACAAATTTTTTTTTCATGAGTGCCCGACATGCGAAACATCCAACATGCTTCGAAGCAGGTAAGCTTTCATTTTCGTCTCCATTGTTAGAGTAAGCAATAGTTTTTCCTTTTAATTTTCAAACTAAAGTGGACTCCATCATCCCTTTGTGACGTTATCCAATGTGCACGGCGACAAACGAGCATACAAGATCCACAGAGTTTTAGTAGTATATAGATTGCTATTTGCCTCATTGACCGTAAATCAATCTGAAAGAAAGTAGATGTTCGGTTGTTGACACAGTTGACGCTGTTTGACTTTGGATAACTTTGTGGACAGCTGCCTTTTTCAAACTGCTTCAAGGTATGACTGCATACTGTGCAATGCAGAGATCGTTGCTTGTAGTCATCCAACTTTCGAGATTGATACTGATTCAACATAGGAGGGTGGAAAGTCCTTTAACAAAGGTGATGTAGGTCATGTTTTGCTGTGACACTTGCTGCGTGGTCTTCCGTCTTTAACAGCTGCAACTCATGCCAGAATTCTAAAAGGTTATTGATTACTTTTGTTCCACTCAAAGGTTACCTATTACTTGGAGTTCATTTTAAATAGTTTGCTGAATCATTAGGCATGATTGACAGAGTTAACTCTTAGCAGGGATTTCAGTTCTCCACTTCTTTCTAATCCAGAGCCTCACATCGATATGATTTCCCTGCTTTTTTTCTTAAATCTGCTTCTTTTTTTATAAAAAGATGATTTCTGTCAAATTGCTAGAGCCTTATTTATTTATTATTTTTTTTTTTATCGCTGATGGATTTTATTTCTCTCTTTCTTCCTCTCTCTCTCTTTATCTTTTCCAGTTTTACTCTCTTTCTCTTCCTATCTTGTCATGCCTTCTTTTTCCTTATCATGATAGTTCTCTCTGGAAACTGAAAATGTGAATTTTGCTGTGAAGGCTAAGACTTCAACCAATTCATGATGACAAAGAATGATTTCATATACCCCCCCCCCCCCCGGCGAACTCGATATCTATCTCTTAATTTTGACTTATTTTTTACATTAAATAAAAAAATGTTGTTTTGCATTGCCCTCTCCCTACACACACAAGCATAGGGAAGGGGGCGTGGCTCCCCAGTTTAAGAAATTCATCTCAATTTCAGCTTTTTGTACCATTAGCTACTCACATCCTTTTTGGCTAAGATCAAAGTGTAGTATCTGTTCCGATGGATACTGCACCCCATAGACTTGTATTGTCTTGGCCTTCGGGGCTTGATTTACGCCTGTCTATGGGTCTGTCCTGTGCAGTTCTAGGAGGTCTACCCTCCCAGGCTTCGCCCTCCCTCTTTGGGGAGGAGTAAGTTTATTGCTTACTGCCTGAGGCGCCCCTACCGGGGAATGCCGACGAGGCTGCCCAGGCAATTTTTAATGGCCAGAGTGCTCATCTCTCGGGTGCTGACTTTTCAAACCCGACCTTGGGTCACATCTTACTTGTGGGAGTAAGATAAAATTGGTCTTGTGCCTAACTCCTGGAGAGGAGTAAATCAATACTCACATCCTTGCTTTAGGTTAACCTGTTGACCCATATGAGGGAAGATCCACATTAGAAAAATGATAAAAAAAATTTATGGAAAAACCCAAGCTCATTTATATAATACATTTTTTTTTCTGTCTGTTGAAATTTAAAAAGAATGCAATGTAGTCTCATCAATGTTTTATGCTTTATTAAATATTTTTCAATTAAAAAAAATTGACTTTTATTTTATGGAAGAGAGATAAAGAGTTAATTTTTTTTAATTCAGTCAGATAATGAATAAATAATTCAGATAGTGAATAAATAATTCAGATAGTGAATAAATAATTCAATATTAACAAAAATATATCACTTGGATTATTTGGACCACTATTCTCATTTTGGTAGTTATTTTCACAAAGTTTCGACTGATGTAACCCTCGATCGTCTTCAGATACATCTTTTCGAGCCCTGGAAACCTATATGGAATTTCAAACATAACTCTTTATTTAATCCATGGGGATAGATTGTGCTCGTTCCATCAACTATGACCAGGTAGAAATGTTAATTTTTATGTTGGTCTACATTATTATCGCTTATAGTAAGGATTGAACCTTTAACCTCCAGAACCGTTGTGTCATGGGTCCATACTCAGATGAAAACCATATGTTCATAATGAACAGAATTTTAATATCTATCTTGTATTAAAAAACTATTAACATGAAAAGGGTGAATAGACGGATTTTACTTTATATATAAGGTTAAGAAAAGAAAGTATGTATAACGCAAATTTAGAAATTAACAGTATATGAGTATGATAATTGCAATATGGTCCATCTGAAGTTATTATTCAAATCGCATAAACCTCAATTATTTGAATTTTCCTTGAAATTTTAAAATCAAATTTTAAAAGATCAATTTAGACGTGAAAACAATGCCGGAATTAAGTCGTTTTAATCTGTAAAAATAATACATGCATACTTTCATTTGTACATACGGTATCACCTTGCACACCCACTTAAAAAAACTACGGTCAACCGATTGCCAAACATGAAATGCATGAAAGTAATTGCAACTATCTGGTATATCTGTTTAGTTTAGACTTTATCGGTTTCAAAATGAATTGTTCTAAAATTGAATAAGATATTATAAATAGAATTATGTTGTTGACGACTTAAAAGTGATATTCATGTTATTTATTTAAAGTAAATTTAGTTGAGAATTATCTTTACGGTAAGAAAGAGAATATTTTATAAAGACTTAAATTGTTACAAAAAATAAATTAAAATGTTAAAACGATTGTTTTATTTATTTAATAAATATTTAGCTGTCTAGCATTTGTTTTGCAGTAAGAAGGAAGAGACAATGTAAGTAAGCTATTTGAAAGTTATGTAAGAAATGCTAGTATTTTATTGAATTATTAGATTTAACCCTAACCTGATATTTGGCGTAAATGACTGCCAAAACAGAATTAAGTATCTACTTTGTATTAAAAAAAATCGGTACCTGTACAGCCTTTGAACCTGGAAAAAAACTGACTTTTGCCGATACCGAAATATGTAAACAGAAAGAAAAATCCGAATCAAAACAAGGCTGCTTTTTAATAGAAAAAAATAATGAAAAGAAAATACTTACATATGTTTATTTTTATAACAAATTATTTATTTTTTGAGGAACAAAATCAATGAATTTTTTTTTCACAGGAAACATTTTATTTTGATAAAATGTGTTTTTTTATGAAAAACCTAAAGGTTGTAAAGAACATAATCAATAAAACAACGATTTTTACAGATTTTTTTGTCGGTACTGGTACAGCTTTTAAACTGGACAAAAATCAACTAGGTTAGGGTAAAAAAAACAACAAAAAAGTTCGATTTTTTTGTCCTGGTCAAAAGCTGTACCAGTACCCAAAAAGCTACAAACGTCCAAGAACTAAATTGTCTCGATTTAATATTATAAGATAAGCCAAGTAATTTCATAAATTGTAGATGATATCATGATTTATATTCGTAATAATTACTAATAAGTCTTATGCTAAATATTATTCAGTCCGTGGCACATTGATTTTTGTATAAAGGTCATCTAATGTCAGACAAGATTGGCACAGGTAGCAGTATATATAGTCTATGCTTTTTGACCTAAAACTGTTTGAAATAGAAATGTTCAAGTCCTGTTGATCTTCATGTTATTGGCCCATACCTAATCAGTGGTATATATATATATCATTGAAACGTAGATTTTATGTTCCTCTTCAATGATCTCATTAATGCTATTAAGATTCAATCGTGCTTTGCTTGTTAGTTGCCGTAAGGTGTATTGAAAAAGTGTCGACTCTGAAGTCTGTTTTTACACAAAAGAAAAAAAAGAAGAAAGAAATTTTCTTCTTTTGAAAATGTACAATCATAAAGTATTCGGACGAGGCTCAATTATTCAAGCCAGAAATGAACAATAAATGATATCTTCATTTTTTTCCCCCACAAATACAAAGTGTTTTGGAAAAGTGTCAAAACTAAAACAGTACTATCAAGATATCAATAAACATAAAAAACATGAATATTCTTAAAACTATTAGAAGTGATGAAGAAAGTATTTCTACTAAAATTCCAGAACATAACTTTCATCACTTTCATCATCATCATCAGTTTAATTGTTACATAACGAGGGCTGTTGCTTGAATGGAAAGTTTGAGTAACGCCTTAAGGGTTAGAGGTGACCCCAGAATGTAAGTTACCCAAACCATGTGACTTCGGGATGGAGATTTTCTGTCTCTTGGCTGGCTAGACTTCAAGCAGGAAATACATGTCTGGAGTGCCGTCCCAAATGGGGGTGGGGATGGGGAGCAATGTGCACAATGTAACTAGTTGTCGTGAGACGAGCTATCTAACTATCTGTCGGTCTGTCTGTCTCTTTCGCTCATGCATACGAAAGTAATCCCATCTCTGTCTGATGTTTTCTGTGACTGTTCTTCTCTCTGTACTAAGACTTTTTATTATAAACATCGGTGTCTGAGTGGGCATATCAGCAGACAAATGGAACCTGGGTTTCCGACTGATGTATAGTGGTCTATACATGCACCAGTAAGTGAAGATACAACATAACGTCTGTTTTACACGCTGGCATGTGTTGGATGGCTTTTTAGAAATTTTTAATCGGCCCATTTGACATAAAAGTGAGTGTTCCCTAAGGGTTCAATCCTCAGTCGAGTCATACCAAAGACTAAAAAAATGGTACTTGATGCCCCCTTGCTAAACACCCAGCATTAGAAGGTATCAAGGGTTAATGGAGCAATTCAGGGAAAGGAGTGACACTCTTCACTAAGTATTGATGTAGTAGTCAATGAAAAGGGAGCTTTTGGGTAACCTTCTGTCATGGTTGATTCATTTATTTATTTATTAATGAGGGTTGCAAACCTGAAAAATATGTCTTAATACTTTTTGATCACACCTCCTACATTCGTTGGAATTGTATCAGATGCTGTCAATTGTTTGTACTTTTACCGTTATCTTTAATGATTTGGTGGTGGCGGTGGTGGTTACTTTTTGATGGCCATTTTTGTTATTCATATTATAAAAATGTTAGTTGGCTCTTTTAGCTTTGATATTTTTCGACTTTCTTATCTCCTCATATTCCGTTTATCTTTCCCCCGTGGTTGACCAAGTCATTTAATATTTAATTCCTGCTTTTATTTGGATATGCATTATTTATAAACGCTTATACATCCCAATCTTAGCTGAAAACTAAAACATAGAATAAAAGTAAACCCCAATATATTACACTGATATAAATGCATGTCCACGCATATTTGCCGAGAATGTAGTTACCGCTGTTAGCATAGGGTAATAAGGTCCGTCTATTTATTTTCTATTTTGTTTTTTGCCTCAACTCATTGGAGACATTTTAGACTTCGCATTTTTTTTTAATCTACATTTTATGTGAATGCATTTGTAGTCCTGGAAACAAGTGATAATCTTGTGGTTAACCTTAAAATCCTGATGGAATGTACAAGTTGTAAAAAGAAATATCTGTAAATAATTCTTGTTTTTTTTTTAATATAATAATAATAATAATAATAATAATAATAATAATAATAATAATAATAATGTAGGCATTTATATTTAGATGTGTCCATGTATCTTTATGACACTTTCTACTGTCTGTACCTCCATCCTTTCGGCTGTCAGTCAATCATTCTTCAGTTTGAAATATGTCATTGCTAAAATTGTGCTGATTGAATGGATGCATCTTATTTTATGTGTATGTATATATATATATATAATATAGGATTTTGAGATAGTGTCAAGGAGAGTTTGGCGTACTTTGATATTCCTGCTGAAAATTAGGAGTCTCTAGCGTCTGATCGGAGGCAGTGGAGGGTGCAGATTTACAAGAGCGTTGAACGTTTTGAAGTAACCAGTGTAGACCATGCAGAACTCAAAAGAGCATGTAGTGAACAGGAAACCTTGCCAACTAATTGTGGAGGTGTGTGGATCTGTGAGGTGTGTAACCCGAGTCTGGTTATTTAAAGGCAGGTCTTGTTAATCACATGAAATCATTTCAACTGTGACTATCTCCCTTCCAAGGCAAACACATACTCACAGCTTGTCATACTCTCTATGCTCTAGAGTGTGCCGATCAGCTGGTGGCCTTAAACGTCACATGAAAGTGCACAAAGACGCAAGTTTTGCATCTTCTGGCTTGATTCAGACCAATAATAGACATGAGTATAAAGTCTGCCCAAAGATATGTAATTCGTTGGCGGGACTGAAGAGCCATCTGCGGGCCCACGAACGGTCATTGAATGAAGGAGTGACATTCGTCTGTCAAGATATCGCAGACATCATATATTGTCTTAATGACACTCATCAGTGTGGCACAGACACCAGACTAAAGTCACCTTTGACTTCCATCTAACATCTTTGCCTGCTCAGCCACTGATATAACCTTACAACATGGAAGAAAAATATTCCTTATTTAAGATTATATAGAGTGTTCATACTTAACGACGCGGACTGAGGACCTGGGTGTGCCGGGTTCGAATCCAGGTCGTTCCACAAAAACACTTTCATCAAAACCCACACCTGACTTTGTGTCTAACATACTTACTTGTAAGGGGACGGATTTCGCAATATTGCTTTTAGTCAGAAATTTTGTCGTATTTTTCCTACAAGATGCTTTATCTTTCAAGGAAGCAATTAAATATTTTTTATTTATCCACATGCATACATGTTTGGACTTAGTGAGACTCATCAGTGTGGCTAGGTAAGGCTATACCACCAGTCGCTGAGTTCGAACACTAGACTAAAATCACCTTTAACTTCCATCCAACGTCTTTGCTTGCTTGGCTACTGGTACAACCCTACGATGTGAAAGTGAAATCTACCTATTTAAGATTATATATATATACTAGTAGGGTTACTTGATATTGCCCAGCTTAGATTGTAGGCAACATCATATTAAGTTGTGTTTACTTTAACAGCAATCTTGATGTTGTCAGCTAGATATCTTACCCACTGATCTATTCTGCTATATGTTAATACTCTTAAACTAACGTTTATAAATAAATAAATTTCATTGCGTAACATATTACAAAAGTGCCATTAGCTCCTTCAAAAGGCAGCTAGAGACGCAGAATGATTTTTATTATGTTCACATGCAAATTGTACATGTGAATAGTTTTAAGGTACACTCCCTAGTATATCTTCGTTTTTAGGGACAGACATGCACATAGACAGAGTAGTGTTCTCCTTTATTATATATATATATATATATATATATATATATATATATTACTGGAGGAGAGGTCAAAGTTCCATGAAGAGATTTAATTTTCTGATGAATTTCTTCTGTCAGCATCAAGAAGGCGATAGAGACAGACTTCAAAATGTTCAAATGGTTTTTGGAATCTGCTCTATGCAAGATCTGAAAACACTCCATTTTATAGTTTTTGGCACAGCACAGATTTTCAACCAAGTGCTGTCCAATAGCATAGTCCAAGGTCGAGAAGGAAGAGTGACACAAGGATCCTGCACTTTCCTGTCAGATTTTGGATGGAACGTTCTGGTTTATATGGGTCTGCAAATGTAAGAAGGTTCACCCTATATAACCAGCATCTCACTTGCAATTAAACTGGTAAACAATATTACTATACTTGATAGAGGGACAACACTATCCTTACTAAATGTAGGAAAAGCAGGCTTTGTGACAAACATCAAATGTAAGGAAACAGAGTATTGATTTACTCCTCTCCAGGAGTTAGGCACAAGGCCAGTTTTTATCTTACTCCCACAAGTAAGATGTGACCCAAGGTCGGGTTGGGAAAGTGGGGTTTAAAAATTGCCTGGGTAGCCTCGTCGGCATTCCCTGGTAGGGGCACCTCAGGCAGTAAGCATTAAACTTACTCCTCCCCAAAGAGGGGAGGCGAAGTCTGGGAGGGTAGACCTCCTAGAAGTGCACAGGACAGACCCATAGACCGGCGTAAATCAAGCCCCGAAGGCCAAGACAATACCAGTCTATGGGGTGCAGTATCCATCGGAACAGATACTACACTTTGATCTTAGCCAAAAGGCCAAGAATTGATAATGCTTATAACAATCTTCATACTCAGTTTCTGACTATTTCCCCCTATCCAGGGCAACTTCAAATAAATGAGGCATTTAGAAGGGCTAAATATTTTAGGGGATTTAAAATTAGCAACTTTTTTTTAATACAATCACTAATAAGGTTTTCAGGATAACCATTATTAATGGATATCTCTCTGATCCTATCAAGTTCTAACTCCAATATGTTAGGAGAACAGATCATAAGGGCTCGATGTACCAAGGTATAAATTCATCCTACAATGTGAATTTCATAGATGACATTCTTTGGGGTCAGCCTGTGCAATGAACAGCTAGAGTTGAGACAGTAACCTAGACAATAGTAAATGCACCTTTCTCTCCTGACACACATAGTTTCTCAGTAGTGTTGAAGTAGTCCTCAAGAGTTTTTTGGGGTTATTCCATAACAGTTATAGAAAGTGTGACTAAACTTGAACACAACATGTCAAGACCTACACAACCCAGAAAAAGTCCAAAAACAGACAAACTAAATCAAGCTTCTGAAGATGGCCTTACAGATAGTGACTGAAGCATCGTGACTGTACCAATCATAGAACAACATTAGTTTGGCTATACACAATATGGAGTCATTCTGTTTATATATTTTACTTGCTATACTTATTTGGCGTTGCCCAGTCGTGTATTTACTTGCTTCACTTTTTTAAACTATGCCATTTTTTTCCCAAATATTTTCTTGTTCTAATGAAAGGGAAGTAACTTTGTATGAACGAATACAGAGTTACATCCGTTTTTTTTTAAGATAACGACCATTTGAAAATAATTCTGACTCGGAGAAAGTATTTTCTAGAAGAACTTAAATCGTATTACATTTTATTCTTCTTAACAATGTGCTGCAACAATCCACAAGAAAATATGACGAATCAGAATCAAATATTTATTTTGTGAGAAGAAATTTATCAATGACAAAGAAACGATTAAGAGATTGACTGTACTTTATATATTAGATCACCCTGATGACAATCCCATGCAGAGGGATACAACTCCCCCTCCCTGAATATGGGGCTACCTGTAGGTTGCGGGTTGCGACCCGTGTGCCTTACAAAAAGATCCTGGTTGCTGGGCCATTTTTCCACTTCGGCTAGATGGGAGATCGGAGAGGTCCAATTCGATCAATCGACGGGTCACGTTCATCCCTAACCGTATTATTCAATCTGATTCTTCTAAAAATCAAAACCTTATCTCTCATCTTTATTTTATTCCCAAATAGATACTAGAAGAAGGTGACTGGGGGTTAATCGTGTTGAGTAAAAGATGACCATGGCTAAGGAATAATTTTTCAAAGAGTAATGTTTTCTGAAAGTAGTGTTGGATCTCTCCCTATTTAAAATTTCCTTTTCAGAGTAATGTTTTCTAAGAGTACTGCATTGTATTCTGAGAGCAATATAAAATAATTATCCTACCTATAGAATTACATTTGAAAACTTTATTCGGCATTAAATAAACCATAGATAGTTGATATGCCATAAAACAAACAAAACCATATATGTTAGATATTGATATTGGCTAGCAGATAATGTTAGTATGGAAATTAACTTTATTTTATCATTGGAAATCATTTTTGCTTAATTCAAATGAGTCATCCATCTTGGATGTGAAAGTATACAAACATAAGAGCGCCTTCATTTAAACAAAAAAATTCTAGCTGATCGTTTGAATTTTGAACAATGTCAGAATTAGTGAGAAACATGTGTAATAGCAATGTCGATTGGAGTGTTTTGTTAAAGTATATGGTAGGATTGTTAGCAGCCATTGTAAAGTTACCTTCCTCACAGAATAAACGGCAGAAATTATTTTTCTTTTACTACAAGTTCTGTCCAATAATAGTTTGATGAATGGTTGTATTTTGTTTTTCTTCTCCAAGAAGCATGAAGGAATAATTCTTTATAAAAAAAAAACGGAAACGAAATAAAAATACGAATTTTTTGTTGAAAAATCAAGGAAAACAAAAAACAAGGGAAAATGACTAATCCAAACTTGTTCCTTTCTCTTTGTTTGACTGAGACGATTATAAAAATAAAAAGGCAATTTGGTATATAAAATGTATTCTGGCTTCATGGTGAAGAACTATGAATCAGTAGTAGATTGATCATCGTGATAGTTTTGAGTTTTTAACTAGACAGAGCCAGCCGTAGAAACACGTTAGATTCAATGGACTATTGTACTAATGTAAAGACACATAAGGTGCAAAGCAAGCTTAGACCTTGTTTTATCTATCGTTAAATATGTGTCATTCAAATAAAAAGTTTGCCATTCTTGTGGATAGCAACAAAGCTATCCAAAATGACAAAGACATCTTAGATGTTGACAACAGGAATACAATGGTTATAGTATTTTTACTAATTGTAGCCGAAAAAAATTGATCATATTTTGCGAATTTATTGGTAAAAGCATACCATCTTTGTAGAAGAAGTATATGAGAGAGAGATCGAGAGATCATTTATTTTAACTAGCTGGATCTGTGTAAATTATAAAGTATTTGAACTTTTTAAAACTAAACTCTGTTTAATGCACAACTTAATTTTAGATAAAGAAATTAAAGCTTCTTTGTCAAAGTTAAAGTAATTTCGTAATTTATACTTTAATATATTTTTGTTATTGTTGAATTATTTATTTTTATAACTGAATTAAAAAAAAAATAGATGTTACTATTAATTTCTCATCCGTAAAATAAATGCCAGTTTTAGATTATTAAAAAAAATGTCTTTAATAGAAATTAGAACATTGATGATGAGATGACGTTGCATTTTTAAATATTGTCTGGGAGGATAGTCTCATGACAACAGAACAGATACGGCACTACCTCACCCCCAAAAAGGAGGAGATAGTGCCTGGCAACAGAACAGATACTCTCCACCCCCAGAATTGAGTATTTGAAGATAGTACAGTAGTTAAGCAGACAAACAGATACCAAATCTCCATTAATGTAAACTGGCATATCTTCCTCTTCTAACTCTTCTTTCTTTGCATACGTTTCCTCCTCCCACTCCCTCTTCTTCATACCAACTCTCCACAAAAAAAAAGGTCCACCTGTTAATATATAGAAATATTTTGGTGAGTGGATCATAATTTAATACAACATATCACCATGACAAGTTTAAAAGAGTGTGCCAAAAAAAAATAGCATTTCTCTTGAAGATTTTTGACAGATTTTTTTTTTGTTTGAAAAAAGTTATTTTCTTACATTGCTGTCGTTT
>OY744530.1:76826613-76879113 GCA_963556195.1 Sepiola atlantica
AATCGTAAAACTCATCTGATCGTCTCAGGACAATTGTCAACCGGCATGAAACTGCAGTAATGCTAATAGTCGTTTATTGTTTAAGACAATAAAGGTTGATATGCCGTTAAACAGGAAAAAAACCAAATCAATTAATGATCGTTTTTGATAAATATTGTTTTGACATTAAACAACCTTAAAAGGGTTGGTATGGCATTAGAAAAAAAATACTAAGCAGAGAATAATTTTTGACAGGTATTGTTTTGGCATTAGATAACCCAAAACGTTTGATATGCTGTGAAGCAGACAACCCAAACCAATCAATCAGGGTTGCCTACCTGAGAAATAAAATAAAAAATGTCTCATTAGTTTCTGCTCGCAACTTATTTATCTTCACATAAAGAAAAGAAACGAATCCGCGCAAATAGATATTTGTGGTGCTTTTGTTTGTGGACGCAGAGCCATGAAGCCTTAGTTTTTTCTGAGTTTCTCCGATTTGAGCAAATATGTTGGCATTTCAATTGAAGTCATGATTGTTCAAAATCAACAAATATTTCTAAAGTACACTTGAAATGTGTTTGTTTGCACTTGCCTATCGAATATAGGAGACGTGTAAATATTATACGATATCATTATATACAAGTGTGTATGTATTTACACACGGCTATACACACACCGAGTATCTGTGTATTATGTGTATATATGTCACTTAGTTGATACGTTTGTGTGTCTAAATATTTGTTTGTGTTTTCAATATTTTATTCTTGTGCCTACATAGATACAAAAATATTTGTACAAATATTGAAACGTTTTGAATGTAGATACATTGCATTTAACAGAAAATTCGGTTTTTATGTGTATTATATGTGTGATTTGGTTTATACACACACATCTAATCTTGGCTCTAAAATTCAAGAAAAGTTGAGAAAACCTGGAATGGGTAGCATTCCTGTGTCTACAATCCACATCTTGAAAACCTAAAATGAAGGAAGTCTTACGAGAGAAATAAAATTCTGCATTTTTACAGTATATCAAACCTTTTCAGATTCTTTAATCCGAGATACAATATCTATAGTAAACATTTAATTGAGTGGTTTGGTGTCTGTTTTATGTCAATTCGGCATTTTTGGATTATTTAATGGTGAAGCATGTTACTCATTAAAATGATTCATCGATTGGCTTAGTTTGAATGGTTTATGGAAAATCAACCCTTGTGTAGGATGTGTTCAACTTAATTGCAATTCAGATTTCACCCCCATTCTCGCCAATTTATCTCTCTTTCTTTCTTCCTCTGTCTTTCTCTTTCCTTTTCTCTGGCTGTCTGTCTCACTTTCTCTCTCTCTTTTTCTCTTTCTCTATCTCTCTCTTCTCTCAAAAGCTAATATGTAAGTAAAACAAGTAAATCATCGCTGTAACAGTTTGTCCGAAAGTATATTTGTATGGTTTCATGTACCGAAGCTATTTTGAAGCCAATGTAAATTCACTTTGTTTATTAATGAATTTGCTTTGCGAGATGACAATTAGTTTTAATTATTTATCTCCCTTCGCCGTTATTAGATTCTTTCTATTCTTCTTTCTTTTGCACCAGTCGTACAATGAATCCAGACTTCTCCACGCACACACCTATCACCACCGACCAACATGGCGAAGCTAATAAAATCTTTGCTCATTTTAAGATTTTATTCATATTATAATAGAGCTTTTTTTTTGTTTGTCATGCAAACGTTCCAAAACTACTTCATCGAATTACACCAAATTTGGCATTTTTTCTTTTACCATTGGATCACTCTTCATCCAGGCCAAGAGCCACTGAAGAATAAAGGTTAATAAGATAGAAATGATTAAGAAGTTGATATTCAGTCATATATACAAGTATCTCTCTCTCTCATTCTCTCTCTCTCTCTATATATATATATATATGAAAATCAACTTTATATATCCTCTACTCTATAATAAAGACGAATGTGTATTTATTTGTATATAAGTATATACATATAAATAAATGCACTTCTTACCATCACGTGAGTAAAAAAACGTGAAACAAAACAATTTCAAGTGTTTAAGGAAAGGGAGAAAGCAAATAGAATGTCAGACAACCCTTGTCATCTGAAATGAATTTGGAAAGAAATATTTACTCTATTTCCATACTGAGACGATATATATATATATATATATATATATATATATATATACCCCCCACCCCCTCCAAAAAAAAATCTCTTTCAATAAATTTTTCTTAGTTTCCTTTCACCCATTGCTAAGAAAAATCAGTACTCATGGGAGCACATTAAAAAATAATTAAAAAAAGACAAAAGATTTCCGTATTGGTTCGTACAACTACAAAGAAACATGCTTAAAGAAAGGTTTGTTGTCTAAATATACTTTGCTGTATGGGTTTGGTGAAATACTTAGAAACCCCTAGCACTGTAGCATCATAATTTTGAAATATCTATAAAACAGTGAAAAGCCTGTTTATTTTTATAGTTTTTGATTTATTATTTGTGTTGCTTAATGTTTTGCTAAAATTCTGTTTCTTTTCAGATATCATCAGTAAAAGGTCATTAAAAGTTCATTAAAATGACAATTTCATCAGACTTTAAAAGATGTTAAATTGTTGGTGCTCGTATGGCAAGCGCTAGTATAACAATACGAGCCCAAATGGTTGGTGTATGAAGAAGTACTGTCTCAAAAGAAGCATTAGTTTAATATATCCGACTTACAATTGCTTGAGAGAGAGCATGCACACAAATTAAGTGTTATCTGTGCATAGAGAAATCCCTCAACTATACCGTCTGGATGTATAGAATGTAGACTTTTGGTCGCTTGTTTTTTCCTCCTCACCAACTCCAAACTTTTGGCTTATGCATACATAAGCATATATATATATAGAGAGAGAGAGATCACTTTGCATAAGCACACAATTGGTGCTGCTTTGTTAGGATGTTATATCGATCATTTGTTTGTTTTGTTTGATTTCATAGTCTTTTTTAAAGTTTTTGTTTAAACTTTTTATTCCATTCTCTCATTTTGTGAATTCAGGAGGGAGTACGGTGGTGGTGCTGGGAAAACATTCCGGGTGGGGAAGTTTAAATAATTGGTGGTGCAGGGGAGTGGGCATGGGTGCTGGATGGAGTAGAGAGATCTAGAACTTTGTAACTGAGAATCATATTTTATCCTTGTTTATAGATCAAATTGAATGATTACAAGCCAATCCTCTGTTTTCCCAAGCAAATCATTTTTATAGCCTGACATCAAACACACACATAAACGCTCGTCTTTTTATGTGCATGTATATATGTATGTGTGTGCATAGGAATATATTTTTTCTGTGTATGTGTGTATATATATATATATATAAATTTATATATATATATATATGTGATAGATCTTTTGCAAGCAAGTTTTCGTGGCTCATTGGTAAGGGCGACTGACTACAGTCACTGTGGTTCCAGTTACTAATCTCACTAGAATTAGCCAGTATAATGAGCTGTAAAACAGCGAAACATGTGTCCGTGGATTATATATATATATATATATATTATATGTGTATATGTATATATATATATATATATATATATATATATATATTGGTTCGTTGGTTGCATTCCAATGACCAAAAAAATCAGTCCACAATCAGGATTTTTAATTAATTGTTTTATTTCTTTATTTGTACGAATGCCTTTACGTTTTGTCATTCCATCTTATGCGCGTTTCGCAACCCGGTAAGAGAAAAAGTTATCTTTGGTCTACTAAGCTGCTCTTCAGAGAACAATTATTTAACAATAAAAAAAAACACATTATTCCAAAACAAATAGGAAGAAAAGTAGTTAAAAAAGATGAGAAGAACGGCAAGTCAAAAACATGAAAAGAAAACTCACTTTAAAGATGACAATTAAAAAAAAACAATACAAACAGATAACACAGCGTAAGTCGATTCTTAAGCCGTCATCTTGGAACCAACATATATATATATATATATATATATATATATATATATAGCAGTAGTATAAAAATGTACATATGGCAAGCAAGCAAGCAAGCTATACACTACACAAGAACGTTTGTGTTTCATTCCTGATGGAAATCATCAGGCCAAATGCCATAAGAGCCCCAAGAATTTTACCTCGTTTAAAGTCTGATAGAACTGTCATTTTAATTAATTTTCATGACATGTTACTGATGATATCTGAAAAGTAACATCAATTTTAGCAAAATATGTTAAGAAATACTAATAATAAATCAAAAACTGAAAGGTTAGACACAAGGCCAGGTGTTAAGTTGAAAAGCCAGTACACTAGGACTAGAGCACTCTGGCATACAAAATATGCTTGAGTTTATATTTATATGTGTGTGTGTGTGTGTGTGTGTGTGTATATATATATATATATATATATATATGTACTAGAAAAAAAGTAACCGTGAGCACGTGTTATAGCTTGTTTGAATCAGGAAAAAGTGAGTTTGCAAACCCAGTTAAATTTAAAAAAATAAAAAGCCCAAATTTCAAATTAGTATCTTTCTGCTCACTATCACTCTCCCCATTCTCTCTCTCTCTTTCCTTCCCGGCCTTGTTGGTGAGGCCATAAATTCACCGACTGAAACTCCATGCAGGGGAGTAACCCCCCTACCTCGAAAGCAAGGTCACCTGTAAGCCGGGGGGGGGGGGTGACGACCCCTGATGCCTAAGTATGTGATCCTGGTGACAGAGCAGTCTGTGGTCGGGAAACTTGCAACACTCCACTTCTGCCTTTACTTTGGCTAGACGGGAGATCAGAGAGGCCCGATCCGATCAATCGGCTGGTCACATCATGCTCTGGTATCTATAAGTCCATCCCCTATCATATTATTTTATCTGATTCTTCTAAAAATCAAAACCTTCCTTCTCCTTTTTAGTTTCTTCCCAAGTAGGTAATAGAAGGCAGTGCTGAGGATCAATCATGTTGAGAAACAAAGATTACCACTGCGAAGGAGTAATGTTTTCAAAGAGTAATGTATTCTGGGAGTAATGTCGGATCCCTCTCTGTAAAATTTCCTTTTTCCGAGTAATGTTTTCTAGGAATATAAAATAATTATCCTACCTATAGAATTATATATGACAACTTTATTCAGCATTAAATAAGCCATAGATGATTGATATGCCAATAAAAAAACAAACCTCTTTCTTTCTTCTGCTAGAGGTTAAATAGTATTACTGTTGTGGTGATATTTCCTTTTGTTTATAATGGATTATTCCAATCTTGAGTCTCATAGTTACAGTATTCGACACCTTCTCTGCCTTATATTATCGCTGTTTCTTTTCGTCAATATAGGGGGAGGAGGAAAAGGAGAAGGGTAAAAGGAAGCTGTGGCCGAGAGAAGTGAAAGAGTATTGATTTACTCCTCTCCAGGAGTTAGGCACAAGGCCAGTTTTTATCTTACTCCCACAAGTAAGATGTGACCCAAGGTCGGGTCGGGAAAGTGGGGTTTAAAAATTGCCTGGGCAGCCCCGTCAGGGGCGCCTCAGGCAGTAAGCAATAAACTTACTCCTCCCCAAAGAGGGGAGGCAAAGCCTGGGAGGGTGGACCTCCTAGAACTCACGGGACAGACCCATAGACCGGCGTAAATCAAGCCCCGAAGGCCAAGACAATACCAGTCTATGAGGTGCAGTATCCATCAGAACAGATACTACACTTTGATCTTAGCCAAAAGGCCAAAGGTAGCAATAGTTGAAACCATCGCCGTCCTCTTATCTATTTGCTGTTTCTCTTCGTCAATATAGGGCGGGGGGAAGAAGAGGACGGTTATATTACTTTTGACTGTTAATAGACAGGGAGAACAGTGAGATTGATAGATACAAAGAAAATGAGAGTCGGGTGGGGGGGTAAAACAACATACAAATAAAATGAGAAAGGATGCGAGTGATAGACAGAAACTTAGTAAGTGATGGGTCACGTGGTGAGTTTATTGCAATTTACGACTAATTAGAACAGTTATAATGGAACGTTATTCAAACATAACTCAATCTCAAAACTAAAGAATAGTTTAACATGTATTTTATAAAACATTTCTCGCGATCATTTGTGATGGAATTGATATTTTACTATATATATAACCACATGCACTAAATATTTTTATGTGTATTCATAAACTTGCAGGGAGACTCGGCTTTATCCGGGATTGAATAAGGAACACTATGTCCTTTGCACCGAGCTCATAACACCATATTATCTTTTGTTATCTTACTTTTTACGTTTTATAATATTAAGTGTCCTGAGGTGGGGGTCGAAGGATGTACTCAGCATTGATTAGGTGGGTGGGGCGGTATAAGAAAAGTTACATTAATTGAAATAAATTTAGGTAAATATATAGTTTTCTATCAGCTCAATGGTGATTCGCCGAAAATCAGTGAAGACCTCTCTTCACTCCTGTTCCAAGCCCTGTACCCCTTATCAATATTTCGCTTTTTATTTGTTAATTTCTATAATTTTCAACTTATAAATAAAATAAAGTCAAGTAAAGCGTTGCATTTCCTTTTTATGGATGTCAAGTGTAAAGACAGATCCTGTGAGAATGTTATGCTCTCCTTTGATCAAAATAAAATATATTGTAGGTTCAGACTATATCTTTCTGGGGAATATCTCTCGAAAATACTAGGTGTTCGTAAAAGACAAGAACTACAACTTTATATATAGAGGTAGTGAGCCTGGCAGAATCCTTCTCAAAGTAAAACACAAACGTTTCTGTGTAGCTTGCTGGGCATGAGTATATTTAATACTAAATATATATATATATATATATATATATATATATAAATTATTGTTATTTATGAATCTTGAACACTACTTGAACTACAAAAGAATTATAATCCATTACTACAAACCCATTTTCTGTGTGTGTATATATATATAAATTTAATGTATCTGCATATAATATTATAAGGAAATATATTATGTATCGATTTTCTGTATTTACTTCCAGAGTGCTCAATGCAAGAGTAGAAGTAGAGCTAGGTAGTAAGTTATAAAAATATATTTATGGCAATTAAGCTACACAGAGGCGTCCGCGTTTCATCCCCGTAGGGAATCGTCAGGCTAAAGTGCATGGAATTAGCGTAACGGAAATGAAATGTGGACGACTCAGTGTAGCATAGTTGCCATAAATATATCTTCATAACTATATATATATATATATATATAATCGTCCACTGTAGAATAAAGAACAATGTGTATTTATTTATATATATGTCTGTCACGTCACACAAAATTTAGCGGGAAAAAAGGTTTAGGGGAAGCGAGAATGCAAATAGCAAGTTCCATGTCTAAAATGAATTCAGAAAGAAATCCATCACTAATAATGAGACGTTTTCTTTACGTTTTTTTCTCTTTATTCTATCTATACCGATTGATACGTTTTTTGTCTTTCTTTTTTTTAACTTTCCAGGTTGAAACGTTTTTTTAATCTTATTTCTTAACTTCACCGATTAAGGCGTTATTTTCTATGAATATTAGCAAAGCATATTTTTTGTTGTCATTTTTGAAAGCGGGTGTTCATATATAGAGTGTTTATATGTTTATATACATAATGTGTATGTATGTATATATGTTTATATACGTTTATGTACGTAATGTGTATGTATATACATATATATTTATGTGTGTTTGTGTGCAAAATATATATTCTGTTGTTATGCCAACTGAATCTGAGAGTGTGTTCATTTATAACCTCATCATTGCGTAAAAAAGCTATGAGTGGACATATTGCTCCTAGCTAACCCACCAGTGCCACAATTTTCTTCTATAGAAAAATTGAAGTGTCTTTCCCGTTTCCTCCATCTTTTTTTAGAGGGGGGTCGTATTTAAAGGAGAAGTACGTGTGAACGTGTACAAGATGCTATGTTGCTTGTTAAAAAAGAAAAAACTCTGATATTTGGATGGGTTGACATTTAGGGTGAATGGGGATGGAAGTGCTTCTCTTTCTAAAAACTTTATCCGAAAGGCCTGGAAAAGCTGAGTCCTTTGTGCCCCGGCCTTCGTTTTGTTCCACTCATCTGCCAAAAATATGTTTTGGATGACTGAAGCCACCAACGTATGCTTGGTGTAGGGCATTGAGAGTTTTTATTTTAATAAAAGAAAGAAAAAAAAAAAAGAAGAAACATTACAGTTAGGCAAATAAGAGTTTGTTTTCCGCAAGATTGAGCAATATATACTTTGAGGCTGGGTCTTATTATCCACTAACCGGCTGATAAGAAAAAGTTTTGCAAATACCCATTATAGAACATATATATATATATATATAATATTATTATTATTTCATTTATATACACATAATATTATAAGTTATATTGTGTATAGATTTTCAGTATTTACTTCAACAGTACTCAGTACGTGAATGGAGCTTAGTAGTAGTACTTAACTTGACGATTCCCTGCAGGGATGAAATATGGACGCCTCTGTGTAGCTTAATTGCTATGAATATATTTTCATACTACTAATATATATATATATATAAGTTTTTATTCCCTGCAGGGATGAAATATGGACGCCTCTGTGTAGCTTAATTGCTATGAATATATTTTCATACTACTAATATATATATATATATATATATATATATATATATATATATATATATTAAGTTTTTATTATCATTATTATTGAAATGCCATGGAAATTACACAGTACTTTATACATTAATCTGTATAATTTACTGTTTATAATAATATTCTTTTTGAATAATGTCTGTCAGGGCGAATACTATTAAGAAAAAGTATGCCTCTTTCTTGCCATAAAATTAATTGTCATTGTAAGCTTAATATTCTTTAAATAAATAAAACGTATGTGTCTCTTTCTTTTTTTATTTAAAATTGAAGCAATCTAATTCTCTTCAAAACAATAAATATTCTTTGTTTTTTTTTTCGTAAAAATAATTCTCAGCCAAATATTCTTCAAATCAATAAAACGAATGTATTTATTTAAAATTGCACCGTTTCAGTCAACGGGATGGCACAAAATTTGATTTTTGGGCAACCCATTTTTAAATTGTGGCATCGTTGTTTACCTTAGTGACATCAGATAAATCAGCAATTACTTTCTTTGCTGATGGACGGTCTCATTTAAAAAAAATGTGTTTGAAAGGTAATATAATGTACGTATATATAGATTAGTATTAATGAATAACTACGCATGCAGAAAATTATTTTTTATTCTAAATCACAACATAACATTAAAGAACATAGTCTTTCCAGTCATAATGTCAAGTTTCATAACAATCTGTAAAAATGATAAACATTCAAATAAAAAAACAAAACATTTTAAGCTTTTTTTTATAAATCTTTACAAAGACTTGGATGTAGAACAATTTCAATAGGATGTTAAGCGATAACTATTTCCCTTATTTTCTTATTGGTCCTAAAGTCAGGTTCCAGTGTTCAGATATTTGAGATTGATCAATGCTTGGGGGCATATTTATTAATCGCTATTTCTTTTGTTGATTCTATAAACAATTTTCAAAATTGGTAGGGGTGTTAGTTCTGCATTCAATCGTACAAAATATGAAAAGCAGACAGACTAACAATTTTCGTATATATTTTATAAATAGTGATGATGATCACGAATTCATTTACTAAATTATTTCTCTATCAACAACTAATATCCCTGTATTGAATTAGTTCTTTAAAAGTGAAAAAAAATATGACAATATTTTTTTTGTTTTTATTTACTTATTTCGGTTTGGAATTTAGCAAGCTGGGATGTTCTATTGTGCTTAGATGGGCACATCCATTCTCTGGGTTCTGATTGGTTGCTAGTCCATGAGTGGACATTTTACTGCAAAGTATTGCTTTATTCAAGCAAAGGTTTTTTCTGTCAACTGAACACCAATTGGTACCCGTACGCTGGTGAGTGTCATGTTGATTTGACAGTCTTCATGTTAGGTGCCATGTTTACAACATTTCTACCATTGTACTCTCCAGCTGTCTTCAGGTCAATTTTGCCTAAGTCAGTTACCTTAATCAGTGCAGAGTAAACAGAAAACTGCCACATTTTTCTAATCTATATTCTAAGTTTATTAGCAGTAGTAGTGTAATTACAGCACATTCGGTACGCCAAGGGTTCTTCAGGTCAAATGTGGTGCAATTTTGACCAGTAGTTTTGGAGCCTATAAGTGTTTACTGTTTTTAGTAGTTACAGAAGTAGCTTCACCCTCTGTGACACAACTTCTTTATCAAGGATGATGCGTGCCAAATTTGGTGGAATTCTGTTGATTAGTTTTGGATCATATAAGTAACAGACGGACAAGAAATGGTCAATTACAATATAAATTTACCAGCAGTTTTCTTCTAAGATTTTCCCAATTATTTTCATTGGAATAATAATTCCACTTTTAAAGGGGCCGTTTTACTTGGTGAATTATACAAAAGTCATTTTTCTTATTTCTTCCTCAAAGTTAATACACTCTAAAGTTAGAGTTAGGTACTATAAATAGATATGGATAATATATGTTCAAAATACAAGATGATTTAATTTTTTTTTTTTGTAAGATTATTATTTTTTTTTTCTTAGAATCATTTTTTCTTTCTGGTACGACAATTTTATTTTTATTTTGTCACATAAAACAGAAATTGTCGTCTAGAATTGGGGTGAAGATATTAATGTTAGCGAGGAATTGCTTCCCCAAACTTGTGATCTATGTGAACATTTTGATATTGCGCTAGAATTTTTATTATCTTCCAAAGGCAGGGCATTTTTATATTATTATCTCCAGAGAACTTACCCTAGCCTTGCCAAATTAGGATCTGCTTACAGATGGAAGCCAGATACAAAATAACTGTCTGCTAGTGCCACCGCATACAATTCTTCAAAGGAAGAAATCACCGATTCTGCAGAATTTTTTCTTTTTTTAATGTCAAACGAATATGTTACTTTGATGTTATGTTTTTTCTTCCCCTCCTCCATCCCAGTTCTTTAAATACCCCCTCTCTACCTCCATCGTTTCTTTTTAGAAATAATCGAATAGCATACTGCTACGTGCAAACCGAAACATTTGTGGAAAGAGGAATTGGGAAAAGAGCGAAGACGAATTCTATGGAGTTCTTACAAATAAAGAATTGAATTCTCATCTTCCATAATCAATAATATATGAAAAACATGAAAAAAAAGAAAGATTCTTTTGAATTGTATTCCTCCAGGCTATTGTAACTGATGGGGAGACATCATAAAAATATCACCTGTAACACTAGCAGTCGACGACACCTGAGTTGTTCGGAGAAGAGGGAGAAAAGGAAATTCTTATATGTTGTGTGAGTGACTGTGTCTTTGTATATTTATAATATATACACATTTATCTTATATATATAATGTACAATATACATGTGTGTATATGTAATATATATGCACGTGTTTATATAAGTGTATATATATATATCTTATATATATATATATATCTTATATATATATATATCTTATATATATATATATCTTATATATATATATATCTTATATATATATATATATATATATATATCTCTTATATATATATATATATATATCTTATATATATATATATATATATCTTATATATATATATATATATATATATCTCTCTTATATATATATATATATATATCTTATATATATATATATATATATATCTTATATATATATATATATATATATCTTATATATATATATATATATATATATCTTATATATATATATATATCTTATATATCTTATATATATATATCTTATATATCTTATATATATATATATATATCTTATATATCTTATATATATATATATATCTTATATATCTTATATATATATATATATATCTTATATATCTTATATATATATATATATCTTATATATATATATATCTTATATATATATATATATATATATCTTATATATATATATATATATATCTTATATATATATATATATATATCTTATATATATATATATATCTGTGTGTGTGTGCATGCATATACATAGCTATATTGATGAATATATAAGTATAAGTTTGTTGATACATATGCACACACACACACTCACACACATATATATATATATATATATATATATATATATATATATATATATATATATATATATATTCAAAGATTTATAATAACATTTAAATCACGGAATAAAAAACATCAATTTCATTCAAAAATTTAAATGATTTAAACATTTTTTTTAAATATACGTTACTAAGCTCTATCAACTGTATAGATGTTGAGCTTTTATGCGGCAATTTGGAATTGATATGTATAAATCATAGGCGATTTGTTTGCGTACGAATTTCATTTTAACTATATAAAATTTGTTGTATATTTTTAGTATTAGAATTAATATTATAATAATATATACATGCTCATGAAACAGTAATGATTTAGAGGGACTTAAGTGTTAAGATATCCTATTTTTTAATGCAAATTATGCTGGAAAAAGCATGGCGCCACTTCATGTAAGAACGAAAGATGATCATCACAAAGACAAGAGATGCCTATTGACCTTAGTCTTAAAAAATCCATAGCTATAATTTTAATTATTTATTATGTATATAAAGCTTTATTTAAAAGGATATTGAGTACCTTGTATGTTCGATCTGCTGTCTTTATTCGGGTCTTTTCTAATACTGAGAAGTTGATTCATATATATATATATATATATATATATATATATATATATATATATATATGCTTGTGGAAAGTTCATAGAACTTCTCCCAATCCTAACATCCCGAGCCATCCCAATTATTACCAGGGGTAAGGTCTATGATAGCTGCGTAAGAAGCATGATGTTGTATGGCAGTGAGTGTTGGGCCCTCACCCAGACCTCACTTGCTTGACTCCAGAGAAATGACAGGGCAATGACTTGGTGGATATGCAATGTAAAGCCGGACCAGATCCAGAACATTAGGTCGGACACTCTACTTGAGAAATTGACCATTCCAAAACTTGATGTCCTAATAAGGGAAAACCGTCTTCATTGGTTTGGGAATGTTGAAAGAAGCAAGGGGTATATCAGCACATGCAAAGACCTAAGGCTGTACAGCAAAAAGAAAGCTAGGCCCCCTAGGAAGACATGGAAAGAAACGATCAGGCAAGACCATAAACAGTGGCAAATGGACACAGTTAATACCCACTATCCTGATCACTGGAGACTTAGCATCAGGACAGCCTGACAGCGTCGAACCTTTTGTCAAAGGGAACATAGACGATGAAGCTTGATAGTGAGTGAGTGATATATCTATATATATATATATATATTATTTTATATACTATCCAATAATTCGATCATCCATGGATAACCTTTGGTATCATGGTTGCACGAGAAAATTCGTCCGATGGGCTGACAATACCATGTGTATACCATTCCTCAGTCAGTTGCCTAAGTTTGGCATTTGATGAAACGCTTTATGGATTTTGCTCTGGGTTATCTTGAAAACGATTCCTTTCTGGAAATCAGATCGATAAAGTCGTAACATATTAACAAGCATAACTGATATGCATAGGAAATGTTACAAAAAAAAATATAATAAAAATAAAGAAGTATTAAGCCTATGTAAGAATTTGGCTATCAACCATATTATCTTGCAAATACTTCTTTTTCAGTCGTCAGATTGTCAAAAACTATTGATATGCTATCACTCTCATCTAATATTATTAATACACGTTAAGAAACTGTCAAAGCCATATTGAAAAGGCAGAAGGTGGAAACTTCCAGGCTTCCCCTGTTATTATTCACGGCAAATGGATTTTGAAATAAATCAGCATGTTTTTAAATGCATTAAAATGAACTCACAACAACATTTTAAATTATGTAGTGAATGCCATCTTGGAGATAATAAAATCCTGGTGATCAGACTACGGTTTACCCGTAGTATTCTATAAAGCACATTTGATATTAAAATTTACCCTCGGTTCGGAATGATTTTGAATAGGCATTTTTTAAGAATTTGCAATCGGCCATCTTGAAAATACCATTTTTGTTAAATACTGGTGGGTATGCTTGCTAGTATAAATATTAACAAAATATATTTGCTCTGATAAAATTGGGGTAATGTTATAAACAGGATATGTTCTAGACAAAGGTCATGAAGAGATCAAAGGACTTACCTTGTGGAATTGTGAGAGTTGGAAGCTGGTGACGTAGGTGGATATGATTTCACCTATACTCAGGCTGACGGGAATTCTGGGGGAAGAGGGAGTCATTTTTAAAATAGATAACAAAACGATAATAATTGTGCCATGTAATTTGTGTGTCTCTTTTACGCTTTTCTTTTTTCCTCTCTTTTGACCTCACAATTCATTGGATGATCAAGTGTTGCCTATATGAAGAAATCATTCACCTTCTAAAAGATCCTGTGTTGAATTAATTAAATAGTTGACATAAAAAGCATGTAAGATGGTTTTCTATTGCAGTTACCAAGATTGGCATTGGTCCGGCAGGATAGCAGTTCAAATGGTGACACTTGCGAGAAGACAATGTATGATCTTCAGTTGATTGATGATTAATTGTAAATGATGTTTTGTAAGTAAACGATTAAGCTATGCATCACTTTCCTGTAGTCGGAACGTGCTTATCTTTTGATACATAATCAATCACACGTTATTCTATTAAAAACTGTTGCAAAACATCACCCACAACAAGCAGTCTTGGCGTAATTAGCAATTTAACCGATGTGTCACCCATCTTGGACACCATATTCGAAACTTTTCATATGTTATTCCTTATTACGTAAGGAAATTAGCTTTTTAGCTTTTTAGCATGTAGTTCTGAGTTTGGACTACCATATGACGTTTCTTTATAATGTATAGCTTCTTCAGAAATATAAGAGTCAAGAGAAAAAATGTTATTATATTGGAGACACACACATATCTATCTATCTATCTATCTATTTATCTATCTATATATATATATATATATATATATATATATACACTAGAAAAATTTGATCCTTAGGTCACCCATTAAGCTCAAGCTAGATTGTTTGAATCAAGTAAAGTGAGTTTGCAAAGCCAGTTGAATTTTTAAAAATAAAGACAAAATCCCAAATTAGTCACTTTCTGTTTGCTATATGTACCTCTCTCCACTTTCTCTTTCTCTCTCCAGCTATGGGTTAATTAGTATCAATACTTGTGGTAATATTGTGCTTACAATAGACTATTCCAATAGTTAGTTTTATTACCTTTGATTCTTATTGTTAATTAAGAGAGAGGGTGTGTGTCTGAGTAAAAAAAGAGCGGGTGGGAGGATTAAACAACATACAGTGAGAAGATGAGAGTAATAGAAAATTAGTAAGAGATGAGTTACTTGATGAGTAAATTGCAAATTACGGGTTATTTGAACAATTACAATGGAATTTTTTCAGTCATAACTCAATCCCAATACAAAGGAATATTTTAACATTAATTTTGTGTGATTAAAATATATATTTCCTGAGGGAAACAAACGTTGATTAACTCAGTTTTAGTATGAATATATATATATATATATATATATATATATTGACAATTTAAATAATTTTTCAAATAAAGTTTCAAATAAAAAGGTAATTAACAAAGATATTATAGTTGTTTACAGCTGTTTCAAGACAATGTTTATTTTAACTCATGCCATAAATTGTTTTTAAAACTCAAGAACGTCTTCAGAACGAAATTTATATATATATATATATATATAATTACTATTTAATGTATCCACATAACATTTTATAAGGAGATATCATTTTTTATGTATCAATTTTCAGTATTTACTTCAACAGTGCTTGATACATAAGTAGAACTAAGTAGTAACTACTACTACTATATATATATATATATATATATATATATATATATATATATATATATATATATATATATATATATATATACCTACCCATCCAGCCATGTTCTGTCAACACATCTATATCTGTCTCTGAGAAGACTATTTAATGGTGGCTATATAGCTTTTAAAAACTGCTATTTTTATATGTTTGATTCTTTTTCTTGTCTTTTTTTTATGCAACTGAAGAAGATAAAATTGTGAATAAGTAGTAAAATTGTAAACATTTTATTCTTAAAGAACATCTTGAAATATTTTCTTTATTGTACTTATGTCCAACTCACTACACCTTTGTTTGATAAAAAAACATAAGGCAACTTTAAAATCCATGATGTCTTCTAAGAGTCCACAATTTACAAAACGAAAACGTGAAAGAGCCTTTGTGAAAAAAAACAAGTTTACTTCTCAAATATTTTTTTATCTGTTCTCGATACTTGTAATAGATTTCATGTTTATATAAATCCGTGTTTATAGGTACAGTGCTACCTCAGTTCATGAACGCCCCAAACCACAAGCAAATCAGCTCACTGACATATTTTTCAAACCAATTTCGTTTTGATGTCAGCACTTTGCAGAACATTAGTTGTAGTCAAATTTTCAAAATATATATCGGATGTTACAAAGCCACTTTAAACAAAGATTTTATGAACATACTGCATCCTTCAGACACTTAAAAACAAAACGGTGATAACACTTGCAGGGTGTGTTTGGAACTTAAATGGCCGGACCACACTGTAAAATTTGGAAAGTACTGTATCATTTGACTTCATATGTACCGAGTTCCAAGACATGCAATTTATGCACTACAGAAAAACTGTGAATTCTGCAAGCGATATCGTCTTCAATTAACTGTCTAAATGTTAAGTCTAAAATTTTCAGGCCATGCCACACCAAAGGAAATATTTACTTGCATCATGCACACTCATTTAGCCACCGCCACCTGAACTGATAAATTTCAGTATAATTTCCATGTATGTGTGGTCAAGAGAATGTGTACAAGAGAGGTACACATACCCAGGGGTGGGGACGAGTAGAATAGTAACTATCTAAAAGCATGACTGTGCAAGTAAACACCCACCTCATCTCTCCAAGTGTATGATTTTGTATGACCAACCTCAGAATTTCTTTACCAAACATACTACCCATCGTTCATATGTATGAGTCCTTTTCCTTCTCCATCAGATAAAGTCCTCCCCATCTCTTATGTATGTTTTATCCTCTCCCAGCATTAGAAGCCATTCGACTAAGAACAGTGTAACACTGAAAGTTTTGTCCACAGAACAGACTTGCAAAGGTATTGAAAGTACAAAGATATTGCATCGCTATTTGCATGGATTTTTATAGTATTTTCAATAATAAATTCTCTCATCTCTCTCTTTCTCTCCCTCTGTATGTATATATATATGTATATGTTCATCCACAGACAGCTGTTTCGGTGTCTATGACTCATTAGTGCGGCTAGAAAGTAGCAAGTGTATTCACGCCGATATTCGAAACCTGAATGTCGGGTCACATATGAATGTGACCAAACACTCCAAGTACCCAATCCTCTGCGTAAAAAAACAAACATTGCCACTGAAATTAAAGTGCTATATATATATATATATATATATATATATATATATTAGTAAGTTATGAAAATATATTTATGGCAATTAAGTTACATAGAGGCTCCCGTGTTTCATCCCCGTGGGGAATCGTCAGACTAAAAGATTTAGCCTGACTAAAAATATATCTCCTTATGATATTATATGTGGATACATAAAATAATATATATATATATATATATATATATATATATATATATATATATATATATATAATTAAAATTTATAGTCAAAGTATTTTGACTTAAGTAGAGTATAAATGTACAATAAAATAACTCACCTATAATAAATATAGGTAAAGTCAAAATACAAGCATTTAAATACTCCAAATACTGCAGTTATTAATATCAGCTCAATGGTTGATTATTAAAATCAAACAGAGCTATTATGTTATTTAGTAAGAAGTTCTATTTTCCTATCATAATTGGATGTATATATTCTTGAATGATACTAAACTGTAATGTTTTTCTTGCTTGACTTCTATTTGTGATGTTATGAGGGTCGCTAAAGAAGAGACTTTTTGAAATCATCTAAAGTATACGACAAAATAAAATGTTCAAATCGGTTTAGAAACGATCATAAGGCGAATTTGGTTATTTTCGAATTCTTGGAATTAATAGAAATAATGTGCGAATTTTATTTATTTCAACCTACTTTATATTATACTAGCGGAACCCGTCACCCGGCGTTGCAGGGGAGAAAGTACTACCTATTGCATGACGTCGAATAATAAAATTAAAAAAACGGCCTATAGTTCTTTCTTCTCCACCTAACGTGTTGGCGAATGTTTTAAATTAAAAAAAAAAAGAAAAAAGTGGCCGAGTAGAATGGGATCGAACGCTGAAACTGTCGATCATGAAACCTCCCTTAACCACTCCGCCATGGTTTCGGCTTAAAAACGCATGTGAAAATAGGCCAATTAACCTAAGCTTGTTTATTGGCATGTGTGTTATGTTAATATTTAGATTCTGCCGACCAAATTTGCGCTTATTGAATTGAATAGGAAGTCGATTTGATGAAGAAATTGTAGCCGCCATGTTGAATGAATAATTGTTGCAGGAACTGTGTTCGTTAATTTCATTCGCTTAATTCCGGAATGAATATAAATGTAAAAGTCATAGGTAGAATTAGAAAGAACGTAATCTGATATTCACGGAATATCAACAGAGTGAACGGGAGCGGTCATTAAGTCTTTGCGTATTGCTTTATATTATGTAGTAAATTAATACCAGGCAAATAATAAATAAGGACGGACTGTTTTGTGAAAAGTAAACTGTGTTTATTAGTTCTCGGTGTCGATGAGTAGAGTGACAGTACAGAATTGTTAGGGAGAAAAGTTTTTGCTACCACCTATATGGAGTTGGTTTTTTGGAGAGTCGTGGATGGCGGGCCAAATGTAATATTTAGTGTTAGCTGGGAAAAAAGAATAACAAATTTATTAAAACACGCTCGAGTGAATAAGTGTGATGTAATTGTGAGTTTAGTAGCCTGTGATGCATGTGGTTATTTTCCTATTCTCTGAGAAGGTACAGGGGAAAAATCGTTTCTACTATATATATATATATATATATATATATATATATATATATATATATATATATATATAGTCCCACTGTTTACATAAATTTTTCATCACGCTTGTCAGAAACCCGAGAAATCTATTCTATAAGAAGATGATTGCTTTACGCTAATGGGAAACCATTATTTCCTCTACCAGAGAGCTCAACCTATACAAAGGGGGCATGTATATATATATATATATATATATATATATATATATATATATATTAGAGAGAGAGATGTGTCTACAGAGCAGGTGCAGTAACAGCACATTCATTTTTACAGGAACCAGCAGTATAATGCTGCATTTTTTTAGGTGGAATGGGAGCAACTCCATGTTTTGATTTCAGAGTGAAAAATATGCTCCGATGCCACTCTTTTTTGTCACTACACTACAATAGTACAATTAAATGAGATAGGGAGTGAAAAATGATGGAGGGAGCATGAATGATATCCCACCCCTCCCCATCATCATTTTTATCATGTTCCTTGTTTAAATCCGCAGCGTTTTCAAATACTGTTCAAAATTTGTTAAATTTTTAAGCAGATCATTGGAGGCACAGGAGAAGCCAGTTCTATATTTTTTTGTGAGAACGAGAGCAATTCATAATTTGCTGGAGCTGGTACAGCTCCCCATATATGTGTGTGTGTATGTCTGTGTACACATTCATATACTTATTTTTATTTTTGTGAATGTACATACCTGTCTTACTAAACATCTATTAACATCAATGCTTGTCCGGGAAGAGTGATAAATGGTCCGAGTCCGTCCTGGTGTCAAACAGATCGTAATATTTCTTCATTTTACAGCTGAAGGTCTCTCGCAGAGTTGAATCTATGATCAACAGCAAAATGACAATTCGCATGACACATCTCTTCTCTCCTCAACTCGGGTACTTGCATTTTTCACATTCTTACATATATACAGCCATTCCTGCAAACTCAGAGGTTACTTCATGTTTTTCTTTTTCTTTTATTTTGAAAGACTTTTTCAGATGAGGATTGATAATTTGTATTATTTAGATTATTCGGACTACTATTCTCATCTTGGATGTTATTTTCACAACGTTTCGACCGATGTAACCTCCGACCTTCTTCAGTTGCATTTTTTTTTAACTTAAAACCCTCTATCATGAGAATTCTTAGTTGAGATCTGGTGATAAAGCCAAAAGGACATGGTGAAAAATCTCACGTGAAAAACAAGTGTTCAAGCATTATAATTCTACACAACAATTACAACCAGAAAGTATAGTTACAAGCATTTGTCCAAGAGATAAGGAGTCCAAAACAATTATATATTCTTGAGTAATTTGTGTTTTTCGCCTTTATTACTAAAGACAGAAAAATAAAGATAACAAATTAATAAAGATTTTTCAAAAATATGAATCCATTTTTCTTTTTAATTTAGAAAGATGAGAGGAGGGTGGGTTTTTCTTTGCTCTTTTTCATGGCAGTTGTAATGGTTATTATTATTTTAATTATTATTATTATTATTATTATTATTATTATTATTATAATACAATAAATAACATATTTATTAGATTTTATCACATGTAACCTCCAACCTTCTTCAGGTGTACTTTGTCAAACCCGGGAATCTTTCTGTCGAACTCGGGAATCTGGACGGAAATTCGAACGGAACCCTTAGCATGCTCTCGTTCCATCTGCCATGACTGGGAAGAAGTCTTCAGTAATTCACAATTCTTTGTATCGTTCACACTGAGGATTGAACCTTGAACTCAGAACTGTCACTTAGAACTGAATTATACTTAGTACTATATCCACTGCACCATGGGTCCTTGCAGACAATTCTAGTATGAATTTTAGGAGCCTTAAACCTATTCTTGTTTTTGATCTAACTACTTATCACTATAGGTCACTACTCATCTATTATTTATAATTATAGGTTCCCATATTGTATTGAATTCTATACTAGGTCTGCTTAGTAAGTCATTGTTGCCTAACATATGTCCTGCTTCTTTGAGTCGTTTTACTCTCAACCATTCTTCTTTATCCATAATTTTTACTTCATCCCATAAGGGTAGAAGGTTTCCCTTTTCTTTCCATATGTGGTGAGCCATACCCGACTTTTTAATTTCTCCATGTATTACGGCTTTCCGGTGTTCTTCGAGCCTTACCTTTAGTGGACGACATGTCTCACCTTTGTATACTTTTCCACACTTACATGGTGCTTTCGGAGAGTTGAGTCAAACCCCTACAGAAAAAGTCATCCCCTGCAATGTTGAAGAAACGATGAAATAATCATCTGAAAACCATGGCTCAACACGATCATGTCCAACACAGCAAAAGTGTCGAGCTCTTCAATCTTTGGCATCCAACAGTAGTCCAATGAGGGGTTTAACATTACCAGGTGAGATTTGTTCAATGGCTCATTATGTCATGGTCTCGTCGGGATTCAGTGGATTCAATGGATGGAGCCAACTCAATCCACACTCGAAATGCTATTTAATTAAGAAGAAAAAGAAGTTAGAAAAATGATATATTGAAAATATGCCCCAAATTTTCATATTGTATCAGTATTATTTGTTTTTTTGTTTAGTTTTTTAAAATATAAAACTTATATTATTTTCTAATGCACATTCCATGGTAATGTTGTACTTACTTTGATCAAAATGAAATATACTTATCCATATACCCTGGATAATGTAGTTTCAGAATATGTACGTCCATGGGGGTCAATCTCCAAAATCCCTGTAAGATTTCATGAACAGACGGACAGAAACTACAACTTTATATATATATGTGTGTGTGTGTGTGTATATATATATATATATATATATGTATATATAATAATAGAATTAACGATTAGGAAGTATCGTAAAGTGATCTATCGTGATAAAGTAAAGCTCAATACGTTGAGTAGAGCAATCAATTTTAAAGAAGGAAAGATGAAGATAAAATATTGCATTAAATTACATAAAATTGATACAAAGAGTTTTATCTTTGAAAAATCATGGTTTAAGGATTAGTGTAACTCCTTGCATCTGAACTTTTCGATGTAATAAAATTTGTATCAATGTTATGTAATTTTATGCAATTTTTTATCTTCATCTTTCCTTCTTATATATATATATATATAGGAAAAAAGAAACAATGTTTCAGACAATATGTAAAAATAAAAATGGAATAAAGAATAAGCAATTCAACAACTAACAAAAATAAACTCAAAAACTCGTGTTGTAAAGTTCTACCGAGATATTTCGGCTGTGGATACGACCATCTCGGCAGAACTTTACAACACGAGTTTTTGAGTTTATTTTTGTTAGTTGTTGAATTGCTTATTCTTTATTCCATTTTTATTTTTATATATATATATATACACAAACACTAGCTGTACTTACTCAGCATTGCCCTGTATTGTTTTTATTTGCAATTTGTTTTCTTTGTTTCTTTTTTTTAATTATATCCTTATTCCAAAATATTATTTTTGAGTTTGAAACTGTTGTGATGGGATAACCTGACTTCTCCATTCACGAAATAGATGGACTTGTCGGACTATAAGTACGACTACAGTGAGCAGTCGAGACATTCGAGTTAAGACACATGCAGTCTTAACATTCTGTCTTACGTATTCTCTAGTCGGTCTGCCCTATTACATATTCTGTATTCTGTTAACATATCTTGTATGTACAAGATATATATATATCCGGAAATAAACCTATTATTTTAAAAACCTTCCACTCGGATTATTTGTCATTATATCTTCAACAAGATATATCAGAAAAAAAGATAAGTAACTCTGTCTTGACGAATACAGTTATGTCCATTTTTTTAAAGATGGTGTCCGTATGAATATAATTTTTAGCTGTTCAAAGTATTTTTTGGGGAGGAATTAAATCGAATTGGATTTTATTGTTCTTAACAACATGCTGAAACAATCCACTAAAAGAACTGATGAACCAGAATCGACTATTGATTTTGTGAGAAGAAAGTTATTGATGACAAAACTCGAAAAGAAACTGACGTTACTTTATATATTAGATAATGAATAATTTTCCATAGGTATTTCGTTTCGGCATTAAATACTGTTTTAAGATGAAATGATTGTTGTCCGCTTCTTTATGTATGAGCATGTTGCACTTAGTTGTCCGAGTGAGGTATTCGGAGAGAAGCTTGAAACTGACGAGAATGACAAGCAAACAAGAGCCGAAAGAGCGCCAATGTAAATGAGCGTATATAACACTGCTATCTTGGCAGCATAACCTCGATATTATTTCCCAATTCACATCAATCGTTACTAGTGCTTTCATTGTAATGTTCAATCCCTGCTTCATTCACCGAAATATTGAGTTATTCATTTGCATTAGATCTCCCGCCTGCGCCGCCCATTATCCACCTCACACCTATCCTTATCAGGTTTCTCAAATACTATTCAATTCTCATTACAAACACCCCCATCGTCGTCGTCGCTACTATATCAATCAATCAGTTCTTTCAAGCTTGACTCTCCACCTCCTAACTCTTGCACTGATCACCAGTATCACATCTTCCCAAATTCCACAATCGAACCCACCCCACCCTACCGTGCCCTGCCCAACCAACCAAAAACCTCTGACTAGTTAACTACCTTCCCGCGCATCTACCACCGTTACCCCACTTCCTGTTCTCGTGTTGATATGGCACAGGATTTTGTGAACCAAGGTGGTAGGTAAGTGAGGCCTAGTAACCCAATCACTATTCTCTAAATAACTCCAGCAGAGAGAAGAGAGAAACTTCAGAAAGAATACAATGTCTTCTTTCCTTCTTTTAACCATCTTCCCCACCCCTTAAGGAGCACCCCCCTTCTCCCCCTCCTCCCTCACTTCCTTCCACCCCTAGAGAAATTCCATCACTGTATTATCGCTATAGTCACTGTCAACCATTTTCTTACAGATGCAAGCCATGCTGCAAAATGATAATGTATCTGTTCTCTGGTACAGGTTGTGACAGAGGAAACGGGAGGGGAGGGGGCAGAAAAGTCAATGGAGTTTTATTGGCGTTACATTTACAATTTTATTTTCACAATACTATAGATGATGTACATTAGTTCATTAATAAATAATATTTGGATTTTTGCTTGACAAAAGGATTTTTTCTACAACCAGTATTCGGCATTGTATTTAGCTGAACACATGTCTCTATGACGTTTTTTACACAATGCAACATTTAAATGTGTACATTTTTTTTAATGCAAAATATGATGCTTTAATATTAACTTAAATTCAATATTTTCATTGCTGGTGGCTATGATGTCTTCAATAGAATTTGAGCAAAAGAGGTGAGGTATTCCAACGATCCTATACTACAATTAAACTTTTTTTAAAGAATTTTTTGGGTCAACCAAAAGACTTGGGGTCAGCACCGAGTAGAGATGGATAGTTGTATATAATCTTAAGTGTTTAATGTACCAAAGTTAGAATTATCAAATAGGCCAAAGAGTTCAGTTATTCTGCCTTGTGTTCCTTCATTCCTTATTTTTATCGATTAGGCACATGTAATTAGCCTAATTGATACCAACACATACTCTGGAATTGATTATGCCATGTTCAAATCCTATCGGATGTATTGTCATCATTTTCACACTGTTGAAAAAGGTGTTCGCCTAGTATATTTTAATTATATCTCTTGAACCATTTCCAAGTTATCAACCCTGAATTATACTGGCAGCGAGTGACTTCAACCATGTGTAGTGCGGGATTCGAAATTGAGGCTTGGTCACCTGATTGGGCTTTGGAGGCCAGTAAACGTGTCATCTCGACTCTTCGTGTTTACATGGTTTTATGCCGCTTCACGCGGCAGTTCAGACGGGACTATGCAGACAGTTAGCCATGACACTTTCATCACTGGTTGTAGCATTCTTGTGCTGAATAATTCCCAGACATCGTCGAAGTAACTTTTATTTACTTTACATAACTTATGCATTTTCTGTTTACCGTGGCAATACATTTTTATTTCGATTGTGTTTAGGACATTTGTTTAGAATTACTGTTAGTAATTTCATCTGTTACTGTTCACCCCTTTCATCTATCATGTTGTATTATGTCCCCTTTGTTTGTCTTTTACAAACATTCTCTGAGAAAATAAATATACGTATATAGTTCAGGGAACTTCTGTTATTACTAACCAGCAGAGTGTTACCACTGTCGACTAGAAGATTCTATCAGGCATGTGTATGCAGTGTGATAATATATGGCGATGAAACCTGGCCAGTGAGGGTTGAGGACATGCGTTGCATGGAGAGAAATGATGTGAGAATTATACGACGGATGTGTAATCTGAGTCTTCAAAACCAGTTTAGTTTTGATAACCTCAGAGGAAGATTAAATCTTGACAGTATAGGGGGATGTGTGCAGAAGAGTAGACTTTGATGGTATGGCTGCATTGAAAGAATTGATGAGTTCTTGGGTTAGTAGATGTAGAACAGTTGAGGTTACAGGTTCACTGCACAGGAGAGGGCCAAGAAAAACATGGGAGGAAGTGATAAAAAAATGGACAAGAGAAAGAAGGATGAATAAAAACGTGGCCAGAGATAGGTTACTTTGGACGTCAATTTCTTAAAGCTGTTCAACACATTCCATCGTGTGAAATGGACATTAAATACGATATATGATGATATGATATATATGTTCTATTAACGATCTCTTTATTATTACTGTTTCTCTATCATTGTCTTTTTACACCCGTGTACTTTCGACCCTCGTGTGTTCTCAAGAAAAACATAGTTTCAATATGGTGGTACTCATGTTGATTTTATGCTTCAAATTCTGAATATCTTTAAATATTTATTCATGTTGTAATTTCTGTTTGGTTCTATTAGTTGTTAGGTTTTACAGCATCTGAAGTCCTTTTCGGCATTTTATGCTGAAATCGTGTTCTGTAAGCATATATTTTATCAACAAATAGTCTGTAAATAATAGATTCTATTTAATTCCAGATAGAACTCTGATTGCTACGATCAGTCTGGGCCAGAATGTATCTGGGAATAATGGCAACTAAGGAATAACTCCACGCTTTTCAAAGCCCCGAAATTGGGGCCTAACCACTGGATGAATTATATTTCACTAATAGATACTATCGCTCGATGTTAGAATATACCTGTAAGTAATATCAATTAAGGTGGTACTCAACATTCCCCAAAGCTTTAAAATATGGGCCTAACTACCGAATGTTGCTGTTATTTACTTCCTTCCAACCATCAGGCCAGAAAGTTGGAGAAAAAAGTCAGTACCCCCGAGGGAGAACTCTGACCCTACAAAAATAGGCTTGAACAGACCCGGTAGGGAAACCTCAGGAAATCAGCTAAAAACAAACTTCTTTTCAAATATAGGAGTTAGTGCCTGGAAGAGTGTACCTCCTAGGACTAAGCCAGACTTTACCCTGACAGAAGAGGGTCAGCTCGGCAGCTCTTGGTCTGTCAGATTGATTGCTGAGACAACCCTCGCCGAATATGAAAAAGCCGCAGAGGTTGTAAATGAGTGCATACAAAATACGGATATTTGGAATTAGGCTATACTTGTGATTAAAATAAACTCATTGTTTAGTTTGAATTATGTTTGTGGCTTTGTTTCAAAAAGTGGTTTTAAACCTTTATTAATGACTATATGTAATTACTTCTTTAAAAACTGTCTATTTAAGGTCATAAATTAACATGTTCTCTAATCAGTCTGTTTTTTTTTGACAGCCATAGCCATTTAGAAAGGTAGCCATTATATAGAGGATAACCTATGTGTGATTGAGGGTGTTAGATTTGCAGAGATGATCCTGTAAAGCTGTTGTCGTCTCTCCCACATACACCACCTTGTATTCTTCAATGGTCAATCATTTAGTCCTCCTGAGGCTCAACATAGCTTATATGCAATCATATAAGTCTATACACATTTAAAATGTGAATCTTTGTTTTGCATATAGAATGAAATGTAAACATTACAAAGTCTTCAATAGATCTTCATACAGAAAAATAAACACTTAATCAAAGAAACGAATCTTTGTACGTACGTGCATGCACTACCTCCCATCCCCCATGCCATCTCTTCTTTCCCCTCTTTGCATTGTGTCGGTCCCAAACATCTTGACCTGTGGCTCGCAAAGATATCTGTCTCCGTTTCATCTTCCTCCTTTTCCACATGACAATATTTTCTTGCAGCCATTTTCTCAATACCAGCCTCTTTTATAAGAAGAGGGAAAAAATCTTTTAACCTCATTTTTGTTCCATCGAATTCTTTTCTTTCTGCCTTTTCTATCATTACTTTTATTTTTTACTTACTGCTTTATTCTTAATTTTCATCTTTATTTCGGTGTAATGCGATTGATGGCATCATGCCCCCCCCCCCATAATGTAGACTTTGGAAATCGATATGACAAGTTCAAATAGCATCTGTTTCTATGATTTTCGCGTTCATTCTCATGGGAAATACATAAACACCCACTTTCTCTCCGGCATACATTAAAATAACATTGTATTGTATTTGAATCCGTTTACAATTGCTTATTGATATTATTAAAGAGGAAAAGATAAACTATATTCAGTGGTGAGACCCCAATTTAGGAGCTTTGAGTGGTGGTTCACTCTGATCTGTAGTGTTTTCATCTTGGGATCCCACCTATTGGTTAAATGGAATACTTCCTGTATATCACATGAAACTGCATACGGTAGTATGCACATACAATTTATATCATGAATAAATAGTTAAATTAAACATCGTGAATAAATAGTTAAAGATATTAAGGAAATAAAGCATGAAACTTCCTACCAAAATGTTGTGTACCTGTAAGGGGTCCGGAAAGAAGGCACAAACTCGGGATTAAGTGAAACAAAGTATATTGAAGAAAGTATAAATACAGCATATAAAGCAAGTGGTTGAACGTCTGTCTGACTGCACGTATTAGACTGGGGTAGTTCCATCACCGAAAGGCATGTGCTTCCGGTATTTATAGTGACGTGGAAGAGTTCATGTAGTCCGTAAGGTAGGTATAAAATGATGAGATTCTTCTTTCTTTCTTTTTCTTTTTTTCTTTTTGTTTTTTTCTTTCTTTTCTTTTCTTTTTTTTTTTTTTTGCTTTGGTTCACCCCAAACAAGGCATATTGCTACTGAGACATAAGAGGTTACTATGAATTAGGGGCCAGATTTATAGGGAGGAAGGGATCCTAAATGATCAATTCTGCAGCAAGATATTTGTTCACATTACATTTAAATTTCTGCATGTTGATACAGTCGGGGAAACGGGGATCAGAGAGGGAATTCCAAAATCAAGCGGCCCAAAAAGTAGCTATTTGAGTGGAAAGTTTTCCAATATCTGGAGACCTTTATAGTGAAGTGGTGGGATTTTGCTGCTTGTTGTGTTTTTCAGGGGTATTTACATTGAGGGGGTACAAGTGCAGCTTGTTCGTCAGAGCACATTCTGTTGAAGTACTTGTAAAACAAGCACAGGGATGCAACATGGCAACGATGTGACAGGAACTGGAGCTTGGTAGACAGTGTGAGACTTAGAGATTCTTTTTTGCACCCTGTCCAAGAGAAAGTCCACTGGATGGTGCAGCAGCCTAAATATAGCAACCCCACTCTATGCATGAGCGAATGGTGGCTTCATAGAGATATAGGATACTGGCAGGTTGGAGAAGTTTTCTAGCCCGGTAGAGGGAGCCCACCTTCTTTGCAGTAGGCTTGGCAGTATCTTTTATGTATTCCAATTCATGTTACCTGTGAATATTAGGCTCAGGAGTCTAAATGTTGAACGCTCGGGCAGAATGCTATCATCCATCAGAATCTGTGGTTGGTTTCTTATAGTTGTTAAAGGAAAGGAGCTTTGTCTTAGTAGCATTAAATGTAACCATCCACTACAGGCTGGTGGTCATTTTCTAAGAGTTCAGCCATTTCTATGGATATGTACATGTTAGATTGGCTTGTATGTCGAGAATGGAGTGTGGTGTCATCAGCAAACATACCCATCTCGGATGCGATTGCACCAGGTAGGACATTTATGAAAATTTAAAATAACAACGGTCCAAGTATCGACTCCTGGGACACAGACACATTAATGTGCTGTTGTTTAAATGTACAGCCACCAAAGACGTCCTGGATTCAGCATAAAATAACCTGAAAAAAGTTGATATCCCAGAAAAGAAAACAAATAAAAATTTTCTTTATTTGTTTAGTGGTCAAAAATTCCAAATTATCAATCCTTATTTCAAAAATTATGAAACATAACAAGGAATATAAGTTTTCAAATTTAACATTGTGAGTTTCAAAAGTATGAACACTTTGACGGAATTTTAAGTTTTTTGGCCAGATTCATGCACATGCGCAGTTACGTTTTTTTTTAGTTTGTTGTTACTGTTAAAAATAATTCTATATTATTTTTCCGAAAAAAAAAAACTGTTTTAATTAAAGAGACGATATATAAAACTCAAAAGGGCCCCCAGAGAATTGTTGAAAACATCCCTCCCCACTTCTCTGAAGAAAAGAAAACAAATAAAAAATTTTCTTTATTTGTTTAGTGGTCAAAAATTCCAAATTATCAATCCTTATTTCAAAAATTATGAAACATAACAAGGAATATAAGTTTTCAAATTTAACATTGTGAGTTTCAAAAGTATGAACACTTTGACGGAATTTTAAGTTTTTTGGCCAGATTCATGCACATGCGCAGTTACGTTTTTTTTTAGTTTGTTGTTACTGTTAAAAATAATTCTATATTATTTTTCCGAAAAAAAAACTGTTTTAATTAAAGAGACGATATATAAAACTCAAAAGGGCCCCCAGAGAATTGTTGAAAACATCCCTCCCCACTTCTCTGCAGGCCAATTCCGATCGAAGCATCCTCACCAGCTTCATCCATCATCACCTTCATCCATCATCACCTTTGCTTCTGTTATTGTTTTACCCAGTTTGAAATAGGCGACATGCAGCGTCACAATTTGTCTTTGTTCACGCATTGTTTTACCTCATACTTTTCTTCTGTTTTCTCTCGACACAAGATAAATTAGCTGTGAATGCAGATTGTAAGAAACGGTTTTTGACCTTTTTTAATGAAAAGAAAACACTAAGAAAGCACTATTACACACTTATATTAAAATATAAGCATTAAAAAAATTCTATATTTGTCTTTTAACAATGTTGGGTTCTTTGATATGACTTGGGCCCATGCAAATATGTGTTTTCATTTGGTTTTGAAGGACCCAGAATGGTTGGAATGGAGTAATTTGTGATGTAGCTGAGTCATTGAAAATAAAACAACCAGCTTATATATATATATATATATATATATATATATATATATATATATATATATATATATATATATATATATAATTAGTTTTGATGAGATGCAGCTTGCGTCGAAACACAAATTAGTGTCAGCTGACACCAATGTTTATTTAACTGAACTGAACCAATCCAAGACAGTAGACCTTGCACACAGAAAGGACTCGATATCCTTTCAGCTAGAACTTTATAGCAATAATAAATAATTAAAAAAGGCCTATCTTAAGAGAGGTCTTTGTAATTATTTATTATTGTTTTATATATCTAAATGAATAAATGTCAAATTTGGGCTCATTTCTCACACTAACGCTGAGGTCAAAACAACTTGTTTCAAGTTAATACAAAAGCAGCAACCTATCTGTTTTATATACTGCTTATGTATATGGGATCTAAGTAGTAAGGTTTATTAAATTTCATATTGCTGTTCAAAAATATACTTTTAACTTTACTTTATTGTTGATTTTTTTAATTCAATGATTTTTTTTGATCTAACAAATAGTTTTGTTTTATTTCCGAACAAAGTCAATAGAATTCAGAAATGCCGATGATGGCAGGTTCTCCTTCTTGGTTATGATGAACGGAAAGTTGTTTATACAGCACTATTGTGTTCCTTTCCGGCCTATTCTTTAGAGGAACTAACTTATTGATTTCTTATTTTTTCTTTTTTTCTTTTCGGTCATATTTAAAAGATAAATAAATTTGTATAAAAATTTAGAAAATGTTAATGCTTATCTATCTATATGAATTGATGCGAAAGTGTTTGTTTTGTGTTTACAACAATGAAATGTTTATCATTTAAAAGTTTTGTTTCAAGTATTTTAAGTAGAGAACTTTGTGAAGTGATAGTGAGCTGGTGAAGGAATCTAGTATATATATTGTTGTGGACCTGGGTAAGGCCGAATGAATGACACAGGAACACATGGTTTAAATGAACAAAGGTATATATTATATAATAGAAAGAAAGAGATACAAGGAGATGTGCTCTCAACCGCCATTGCCGGTTTGCCTGGGAAGAAGAGAACAAGTGTCACGTGCTTCCCGTATTTATAAGGTGGACGAGTCCATTAGTTCTCCGTAGGTAGGTACGGCACCATAACACCCCCCTTCCAAGCCTTACCTCCTCAGGAGTCTTAATAACGTTTCCTTTTCGGATCTATCTCTAGGTAGTCCGGAGCCATTCGTTTTCTTTTTGGTTGTCGTTTACGTGTGACTACCTGGGGTGCTGGTAAGTTGAAGGTGTCATATATCACGTCCATCACGTCTTCTCCTTGTGGGGCGCTGTCAGTGTCATCTGACTGTCTTTTTCTGATCTGATTTAGATGTCTCTTATGCGAGAACCGTGGTCCTTTTATGATATAGACCATCGATCCGATCCGCTTTTCAATTGTACCGGGTTCCCAGAACGATGCATTGTTTTTGAACATCTTAAAATATACCCTATCTCCTGGGTTGTATTTTTTCTTCGGTACCGTAGAGATTCGGTCATAATTATTATGTTTAGGTAATAATTTATCAAACACGGACTTCACATTCCGCGCAAACATCATCTCTGCGGGGGATAATGATGATGCTATGTTCATGTTTTTTGTAATTCTATATACTTGTAAGAATTGTTGTAAAGCCTTCTCCTTAGGAGTATCACCGGCCTTTTTTAATGCTCTTTTTAATGTGTCTACGAAGCGTTCCGCGTGGCCGTTTGACCTAGGATGATACGGGGGCGTCGTTATGTCTGATTTGAAACGTCGCGCAGAACTCCTCAAAATCTGATGACGTGAACTGCATCCCATTATCACTCACCAAACAATCCACTACCCCAAAACGGGCAAATAGTTCATGTAGGAATCTTATCGTAACCTCTGACGTGGGACTCTTGCAACGTAGTACCTCGGGCCACTTTGAAAAACTGTCGACTACGATTAAGTAGTAAAATCCTTCCAATGGTCCCGCGAAATCCACGTGAATTTTTTCCTACGGACGGTCGGTCTTTGGCCATGGGCTATGCTTTATATGCGGTGCTTTTGCCGCTAAGGCACAGCCTTTACACAGCTTTACTGCTTTTTCAATGTCGTTGTCCATACCTGGCCAGTACACAAAACTCCTCATTAACCCCTTCATCCTGGTTATTTCTGGATGGCCAACATGAAAATCTTTCAGAATTTGCTTTCGTAGTTTTTCTGGGATGACCACCCTTTCGTTATGCATGAGTACGTCATCACAGAGTAAGAAACTCTTTGCCGCATGTAAATCCTCATCTACCAATTTCATTTTTGTTCTGGTGATAAATTCATCCTCTTGAGCTTCTTTTTTTATCTTGTATAGTGTCACCGGGAGCTCTCTCACTGCGTTGCACAAAATCTCTTTAAAATCTCCTTCTGTTTGAAGAGACGCAATCACTGTGTCTTCTAGAGTCTCTCTCTGTTTTGGCACTAATCTCGACAATCCATCTGCATGATAGATTTTATTTGAATGCAAATGTTGCATTTTAAAGTTGTAGTTTAATAAGATAGTTCCCCATCTTTGTAGTCTATTAGCTGTATATACAGGTAGGCCTTTTTTAGATCCATAAATTGTAATTAGCGGCTTATGGTCTGTCTGTAAGGTAAATTGTCTACCATGTATGTATCGGTGAAACTTTGTTACTGCAAATATTATTGCTAGGGCTTCTTTCTCGATTTGAGAATACTGTTTTTCCGCTGGGAGCAAGGTCCTTGATGCATGTGCAATGGGTTTATGGGTTCCAACAGGCATTTTGTGTAGGATACATGCTCCTAAACCATATAAACTAGCGTCGCTAGCTACGATTATGTCCAATTCTGGGTTGTAATGTGTTAGAAATAACTCTGACGTAAGTCTTTCTATGATTTTATTAAATGCATCCTGACATTCAGGTGTCCATACCCAGGCTTTACCTTTTTTTAATAGCTCATTTAATGGAGCACGCAAATTATGCATTTCTGAGATAAAAGCCTGGTAGTAATTTGCTAGGCCCAGAAAACTCTGTAATGTCATGACGTTTTCTGGCGCCGGCATGTTTTTTATTGCGGTAGCCCTTTCTGGGTCTGGTCTTCTGCCGTCTTTGTCGATCACATGACCCAGATATTTTATTTCCTCCAGGAAAAAATCACATTTTTCTTCTTTTACTTTGAACCCATAATCTTGGATTCTCGCAAACACTTGATTTACATGTTTTTGGTGTTGTTCGATATCTTTGCTGTTAATCAAGATGTCATCGAGATACGCTATTGCGAAATCCAGTCCGCCTAGCATTGTGTCCATTACTTGTTGGAAAATGGCTGTCGCGACCTTAACTCCGAACGCTAATCTTTCGAATTTATATAAACCATGATGTGTGTTTATACATAACAGCTTAGAACAATCTTTATCCACCGGTATTTGTAGGTATGCCTCACTTAGGTCTATTTTTGAAAAAAATCTTCCTCCATTTAAGCTTGCAAACACTTCTTCCGGGGTATGGAGTGGGTAGTGATAGTCCGCGAGGGCAGTATTCAGTCCTGTTGAAAAATCTGCACATACACGAATCTCATTAGATTTTTTCTTTACATAAACCGTGGGTGCTGCCCACTGGCTGTGTTGTACTTTTGATAAAATACCCATCTTTACCAGTCGGTCTAATTCAGCGTTTATTTTTTCAATCGAGGCGAAGGGTACTTTCCTTTCTTTTCTAAATACCGGCAGTACATTTTCTTTTATATGGAATTTTGCAGTCATTTTAGTGCAGCATCCAAGACCGCCAGAAAAAACCTCTGGAAACGATTTTTTAAATTCTCGTTGTAGTTTTTCCGATTCTGTTGCGCGACTATTTTTTTACAAAATGTATTTATCGGCAACTTCCATAAATCAAATGCCTGCATAAAATCTGAACCAAAAAGATTATTCGAATCCTTCAGTACCAGTAGTTTGAGTTTTTTAGTATTTCCCATTAGGGACACATTTGTGATTAATTCTCCTTCAAATGTAATTCTTTCACCAGTAACTGTGCTTGCCAGCCTGTTTGTTCTTGATAGAGTAGGTTTATTTAATCTCCTCCATGTATTTAAATTTATAATGGAAACGTCTGAACCAGAATCCAATTGCAATTTTATATTTTTATCCAGGATTTTCACCTGTACATATTTTCTTATGTTCATGCATTTTTCCTTCTTTGTCCTAGTGGCTTGAATCCGCATTTTATTTCCTCTGCCCGTTCTGCAGTGCGAACTTTTATGTCCAACTTTTTTGCATTTCATACAGGTTTTAAAACGGAATGGGCACTCATTGTACCAATGTGGATTACCACAGCGTGAACAAGGGCTTGGTGGCAATTTATTTATTTTTTTACTGGTTTGGTTTGTCTTTGTTACATCAAAATTATTATTTCTTATTTTTCTATAAGGTTGAGCTTTTGTTTTTTGATGTACCTTTTTTATATGCGCAATGCCGGACAATTCAATGTCTTTTGAGTCCTGTTTTACATTTACAAATCTTTGACAGTCCTCAGCCAACTTTTGCAGCGTACGGCTTGGTTCATTCTCTAATTTATTTAGAACTCTACGCTTTATCTCCGTGTCATTTCCTGAGATTAAACCTTGTACAAAAATTAGACACTTGAAATTATCTGCACTTAATTCAGTTAGTTTAAAATCGTCACAATGCTTGTTCACTATCGATGCAAAAGTAGCGTAGTCTTCCTTGTCTTTCTTTACCAGGTTCATGCACTTCCATCGTTTGTGGAATAGTGTAGTTCTTGGACTAAACAGTTCTGTCAATAACCCAACCGCTTCTATGAAAGTTAGCTCGCTCGTTTTCCGAGGCAAAATGAAATCCACGAATTTCGTATGTTCTGTGGTATTTAGTTTAGCTTCTTCGCATCACTCCAACTACCGCAGTCAATTTTATATAGGTCTTCATATCTTCGGAAATATTCTTCAAATGTATTATTTTCCGTGTATGAGTAATTATCAATACTGTTCCAAATTGTGTTCTGCGAAAACGTGTCGTCTTTTTCATTTTTTTGGTCACTGCGCGATATTGTTTGTATCAGAAATTCCAATCTTTCATCATACTCCTTTTTGTGTAATAAAATATTCTGGTTCTGTTCTAATAAAAACTTTTGAAATCTTTCCTCAGTTTGTTGTTGCTGGGAGATTTGGAATTTCGCTAGTTCGGCGATTATAGACTTAATATCTTCGATATTCAACCATTTAGTTTCTGATTTTATTTAGAAAATTAATATTTTCTCATTATCTTATGATTTTATAAGAGTTCTTTTCTTTAAATTAGCGTTTGCTAGGCGCCGTTTTAATTATGAAAAGATTATGAAACTTTTCCTTTTCTCTATATACGCGTATATTCACTTATTTTTTATTTTATTTTGAAAATTAATATTTTCTCGTTATTTAATGAATTTACAAGAAGTTCTTTTCTTTAAATTAGCGCTGGCAAGACGCTGAGTTTTAGTTATTAAAAGATGTAATGTTCTTTTCTTATACACGTTTTTAATTTTAACGAAGAGAAAAAAAAATCTGTTTCACAATTAATTCTTTCTGCATTTTAAAATATTTCAGTAAGTCGGAAAAGAGAGAGAGAAAATAAAACTGACCTTTTTTTTTTATCGTGCGTCTTTTTTTATGGAGTATCGCACGAGTGATTCATTTCATGTTTTGTTTCTTTTATGAAGCACGTGGTGTCGGTTTCATTTTTTTTTTTTTTGTGTGTGTGCTCGTCACAAAAAACTCGCTGTGATGTTCGTCTAAAAAAAAACAATGCTCGCTTCCTTCGTGTTCGGGTTTTTTTTTTTTGTTTTTTTTTTTGTTAGTTTTCCAACCCAGAGAAGAAAAAAAACGCGCATTCAATTTCAGTTGTTTTTTTTGTTTTTTTTAAACTAGTTTTCCCAAACTAGAGGAACCGCGCACCTAATTTCAAGCTGTTTTTATTTTTTCGATAAGCAGTTTTCAAACTTAGAGCACAACATGTCCATTTCAGTTTTCTTTTTCTTAAAAGAAAACAATTTTCTCGCACTTAGGAATTCAACGTGTGTTTTTTTTTTTTTTTTTTTTCAGTTGAGTTCCCTTTTCTTCTCTCGACCGTTCGGCAAAAACCTTTGTTTTTTGTTTTTTTTTTTGCGTGCGGCTTCTGCATTAACCGTGTGAGTGCATTTTCACGTGGTATTTTCAGTTTTTTTGACCCAAGAGTTCGAATTCCCTCGTCGCCATTTGTTGTGGACCTGGGTAAGGCCGAATGTATGACACAGGAACACATGGGTTTAATGAACAAAGGTATATAATGTATAATAGAAAGAAAGAGATACAAGGAGATGTGCTCTCAACCGCCATTGCCGGTTTGCCTGGGAAGAAGAGAACAAGTGTCACGTGCTTCCCGTATTTATAAGGTGGACGAGTCCATTAGTTCTCCGTAGGTAGGTACGGCACCATAACATATATATATATGTATATATGAAATTAAAAATGGAACAGTGGAAGACCCATAAGCTCAACGTTTCGCCCATTTTAGCACACTTTTCATTCGCTCTTGAAATAGCCCACATCACATCAGGCAAAACGTTGAGCTTATGAGTCTTCCACTGTTCCATTTTTAATTTCATACCGTCGGATTATTTTATCCCTTCATCTATTCATATATATATATATATATTCATATATATATATATATATGTAAGATTAGTTCAGGATTATTTCGGAGTAATAAGTCAGTATAGATAAATTCCAAAAGTGCTCGATATTTAGTTGGTTGTTAGTAAAGCTGGTATAAAAACATGGTTTGTTCACTTTGATTGACATGGTGATGTTCTGGTCTGTATGACCCCATCGAGTCGCTATTATAGTGTATAGAGTTTAAACTAAAAGTATGTTACCAATAGTTATCTAGTTATAACAATATGGTTAAATGTAAGACAATTATATTACAAAACGATACCATAATATTAAAATGTAATGGAATCGATTTCAATTTTATGTAGTAAAGAACGAACAATGACTGATAAATGACGTAATTGATTGCTAGTCAGAATCAAATATCGATGTATCATAGGCATTGCTATTTAAGTCTTACATGAAAAATCCGACTGACTTAATTTTATACATTATATATATATATATATATACTCTTTTGATCTGTTGTTTTGGTAGCAAAAGCTGTGGTTTAATCCATTTTTTATTTATTTATATTAGGTTTTATTTATACATTTAATTTTTATTAATTTACTTATTTTATTTTTTTATTTTCTATTTTATTGTTTTATTTTTTATCAAGTAGTTATTGAAAAGGATGTTAGCACCTATACTGAATATGATTTTGTTTGTTAGGTTTTTTTTTTTATGTAGAGTGCTTTCATGGTGTTTAGCCGTTTTGTGCAGTCATATACAGACAGGCTTAGATTAGATTGCGTAAAAGCATCCTAAGGCAAAAGATGAATAATTAGGATTAATTTTGTCGCTCTTTCACTGGTGTGCTTGTGAAAATGACCCCCTTCCCACAGTGTCTAAACAACACTCTTATTTCACTGAAGCAAAGGTCAGTAATACATGCATGTCACAATGTTGAAGATAATGGCACTTTGCTGGTGAAGCAACTGACCTGAGGATTATAATCTGTCCGTTAACACATGGTCACTCAGTGAGTGGTCAAGAAATGAAGGAGGAAATATGTCTTGTATTAAGACATGATGACAACCGTATTTTCCTTTCTCTAATATTCTGAACTAGCCTCTGTTTGGAAGGCGCTTCTTAGAATGTATCAAACATTACATGAAAATGCCGGCGTGCATCTTTTTCCCCACAAGTTTTATGCATTCTTTCGGATTGCCTATCATTGGTTATGATCCTTATTTTTAATGTTCATGGTTTTGTTTTACAGCATATGAATCATTTCTTTTCGTCATTTTTATAAAAGTTTTTATTCAAGTTGTTGACATCTTAAAACATTTATAGACTAGCATGGCTACCTGGCATTGCCTGGGCATGGACAACAAAATAGAAGTGTTAAAAAGTGTGTGTGACATTTTTTTTTAAATTTCTCTCTCTCTCTCTCTCTACACCTTTACTATCTCTCTCTTCCGTCCCCCTCTCTATCACTCCCTCCCTCTATCTATCACAAGCACCATTTTACACCAACGGTTGATGGAAAATAAAATCGCTTTAAGTGTCAACACTGACTAATTCTGTTCCTGGAGACCCCCATTAGAATAAATATTACAACAAAAAATGTGTCCATATTCTGTCCAAGACAATGCTGTAAAAGATTATATCAGCTTTGTGGATATATCTTGTGTAGTTTCTGATATTTAGGTAGATATACATGCACACACACAAACAGACAACCTCCTTTTATATAATAGATTTTCTTTGTAGGCATATATTTTGTAAATAAACAGTCTGCAAACGATAGATTCTATTTTATTGTATTCTGACCGGTACTACCACTCTTCTGGGTGAGAGTGGACCTGAGAGTAATCACAATTATGAGGTGACTTCGTACTTTCCAAAGCTGTGAAATTGGGGTCTAACCACCGGATGTAGTTTAAGGTCATACTCAGGACCGGGTTGAGATAGAAATAGTTTAAGTAGTTGATAAGGTTGGGATGTAAGGGAGGAAGAAGAACTTTTTTTTAAAAAGGTAGAAAGAACTGGCAAAGATAGATTTTTGGGTGGGTGTGGGGGCTAACACCTTGCCCAAGGGGGTCTGAAGCAGTTTAGTGTCTTTTTTTTAGTTGTATATACAGGGTGTCCCAAAATAATGTATACACCCTTTGAATCGTTATAACTCGTCCAATTTACTGATTTTGACTTGCAAACAAGGTTGATAGAACAGTAGAAGAGTAAGAATACACATTCAAAAATACTGACACTAAAATTAACAAAAACATAGAAAAATAACTTTTAATAAACGTAAAGGCTACAATGTTTAAAGCAAGAAACCTGAAGCAATTGCAAACAAATGGGAGTAGCAATTGTAGTAGAATGTGCCCAAGGAGTAAATGTTGCAGGACGTTTGTAGGTACAATTATTCACGTCTTCACTATATGGAAAGTGTATTGAGCAGAACGGGTTGGGGTTAGGGTGAGGGTTCATTTTATGAACATTTTGAAATTACCCTAAATAGCCTTTATCTTTGTTAAAAGTTTATTTTCTATGTTGTTGTTAATTTTACTGTCAGTATTTTTACGTGTATATTCTTACTCTTCTGTTTGTGTGTGAATCTTGCAAATAAAAATCAGTAATTTGAACGAGTTATAACAATTCAAAGGGTGTATACATTATTTTGGGACACCCTGTATATATATGAAAAAGTGTAAGATAAAATACATATATCTAAAAGACAAAATGCTGGAAAAATCATTTTAGGAACCTAACACATTTCATACTATTCAATAAATCATGAAAGGCAAAATGATAAGAATTTTAATTTGGCTAATATTAAAAGTATTTTTTTTTTTTAACCAAGGTTGATCAGTTAAGTGTAAGTAATACCAAAGAGTCTACAAGGAGTCATCTGTCTACAAAGTGTAGCAGTAAAATGTTTGTAACCAGACAAGGGCTTTTACAGGTAGCAAGTCATGTGAAGGGGAGATGAAAACACTGGAGAAAAAAGGTGGAAGAGAGAAGAAAATACAGCAAAAAGAGAGGAGTGACAAGGAAAAACATTGCAAAGAAATAGAGAAAGAACCTGTGCTCAGTTATGATTTCAGCTCCATCAACAATTGTTTGTGGTTGTAAACTTGTTTTACGACTATACCCTGTGGACAGATGACTTCTAACAGACTCTTTGGCCTTATTTACACTTGACAAGCCAACTTGTGTTTTTTAAAAGTCACTCTTTCTATCACCCCTAAATAAGTTTTCAAGAAAACTAGTATATATATATATATATATATATATATCTGATGAAAGTAAAAATATATGAAAAAGATGCAATCTCTTCTAAGCTTTTCATTTAATAGAATACATCATTTGTAAAGACTTTTCGTCTTTTTCGAATAATTGCCTCTGCTGTCTGCAAGTGCTATATTTATGTTAGAATTATAACAGGAAAAATGTTACTTTTGAAAAAAAATTAATTTTCCATTATGTGTATAAAATGGTAAAATATGTTTCCATATATTTCTTCGCTGCAATATTATTGTTTTTAACTAGTTGCATGAATATGTATTGCTGAACGTAGTGCATTCATATATTTACAAAAATATGTGAATTTTGTGTGGATGTACATATAACTTTCTATCCTTATTAGTATCTACATGCATATGTTTCTTTCCAATGTAACCGTATATTTATGACTTTACTCTTTCTCATTCCTGCACATTGATTTATATGTAGACACACACATATACATATATATATATATATATGTATATATATATATATATATATATATATATATATATATAATCATCGTTGCATAGTTCTAAGCATAGAATGTGAAAGAAAATGAAAAAAAAATCATGTGATGTTGATTTGGACATTTCTTTCCTATCATTTTCATTTTTCATGCTTTTCCCCCGCTTTCCACACACACACACACATATATATATATATATATATATATATATATATATATATATATATATATATATATATATATATTTACACACACACACACACGCAATTAGATACAGATATATTGTGTATTCTTGCAGCTGGGACTGTCTAAAAAAAAAAAAAAAAAAAAAAAAAATTACCATCCCCCCTCCCCCTTGAGCTTTTGTGCTAAGATGAATTGTGATGGGGCATTTTCTTCCACGCCACTGACTGATTCATATTGGCCATGCTTCTTGTCCCATAGTGCCAAAACTCTGTTTCCTCTCCGCTGCCACCCTCACTAAAACCGCCTCAGATCCCTGCACGTCATACCAACCTTCAACACTGTCATTGTTATTTTTGTCTTTACTTTATCTATCTATGTATGTGTTTGTTTGTATTTTTTTCTTGACCAAAAGATCTTCGTCTTCACTCTCTGACAATTAAATGTCCTCTGGTTGTCTTGGCACCAAATACCATGCCCGAATTTAGTTTGCAGAATACTGTTTCACTCTAAATCTCTCTCCATATCTTTCCTGCAAGTTTTTATTTTTATTTATTAGATGCGTCAGACATCTCTTGAAGAAGCTCTGTCAGTTGGTATGTCCTCTTCAAGTTTGAAATAGCAATTTATCAGTCTGTCACAAATTTGAAACCGCATTTTTCGCCAATCATAAACTCTCAAATGTTAATTTAACTCATGTGTATGTATTTATATGATGAAAAGATATTGATAATTCACGATCGGTGATATCCAACATGTAACAACTATATAATGCAGCTAAAACTGAAAAGTACATTTGGAGAAAACATTTCTAAAATATGTAGATTTCAGTGCCGGTTCACTACGTCTAATTCTGACTATCAATAATGAATCTAGAGTTCTTTATGATGGTGTCTCATTAGGAAACTGACCATTGATGAACAACGCTGCATCGTATCTCAAAGCAATAGAAAAGGCAAAAAAAAAAAAAACCTGAAAGTTGGTCCACAAAATTTCTGCTGTCTTGAAATCTGTTTAGTGCATGTCTCTCATGTTACTGTATTATTGAAATTTGATATATGAAGTTTTACCACCCTTTCCCTTTATATTCTTCAAACAGATTACCATTTATTTAAGAATTATGAACTTTTAATCTGTATGTTTATAAATTTGAGTCATTTGTTGCACTGGCAGTGAGATTAGAAGGTCAATTTCCTATTCACGATAGAAAGAGAACACATACTCAGTCATGTCTATGCAATCAATGCCAAAAGGTGAACTAATTTGCATATTGGTTTGCAAAAGGAACTCTCATTAATTAACCATCTGTTTTATGGCTTTCTTATTTGAGAATTGTTTTCATTTTACTATTACCCACAGTTATACATACAAATATTTTCTAGTTTCTGGATAAATATTTAGCATTTTAGATGAAAAGAGTCTTCAGGTCACTTCCAGTACATTTACTGCTGGGGGTTCTGATTCTTGGTTTCCTCAAGAATTTATTGAATTCTTAGCCACTAAATATTTTTATATGGAATGTTGGCATTATTTGATCGTTATAAAAAAGTTTATTAATTCAAATGATTAAAGACTGACTTGCTTTATTTATTCCAACATTTTATTTTGATTGCGCAAAAGTGTCATTTGAAAATGACAAATCATTTATTGGTGATATTCAGAATACAGTCATAATGAACCCCTTTTTATGCAATACATACCTACTAATGTCTTCCAGATTTTGTAAAACCCTGACAATTGTTGTATTTAGTAGTAAGTGTGGATATAAATATCACTTCATTCAAGCAAGAGCTTTTCTGTCAACTGGATGGCAGCCATTATGTCGGTGTGTCATTTTGATTCTACAACAATGAGTTTCTATCTCTGTCGTCTGTTTTGTTTTTGTTCTCCGATGTTAATCGAAAATGTTTGTTTTTGTCACTGCTGTTATTTCATTAATCTGTTATTCCTTTATTCTGTTATTCCTTTATTCTGTTAGTCTTCTTATTTTCTCAAAATTAGTTAATTAGTTTTTCACAAAAGTCTTTATGGAATTATACGATCCTGTAGGCAAAAAGTTGACTGAACCAGATCTTTCGAGAAAACTCTGGTTTGTATCTAAGAATGACAGAATTTCCTAAATTGGAAAAAAATTTAACTTTTTTCACGAATATCTGAAAGTAGACTCATTATAATATAGCAAAAGTTGTGATCAATATTTGTTTACATTAGTCAAGCAGTAGTGATCACAGGGGGAGATAACTCGTGCGTTACTTTTTTCATCTTGGTTTAAACTTAGAAGCCAAACAGTATTTGGCAGGCCGCTCACACATAGTAGTGACCCGAGTAAAACTCTCGTTTAAAACCTAAAACAATTGAAAAATGCCCGTCCCCCTCCAAATTGCTAAAAATGTAGCCTTTTCACACACATCTAAAAAGTACATTAATTAGCTTTTTTCCAAAGTCCAACAAAGGTTGTTTTTATGGTTGTTTTCATTGTTTCAGTAGTGATTACAGGGGGATAACTCGTGCTTTATTTTTTTTCCTTTGGTTTTAACTTACAAGCCACACAAAAGCATTTTGCCGGCTGCATTTGACGCACGTGCTGTAGTTTGGCTTACTCTATCTACTGCTTATCCCATCACAAAGAGTTTCACTAACAAGAAAAATAAATACATTCATCTCGCATGTGAATAATAATAATAATAATAATAATAATAATGATAGAGCATTTGAAATATTCAGTCTCTATAAAATAATAAAGCGGTAAAGATGGCATTTGCGTGTTTGCTCTGTGCAAACTCATTTTTATTCATAAAGAGTGGGCCGGACATTTGCATTTCGAACAAACATAAAGTGTGACAATAAGAATGGTCTCTTTGCCAATTCAAACACACCAATAAAAACTGTAGAGATTATTAATGTATTTGCTTTTGTAAACATTAGTCAAATGATCTTTAGTGGACATAGCCATCGTCTGTTTATTTAGACAGACTAATTTAATGGTGAATAGTCGGATCGATGGAAAACCTCGTATGAATATGAAATTAAAGGAAAAAAAAACGTGCATATTTTTTAAGCTGGTATCTAAGCTTTGAAACCTTCGTCGCAAATATCAATTAATTGCGTTCAAAAGTTTTTTTTTGTTGTAGGATATTCTCATGGAGGGAGTATGTGGCTCCCTACTCATACTTCTGCAGTTTCTATAGTATTTAGTGCACTGTAAACAAAATTTTCTTTTTTCCTTTATGTACCTAAAACTAAACAGAACTTCCATGTGCAAAATTTCTGTCTAAGACTTACCCGTTTTTGGAACATAATACCATAGGGTTGCTTCCCAGCAGACTACAACATGGTCGTTTTCAAGTTCAATGTCAACAAATTTATGTCGAGCCGTCCGCTTAATAAAATCAAATTCTGCCCAATTTCAACCAATGTCTCCCATCCTCAAGGTTTTGTCTCACCATCTATCTCACAAACTCCTTGACCCTTATCCTCGAGTGGCCTTTGAGCTTTGATAAGCGGTGACTCATTAGTGCAAAAAAATGGTTCTTTATTATATCTGGTCATCCTTGTTGAACTGGCTGCTCTATAGTCTGTTGGCTTTCAAAAATCACCTTAAAAAGGGCAATATTGCCACTGAAGCATAAGGAGCTAGATTTATGAAGAGACAACCTAAATGGGGAATTAGTCAGCAAGATGCTTGTTTACATATTACATTTAAATTTCTGCATGTTTACTATTGGGAAAACCGGGAGCATAAAGGGAATTCCAAAGGCAAATTGTCTGAGGGAAGCAGCTATTGGAGTAAAGATCTCCCAGCATCTACATGGAAGGGTGGGATTTTGCTGCTAGTCGCGTGAGTTTAGAGTATTTTCATCTAGAGAGTACAGGTACAGTAAATTTAACAGAGCATATTCCGTGGAAATAGTTATAAAACAAGCACAGATACAACTCTACGACGATGCGACAGGGGATGGAGCTTGGCAGACAGTGTGAGACTAATTGGATTAGAAATTCTTTTTTGCACTCTGTCCAAGAGGGAGAGGCTAGTGGTCGCTGCACCAACCCTGTTGTGGCAACAGTACTCTCTGCATTGGAAAATGGTGGCTTTGTAGAGACAGAAGAGAATGTCGGTACGAGAAGCTTTCTAGCCTGGTAGAGGGATCTACCTTCTTTGCAGCAGACTTGGCAATACCTTCTATGTACTTATTCCATTGACTGTGCTCTTTAAAATCAAACACTATAAATAATATATATATTGCATAAATTATTACTAGTAAAAGAAGATTTCTTAGGTGAGTCAAACCTTTTCCAAATTTCTGAAATTTTAGTGAACCAATTCTTTGATTTCAGCAGTTCATCACATAAATAGCTGAAGTGTTGTTGTGTAGATGACATGTAGCAGTAGTTTATTCTCTCTCCTCTTCTTTTCCATTGTTGTTAACACCGTCTGTCGTGTTGTGTGTTGATTTTTTCTTGCTTTTAATAGCAGCAGTTGTAAAAGTTATTAAAAACGACAGCACAACATCATTTGGGGTTTAACAATTCTTTTATGTATTATTTGGATTAATGTTCTCATCATAGAGGAAGAAGCAGTTGTCCCAAACATAGCCGCCTTCTCTCATGATTCAGAAAAAAAAGAGAAAGATTTAATCAGCTTATCTGGGGGGCGCTCAGAGCTCCCTTTCTTGCCTTGACAGAATACAAAATCGACTTTAAAATCTAGTGAGGGATGCCCTCTTCTTTTCTCTACATTTTCTCACAGAAAAAATATTGTTAATCTTTCTCTGCTCTATCGTTATTTTTATGGTAGGTGCTCGACTGAGCTCAAATCTATGGTTCCCCCTGTAAAAAATTCACAACTAAAACTTGTCTAGCTACAACCACTGTCAATAATTTTCCTTTCTCCTTCGGTGTACCTAAAACTAAACGGAGCTTCCATGAGAAAAGTTTCTTTCCTAGAACTACTCGTCTTTAGAACACCATACCGTGGGGCTGTTTCCCAGCTGAATACAACATGGTCGTTTTTAAGTTCAATGTAAACAAATTCTTGTTGAGCCGTTCTCTTAAATAATCAAATTCTGCCAAATGTCAACCATCATTACCAATTATCACATTTGGTTCACCGCTCATCTGTCAAACTCATTAACTCTTATCCTCGAGTGGTCTCTGGACCTTGATAAGTGGTGACTTCTTAGTAAAAAAAAACAAAAAAAACTGCTACATCTCTTTAGTGACTTCCTGTCTGCGACACAATATTCTGAATATGTATCTTAAATCCTAATCTTAACTTCTAATGGAATTTCCCGATGTCTCCTTATGTGGTAAATCCTGTTTTTAACATTATTTTTACACATCCACATCCCTACAGTTGCAACTGGACCCTTTGAAATTTTAGGAGTCAGAATGGAGGATTTGGGCTACATAACTGAAAATTTGCCCCCCCCCCCTCTTAAAAAAAACAAAAAACGTGCATTCTGAATTTAAATTTCAAGCACCTAAAAACACTGATCTGTGAAAGGTCAACCTGGCATTCAACGGGGATAATAATAATTTGATGATTGGGATGATAGTAGAGTTATTAATTGCAACTGTTTTCTCTGTTTTATGCCACATCAACCTTTTTTTTTAGAAGGAAGGTAGGTAGTACAAGACAAAAGAGGAGTAATGGAGGTTAACTAAGAAAACGAAATGAAAGTGAACGAATAAAGAAAAATATTGATAAAAAATAGGAATGAAAAAAGCTTTTTTAAATAAGTTATCCCCCTTTGACAATAACAGCCCACACGTAAATTTAAATTTGAATTGAATAAAGAGAATAAAAGAGAAAAAAAAATTAATCAATGAATCATATAAAATAAAACATAATAAAATTATAAAAATTAGTATATAAGTAAACAAATGTTTATAATATTTTAACTTTAGTTATATGATTGCTTAATAGAATTTTGACATTTTCTGCGTTCCTACTTCCAATTGTTTTCTGCCGTATTTCGATGATCTGACACCGGTTTTTTCCCCGTTTTTCTTCGACCCATTCGGTCTTTTATTGTTGTCTTCTGATAATGAAAGTTTTTCTTTCGAAAATTTAAGATTACCCTTTGCCGAACGGTTACTTACCGGACAGTATTTACTATTTGGTATTTAATCAGTTTTCGTGAAATTATTAATAAATTGTTTTGAGTTTAACTTTCTCCCTGCGTTTATTTCTTTTCACTTTTCCATCTTACGGCAACCACATCGCATTGCTATAGCCTCGGACGACTAATCTGCACTTACATTTATATATATATATATATATATATATATATCCAGTAGAGATGGGCGGTTTTACCGAAAAACCGCGGTTTTTCAGTTTCGTCTCTATACCGAATACCGAATCGGTTTTTTTTAAAAAAAACGTAACCGTTCGGTATTGTGTTTTTACTACAGTAAGCCACCATATACAAGGAAACACGGTTGAAAAGATTTTCCGATTTGAATAAAATTGAATATTACCAAAAAATGTTATATTAGTAAGAGGACAGATTGAACAAATATATGATAAAAACATTTAATGTACTTAGCAATACACATCGACCAGAAAACTGTTTGGATAATCACATATTTGAGGGTAGTTCTATTAAAATAGTCATATCTTAAAAACTAAAGCACTTTAAGAGCTCAAAATACCATCATTTTGTTAGGAAATGAATATCCTTACATTTTTCGTACCAAACTAGTAAATAAATTAATCTTTCATCTTTTTTTATGCATTAAAATTATAATTGTACGTTGTTTTGTCTTTCGGTAATAGTAATTTTAAATTATCTTATCCTAAAAAATATTGTCCTTTTTTTGAGCGAAAGTCAACAATGGCTGCTAGTATTGCTGATATAACAATCAATCAGCAGCAGCGTGTTGTAAAGCTTTGTAAAATTCGTTTATAAACTTCTTTAAAAGTTAGATAAAAATACTTTTTGTGCTTAAAAAAGTTAATCCTATTTGGTTCTTTTATAAAAAATACTTTAAAAAATACTGGTTTTCACTCAACTTTCGAACTTCTAGTAGTAATGAATTTGCTAGTCGCCAATTTAAAAAAAAATTAAGATTCTACTTTTTTTAGGCGATTACGTCTTAAAGTCTTGGCGAAAAAAAAAAAAAAACAACAAAAAATAGTTTAGAATTTAGAGTGGGGGATCAGTTTCACATATAAATTTAATGTAAAATGATCTCCGATTTCCCGGCCATTCTTGCCTTTTAGTGAAATTTATGAAATAAATAATTACTCTACCATTAACTCTAGGTACGACTAACAAGCCCACCTCCTAAAAATGCCTTCTTGAACGTATCGTACCTTAAATATTAACCTTAAATATGAGTGGCAAGCCACCCCTAAAAAACTCCCTTAACCCTAACACTAAGTCCGAATGGCAACCTCCATCCAAAACAAAACCCCTTCCTTAACCTTATCACTAACGCTAAGTCCGAGTAGGAAGCCCTAATCCTACAAAAAAGTCCATTAAAACCACACATAATCATCTAAAAAAAAAAATAAAAAAATAAAAAAACAGACGCCCATAAAAAAACGCACAGGATTTATTTGCCATTGAAAAAAATTGATTAATGCCCTAAAACGCTAGAATGGCCCGGAAATGGTGAATTATTCTACATTAAATATATGTGAAACTAATCCCCCACTCGAAATTCTAAATGAATTGTTTTTTTTTATTTCTGCTAAGTTTTCAGGGTGTTCACACTTGATTGCCCCTAGCCCTACCACTAACCTGAAGTTCAAGTGTAAGCCCCCCTCCTCCCACAAAGACCCTCATAATCGTCTAAAAAAAAAGAAAAAAAGAAAAACAAAACAAGAAAAACGCACAAGATTTATCTCCCATAGAAAAAATAATTAACTGTCCTAAAACGCTAGAATGGCCTTGAAATGGGGGATTATTTTATGTGAAACTGATCCCCACTTTAAATTCTAAAATAATTGTTTTTGTTTCTTTCTTTCTGCCAAGTTTTTCAGGGTGTTAACATGTAATTGCCTAAATAAAAAAAGTAGAATCTCATATTTTGGGGAGGTAAGGGGGTGAGTTAGCAGAAGGTGTAAATCTACAATAATGCTAAAGAAATCTTGCAATATATTCATTTTTAAACAGTCCTAGTATTAGATTTTAGTTTCTTGTACATAAAATGTATTACAATTCAACTTTGAGTTTTCTAACTTCTTTCTTTTAATGGATTCATGGTATTTTTAAAGTATTGCAGCATATTTATGTGCACTTAGTGCAGATTACTTCGAAACCATTAATTTCTGGAGATTTTCAGTGGCATATTCTGATTCCTTGTACAAAAATACACTTATATGGTAAATTTCATTGCTTAATCTTGTGTTTTAACAAAGATATAACATTTTTACTGAAAAATTAGTGTAAAAAATGTGACGAAACGCATATGGTCTTAAAGAGGGGAAAATATCCAATTGTGTGAGGCACAAAAATAGTCATAACTTCTTTATTTTTAGTCAGATTTAAAAAATTTAAAAAGATTCTTTCTTAAATCATCTAGCTCTTTCTATATATGCCATTATTGAGATATTTTAAGCAATTTAAATTTTTTCATGTGTATTGCTACTTGTAGGAAGAAATCTTTGTTTACAATTAACATTTTGAATTTTCAAATGAAAAAAAGAGAAATACGACAGACAACATGACATCGTATTTTTAGCATAAACTATTTTCAAATGAAAAAGAAAAAATCAAACGCGTTCCGTATGATGTCGAAAATCTATTTGATTCAACTCAAAATTGTAAAATAATTATTTGTTTGTTTCAGAGTTATCCAAAAAAATAAGTTATTAAAATGAAATTTAAAAAAATACTTGTAAAAGTAAATAAACGAAAAGTAGTGAGCGAGTATAAACATTTAAAAAGAAAAAAAGTAGTTGCCAATGCTAGTATCACTTTATTCGGATTTTTAAAATTATTTTAAACATTAGGCATTTCATTGTTTACTTTTGAAAAGCCACTTCATACATAAATTGTCATTTCTAGAGAACTATCTCTCAACTATACTGTTTTCTCTCCCAAAAATGGGTTATTCAAAAAGTAGACTATGCAACGATTTATATTTTACTAAATTGTTAATATGGTATTTATTTAGAGTTGACAATTTATTCGAAAGTTTAATTATTAAACTTTAATCCAAGTCATGAATTCTATGACTAAAATTACCTTAAAGCTTAAAAAATGACTTTAGGTGAATTAATAATCTCTACTTTTTTTTAACCATCCTTCCTTTTCCTTTGGCGCGGTTTTCGGGTGTACTACTAGTCTTTTACGCATGTCTATAAAGTTTTATTACCCTGTCTTAAAAACAAATATTAACCCCAACATGCACCAGTTGACAGAACTTCGAGCACACAAAATGACAGACATCCCAACAGTCAACACCGGCAATTCGAGAAGTATATGGTGTGTTTATTTTACGCGACAAGACACAACGTCTTGCAAACATTTTCACCTATTAAAAAATTAAAATTTTTATCTGTCAAATAATTTTGACAATATTTCATTTTCATCATCATTTTTGCTTAATTTTATTTGTAAAATTATTTTGTTTGTTTAAATAAATTTTCGTTTTTTAATTTCTTGCATTTCTGAGTTATATTTTAGCTTCTGATGGGTTAAAGAATTAGATAGAATGTATATTCAAACTCAGTTTTATTCTTCAGAAATCTTTCATGAATCTTTGGTCACTGTTTTAACGAGTTAACTGTTGAAAAGGTATCAGAACTTTGATTACAACAGTCAACACCTTAAAACTTATATGATTCATATCATGGAGAATGATTCAGTCACAAAATTTTCAAAACAGTGGCATAATTCAACTAAACGTTGAATAATAACTAATCATCACACAAGAGAATGAATAGCTTCCATAGTAAAAAAATTTTTTTTCAAAAAAAACGAAAAACCGAACCGTAAACCGAGGTTTTAGGGGAAAAAAAAAACCGATCCCGAAACCAAAATTTCAAAACCGCCCAACTCTAATATCCAGTCCTGTCATAGAAAATTTAGCAAATAAAAAAAGTGCCAGACAAAACAAGTGTTATGGGGAAAGGAGACAATAGCAATTCGGACACATCCCTGCCGTCTGAACTGAACTCTATTTCCATAATAAGACGTTTTCATTCTTTTTATCGCTTCTTTCTTCTATACCGATTGATATGTTTTTTTTTTTGTTTTTTTTTTTCTATTTTGAAACTTTCGAGTTTGAAAGGTTTGCTGGGACATCAACTCAATTATGTCACAATCCCTTTACAATAATATTGATTTGGTTTTGTGTGTCCGCTTGGCAGCATATGAATCCTTTAATGGGTCTTTTAATTCTATAGCACAGTACCTATCATCGAAAAGTACCTCTACTTAACCATAGCTGTGGGCAGTTCATATATGAATGCAACAGCTGACCGATTCCATGTGTGGTTTCAAACCGCATTTTGTTTGTACCCACTCACAGTGATATGTAATTCAGTTCAGCAGATACATGCTAATGATGGTTAGCCTTTTGATGTAGGTAATGGAGATTTATAACCATGATTCTCATATGCAATATATATATATATAAGACACAACTCATGTCTAGATATCCTTTGGTAGATCCTTTCAATAGTCCAAATTAAGATCTTAGTTTCAGAGGGGAATTGGCTGATGAATTTGCCATGATTTGGATTTGTCTCCCAAGTACTTTCGAACCCATCTGGGTCCATCTCTGGGGGAATGAAGTTAATCAGGGTCCGAAAGTACTTGGGAGACAAATCCAAATTATGACAAATTCATCAGCCAATTCCCCTCCGAAACTAAGATCCTAATTAGAGAGCAGCAATTATTTCCCCTTTATCAGAAACACTGCTCATGAAATGTACTTATTTGTACTTTTAATGGCCATCACCTTGGTCGGTTTGAGCTGGATTTCTCTCAAGCAAGTACAGTGTCTCTGAGCATCACAGTCCATTTTTGCCAATCCTGAGCTATGTAACATGATATAGCTGAAGATTGGTGAAAGTGGTCTGCGATGGTCAGAGACATGAAATGTGAGGACTATAGGAAAAAATAGGGGGAAAGTGAGAGTTACGAGTGGCAAAAGTAAACCCAAGTCCACTTTTTACTATCAGTGAATCCAGTTTTCTTTTTCAGCCAACTCCCCATAACTCACTCAGAAATTTGCTGCAGCATACGGAATGTGGTATTTGAGATTCGATTTCTGTATCAGGCGACTACATATCTTTGTGTTTGGAAATTTCAATCAGAAGTCGATCATCTTTTGCAGGAGTCAGATTCATGTTTTTAAAACTGAGTCAGGAGTCAGACTATTTATTTTAGCCGATTCTTCACTTCTCCTTAAATGTGTGATTTCAATGGCGAACATGGTAAACAATCAGTTCATCATCATCATCGGTTTAACGTCCGTTTTACATGCTGGCATGTGTTGGACGACTTTTAGAAATTTACTTCCAGACTAATTTATCTCTGACCAGGTCTTTATTTATCCCTCTTTCTTTTAAATACAGCCTTATCATTTCCTCTATGTTTATCTGTAAACTGTACCTGCTATCTCAACTGTTAACCAATTCTTTCAATATGGCAATACTTTCGAAGTCTCCAATTCTTCACACATCTCCCTATACTGTCTAGATTTTATCTTCTTCTGTGTTCATCATAACTAAGCCTGTCTTTAAGACTCACATTACACACCCATCGTATCATTCTCATATCATTT
>OY744530.1:76881613-76896613 GCA_963556195.1 Sepiola atlantica
GTGGAAGGGGAAGAAAAGAAGATAAGCAATTAAAGGTTGAAAGAAGAAAAAGAAATTGTTGAAAGGAAATAAGGAAAGGCGTAAAAGTAAATGAAAAAGGTTAAAAGGTTGAAATATAAGTGAAGGAAAAGAGAGAAATGCAGAAAAAGAAAAGATGCAAATTGAAAGAAAACAGAAGTGAAGGAAATTAAAAAAAAAAGAAATAGAGAAGTGAATACAAAGCGAAATGAAAGAAATGCAGAAGAAAATGAATGAAAATGTAAAAGAATCCAGAAAGCGAAATTAATGAATGAAAACGAAAAGATAAAAAAGGAGAAAAAGAAGTGAAAGGAAAAGTGATAAAACTGGAAAGAATAAATTGGCAAATCAATTGAAGGAAAACAAAAGGAAAAAAAGATAAGCAAAAAACCCCCCAAAAAACCCAAATGAATTGAAAACAAAATCAGAGATAGATTACAAATCACTAAAAGAAAAAAATAAATAAATGGGAAAATGAGACTAAAAATACAATAAAATAGTATTTAAAAAAATTGGGTGAAAACTACAGAAAAAAATAGTGAAATGCAGTAATAAAATACTTTCGAAAATAGAATAATGAAAGAGAGAGGGGGAAGGGCAGGCAGGAATCGAAGCAAATGTTAGAATAATGCAAACTTTCGGGCATTTATTTGTTGTTTTTACTTTTTATTTTTACTTTAATTTTTCTTGTTGTTTGCGACTTCATGGCACAATTCTTTTTTTTTCTTTTTTTTTGTTGCTTTATTTGTTGTTTTCCAATTTTGGGAGTTTTTTTTTTGTTTTTGATGGAAAGGAAGAAACATATTTTTTCTTTCTGGAAATAAAACAATGGGAAAGAGAAAAACAAACAAAACAAAATAGCAAGACAAGATTTAGTTAGAAGAAACGCTACCGCTTTTCTAATTACAGAGATAGACTATATATATATAATATATTATTATTATTATTATTATTATTATTATTATTATTATTATTATTATTATTTCATGTATACATGTATAATATTATAAGGTGATATAATATACTGTGTAGTCTAACAGTGCTCAATACGTGAGTAGAGTTTAGTAGTAAAGTATAACACTATATTTATGACAATTACCATAAATATACAGAAGCGTCTGTGTTTCATCCCCGTAAGACGTAGCCTGATGACTTTGTTTAAGAGAAGCTCTGCCATTGACTAATGAAGACGTTAACCCGGGGGAGGAAATAACTATGAATCTGATTGGTTAGCTAGCTAGACTAAACACCACGTGTATATATAAAAACACCTGGTAACACGAATTGCATGCATTTTAGCCTGACGATTACCTATGGGGATGAAACACGGAAGCCATTGTGTAGCTTAATTGCCATAAATATATTTTCATAACTTATTACCTAGCTCTACTCAAGTATTGATCACTGTTGAAGTGATTACTAAAAATCGACGCATAAAATATTATATCTCCTTATAAAATTGTATGTGGATACATGAAATAATATCTGTCTCTCTAGATATAACTGCGTTCGATCCAATGCGATTGCTTGCAACTACCACTCCTGCACTAATAAGGGTAAAAAAAACTGAAACAATATCGTCTGTAGGTACAAAATGACTTTAATATTGAAAAATATTTACAGTGAATATTAATAATGGTAATAGTATAGCACTGTTTGGAATTACAAAGTTTTTTGTCATTAGCGATTATGCAAAGTTATGCTTGAGCGTCGAACATTTTTGACAACAATAACACTTTCCTCCGCCTCTTGGGTAAGTGTACGTTAATTTAAATTATTTTCTGTGGCGATTTCTCGTGGTCATAGATGTTAGGCTTGTGATTCTAGGCTGAATCTACGAACTGTGTTCGATCCCATGCAACTGCCCCTCCTGCACTGATGAGCGAAAAAAACGAAACGATATCGTCTGTAGGTACAAAAACACTTCAATATTTAAAAATATTTACAGTATATATATATATATATATATATATATATATATATATATAATAATAATAATGGTAAAACAGCCACAGGGTTGTAATCCAAACAATTTCAACCGGGTTTATAAAAAGTGCTCAATATCAAATAGTTTTTATATATGATAATTTTTATTTACACAGACATGTACAAAATCTGCGACACTGGCATGTCGATCTTATCGATCAACAGCTATTATAAACTGAGATTTCATCAAGGTTAAGATCGGATTCTAACTCTGCCTGATGAGATCTCAGTTTATAATAGCTGTTGATCGATAACATCGACATGCCAGTGTCACAGATTTTGTACATTTCTTTGTAAATAAAAATAATTATATATATATATATATATATATATATAATCCAGGTAAAGTAAACACCCACAGGATAAAAATCCATAGAATTTCAACCGGGCTAATAAAATAGTGCTCAATAGAGTTATTTATACAGACATGTACAAAAAGCCGTTACAGTGGCATGTCGATGTTATCAATCAATAGTTATTAGATACTAACATCTCACTAGGTGGAAAAAATATATATAGTTTAATCATTAATAATGAGCAATAGATAAAAACTAAAATTACAAAATCCTTTGATTTGGCCATGGGTGCACTGGACTGACTCTGCATAGGCATTCGATCTTGTGGAGTTATTTATTTTATATACTCTCCCAAATATATTTGATAATACAGATATCGGCCTATATAGAAATGATGGAATGGCTATAATAAGGTATTCCAACAAGGTCAAGGGTGAAAAGATTATACATATAGAAATGAAAAAAATAGGCCTAAAGTAGATGTACTAACATGAAAATAACTCACTTTTTAGATGTCACTTTAAATTTAAATAAAAATCCATACGAGCCAATCAAATATACATGACCCAATCACCTCCATCAATCATAAAATATATTCCTAGTTCTATCGAATGTAGACTTAGCAATAACACTATCAACGAAAATGTATTTAAGAAGTCAAGCTACATTTACAACACAGCTCCAAAAAATAGTAGCTATAATATCAAAATTAAATATAAGCAACAGGACACAAATAATTATAAATAAAATAAAAATAGAAGAAAGAGAAGTTTAATCTGGTTTACACCGTCCTATAACCAAATGCTAAAAACTAGACTTGGCAAGAAATTCCTAAATCTCATCGAAAAACATTTCCCTGTAATTAATCCTCTACACAAAATATTCAATAAAAAATAACTCAGAACTGTCCTATAGTTGCTGTGAAAACTTAGAAATGATAATTAAAGCACACAATAACAAAATACTAACGGAGAACAGTAGAGAAGAAAAAAATGTGTAAAAAAGGTGTTTAAAATAGCAACAAAAAAATAACACCAAATAGAACAAAAATATAACCACTAGAAATAGAAATAAAAAGGTTAATAATGAAGAGAAAAGCTGTAACTGTAGAACTTGTGCACTTTGTCTACTACAAAATAATTGCCTGACTAAAAGCATTGTTTATCAAGCCACAATATTTGCCAAAGAAAGCCCGAATAATAAGAAGTACTATGTGGGTATGACCTCCCCAGATTTTAAAACCAGTTATTACAACCATAAAAGCACATCCGATAACAAAAAAACGCTGACTCAAAGCAGCACTAGCGAAACTGAAAGAAAATGGGTGCTCGCCAATAATCGAGTGGAAAATAGTACGATGGATCGTTACATGTAGATATTTAGACGGCCCGTGTATATTATGTTTTAATGGGAAGTTTGAAATTCTAAGAATATGAATTTTAATAAGGGGTTCAGATTTTTAAGTGTCACATACATCCACTGTATCATTCTCATATCATTTTTCTTCAGGCAGCACATGTCTCCAACCCTCAGTTAAAGCATAAGCCTTGCAAAATGGAGGGGCACTTGCAGAACGTCTCACTGGATGCGATGTGATACATCATTACAGCTGGAAAGTTATAAAAAACATTCTCACTCTAAAATCTATTCTGCAATCCATCTATCTACTCTTTCTAAGTCGATAAATAGTAATATTTGAGTGGAGTACTTGATAATTTATTACCAACAAAACTGCGTTTTGGTGGAGTTTCATTACAGGCATATATTTGCAGTATGATTATGTTTGGAAGAGAAACTTGGCCAATTAAGGTTGAGGACATGCGTTGCATAGAGATAAATGATATGATGAATGTGTAATGTGAGTCTTAAAGTCAGACATAGATCTGATGATAACAGAGGAAGATTAAATCTGGACAGTATAGGGAGATGTGTTGGTATGGTCATATTGAAAGAATGAATAAGAGTTCTTGGGTTAGTAGATGTAGAACACTTGCAGTAGCAGGGTCAGTTGGCAGGGGAAGGCCAAGAAAAATATGTGAGGAAGTGATGGATGTGTAAAAAAATAGAGGGATCAATAAAGACCTGGCTAAAGAAAGGTTAGTTTGTAAGTGATTTTCAAAAAGCCGTCTAACACATGCCAGCATGTAAAACAGACATTAAACCGAAATTGGTGGTAATGATCTTTTTACTGAGATACAATATTATTGTTTAATATTGAACCGGAAATAGTGGGTTTAAAACAGTTGAAATGTTTTTACAAAAATTCTCAAAATTTAATCCAGAAATAATTTAATCTGTGAGTGAATAAAAAGATATTCAATTGTTTGATGACGTCATTAGGGACATAGGAACAGACAGAACTGCTTGTTAGTGTACAAAAAAAGTAAGACAAATTACAAAAAAAAAAAAAGGAAAAAAGAAGATAAAAGTAAGCTGTTCTCTTGTTGGTCGATTGTAAGTTATTTTTGTGACTACCATTTTCCTTTTTTGAAAATTTTTATTTACTTTTTATGAGGAGAAAACTCTGATAAAGTTTTATGTACGTACATTTGTATAACGTGACGTGTGTGTGTCGAGGATTCCAGTTTGATCTTGTCTTTTCTGAGAGAATCTTCTGGGTGACTTTTGGAAAAAGAGACTCTGAAGAAATTGTGTGGGATATGAGATTTCAAAGTGATTGAGTCGAGTTCTCATCGACTGTGATGAAGAGTCGGATCGATTTTCGAGTGGCGATGTTGTCGTGATTGTTGGAGGAGGACAAATTGATCAGAAGAGTTTGTCGCTTGTTTCTCGTTCGCATCATTTTTATCTTTTCTTTGCAATTTCTTTTTGCCTTCTTTTGGATTTTTGTTTTTTTAAGTGTTTTTTTCTTGTTTTTTGTCTTACAAGTATTTTTTGCCGATTTTTCTTCCTACTTTTTGATTTTCATTAATTCTTTTTGATTTTCATTCATTCTCTTTTTTTTTTCTCGGCTGGTGTTTCCTCAATTCTTTTTCCTTTTTTTCAGATGCGTCTTTCTTTCTTTCTTTACCTTAACTTTCATTCGCTTATAGAACCTTTATTTATTTCACTCTCTTATGATACCGTTTCTGTCTTTCATTCTCTTATGGTACCTTTTATTTCTTCTCTCATTGTAGCTTTTATTTCTTTCATTCTATTATGGTACCATTTCTATTTCTTGCATTCTCAGTAGACGGACAGTGATTTTTTATAGAAATAGGTGGATGCATGTAAAATGCTATTTTTAATCGAAATATGACAGACTGGCAAAAATGTTATGGAAAAATTAAACATACCTTCACAGATGAAAGAAAATTCTGTTTCAAACATAAGCATGGCAGACCAAATAAAATGCTATTTCAAACTGAAGCATGTCTGACTGACAGACCAAACCTCTGATAGCGACGCTTAGACGCATCTGTTTTATTTTTTATTATTATTTTATATTTCAAATTTTTCCCCCATTTATTTATCTTTCTTCTTTGCTTCATTTCAGCATGTTCTTTCGTTTTGTTTTCCTTCTCTTTCGCTTGACTGGATCTGCCATCGAGGCGGTTCTTATCTTTTGACCAATTATTTACCAATTCTTGTGTTTGTGTCCCTCCCATTCCCATTTTCCCTCTCTTCAGTCCAAAGTGAAGACATGGTCACAATAGACAGCCTCTTGGCAAATCCTCAACTCTAAAGACTTACGAGAACAGATGCAGGATACTTGGCCAGTTCCTCCGCTGCTGCTCCACATCAAGTCTGTCGATATTAGTTCAGTCATGCCTCGTTCGGCGCCATGCACTTATTTGAATCTTCATTGTCAACTTTGAAATTTCCTCAGCCTTCAATGACATGTATTGACCATTTTCAACTTCTTTCATTCTCTTTTCACCGGGATATTTTAAAAAATTTTTATTTTCTATTAATTTTATCTTCAGTTTATCTTCATCCAATTTATTTCTCACACAGTTCTTTTGACCTCTTATATTTTCTTCCCCATCTATTTTCTCATTCCTCCTATCCATACAAAGAGGGAAATAGAAAGAGAGGGACAATAGGAGAGCATGAGGACAGCAGAAAGGAGGAGAGCATGAAGAGTGCATTGCACAGTTTCAGCCATTGTCTTCAATGCTCAAAGGTGTTTTTATCATTGGCCACCTGAAAAACTCGTTTACCCTTATCCTTGAGTGGCCTTTGAGCCTTAATAAGTGGTGACTCATTCGTACATAAAAACTGATGAGAGCATGAAAGGGAAGGTGTGAAAAGAGGACAATGGGGAAAGAATGAAGATAGGAAAAAGGAGGATGGCGTGAAGAGAAGACATATGAGGACACATGAAGTGAGAACAAAGGGAAGGGAACATATTAAGAGGACAACTTCCCAACCATATCAACTCAAACTCTGTCTACCCCAGCCATTAAATTATATCCGGTGGTGAAACCCGGAACTTCGGGAGCTTTGAGTCATCTCTTAGTTCCGATTACTCCCAGGTCCATTCTGACCCGGAAGAGTGGTAGTACATGTCAGGATCCCATCTATGGTTTAAATAAAATCTGTCATTTATAAACTATTGATTGACAAAATATATGCCTAAAAAACAAGTTGATCTATAAATATTTGAAGCCTAAAAATGACTATATTCGGCATGAAATGACTCGAAAAGGGTTGATATGCCATAAAACAAAACGACCCCTTTCCTCCTCACAAAATGCTTGTTTCTTTCTGATCTTTTTTACTCTCATGTTCCTTTCCACTTTATTTTCTCACTCTTTCATATTTCTTTATTTTCTTTGGGTTTTAAGTGCAGTTTCCTTTTCTTTGTCATACCTTCTTCCTTCCAACCATGCTTTGACTTCAAAACATCTTCCAGATCTTCTTCCTTACCCCCCCCCCCTCACCATCACCTCTGACCCAACCACCACCACTTTGCCACTTCTCTATCTTCTATGTCATGAAGGTGTATTGGCTTGAAGACTCCTTCCATTTCCTTCTGCTGCCTTCTGCTCTATATCCCCTCCGTTATAATCCCCCCTCCCAGTCCATCACCTCATCTTCACTCCCCCTCTCAGTTTTCCCCTTATCGTATTGCCCTCCGTATGTTCCACTCCCCATCCGCCAATGCCGCACCTATGCTCGGCTTTAAAAAGACTTGAAAGAAGAAGTGTCATTATTAATTTGTAAGCCGTCTCATTTGAGGTCTGCTGCATCGGCTTCCTCTGTCTACCATCCAGGCCTCTGCTAGAATTGAAGTAAAACAAAACAGAAAAATGCATAGAGACAATATATATATATATATATATATATATATATATATATATATAATACTTATTGTATCTATGCGTTAAAAAGCTGGTGAGAAGCAGACAGCCTGCCTATTTTTCTGTCTCCTTCGTTGTTGATGGCTTCACACCAGTGAGCATCTGCATATATACATACAACAATGCTGTTTGATAAAAGATGTGAAAATAGTCAAAGGTTTGCTGGAATCGGCATAGCAAGTACTCTTAGATTATTTACATGTTTCAGACTGTGATCCCCATCTTGGTTTTATGTTTCGGAATTTTTTAGCTGTAGATTGATATTGTGTATTATTTGGACTATCTTGGTTGTTATATTCACTTTTCGGCCGATGTAACCTCCGATCTTCATCAAGTACATCTTTCCGAACTGAGGAATCGATACAGAATTTTGAAATGAACCTTTTATTTAATCTACGGCAGTAGATTGTTCTTATCTCATCAGCCATGACCGGGTAGAAGTGTTAAGTAATTTTTTAACTTTATAAAATTATATTCTTAACTAGTATTATCTGTAGTTAGAATTAAACTTTCAACCTCGTGAAGACTGGTTGTAACTCGACAACTTTATCCGTTGCACCACGTATCCATGTGGACAATTTGAGTATGAATTTTGGGAGCTTAAATTACTTAACCCCTCTACCCGATCATGGCCCACAGAATGAGAACAATCTATCCCTATGGATTTAATAAAAGGCTCAGTTCGAGATTCTATATTTGTGTTTACAGGATTCATTCCTAAACCAATTAACAGATCATTATGAATTTTAGAACACAGCTAGTAAGGGTAAGAATGGGTAATGTGGGATATATTTAGTTTAAGTTAATTTCATGCATAGCGGCAAAGAGGTGTTGGAAACCATTCTTGAAAATTCAGATACCTCCAACTTTAGTGAAATTTAACAATAAGTATTAGATATCAATTAATATTCCTCAGATTTCAGTTTCCGTGAAGTATTTTAAAGGTGTTTTTAGGGGAATAATATGGGTACAACCTCCCATTTAAAAATTGAACTTTTTTAGATTTGCATTAAATTTAATCCATAATCATTAGACACCAATGAAGCAATGTACCGTGCATTTCAATTTCTTCTTAAGACCACTTTAGACATTTTCTAGAATTAAAATCATTTAATGGATTTTAATCAAAATTGGAATAAGAATTCTACGCATAAGAGTCAGTAGCATTATATCTTGATTTTAATCTTTGTAAGGGTTCATAAAAGTGGTGCAAATCTGTTCTGTATGGGAATTCATGTTAACCGTCTTGGACAGGTATTTTTCTAGTATATATTTATTTCTATCAATCTATAATACATATATATATATATATATATATATATATATATATATATATAATAAAAAGAATATTTTTTATAAAATATTTAGAAAACCTTCACAACACAAATTATTTGTTTTTAAAAATAAATTATTTATTTACTTTAAAAGCATTTTTTTTCTTTTAACTTGAGTACTTTCGGTAATATCTACCATTGTCAGAAGATAAGCATATTTTCTTGTTCTTCTTTTTTTTGTCTTCCTGACCGAGACATAGTTATCGCAGTCAAGTTGAAGTTCGTCTTGATGTTACTGACAAAAATGTTGATATGGCTGTGTGTACCACGAGGTTATGTGGAAAGGGTATTTTGAAAAGTCACACATTGGAAGCGTCGCTGAAATGGCAATAATATCCTTTCCACTTAACCTCGTGGTACACACAGCCGTATCAACATTTTCGTCAGTAACATCAAGACGAACTTCAACTTGACTGCGATAACTATGTCTCGGTCAGGAAGAAAAAAAAAGAAAAGAAAATATGCTTATCTTCTGACGATGGTAGATATTACCGAAAGTACTCAAGTTAAAAAAAAGAAAAAAATGTTTTTAAAGTAAATAAATAATTTATTTTTAAAAAACAAATAATTTGTGTTGTGCAGGTTTTCTAAATATTTTATAAAAAATATTCTCTTTATTATTGCCATTCCAGCGACGTTTCCAATGTGTGACTTTTCAATATATATATATATATAAACACTTGCCAATATGTTATTTGTCTATTGCCATCTGTCAGTTATCTACACAGTGGATGTGAAATATATTGTATCGCTTCCAGGCGGTCTTAAGTAGGTAATAAAAATATCTTCTTGGCACAAGGTCTCAGGATTAGAGCTTGTTTCAAATAATTATATCTGAAGTCCGTTGAGACAAACATGACACAATACGGAATCTTGTATTCTTTACATCCATTAAATTACAATCCTGATAATGTTCGCATATGGTCAAACTATTTTGGTTGTATTCTGTATCCATTAATCTTCCCAGAAGGTTACTCAGTGCGACAGACACACAAAAAGACGCCCGAGGAGGCTTGTGTCCGAAACATGTTTGCAATAACAATCAAAATATGGACACGAGTGACTATTAAGAAATGTAAATTAAAACTCCTCTTCTAAGAAAATTCAAAAAATGATTGCAGATAATCGTAAAATATTCTTGGAGAAAATAAATTTTGTAAAAAAAAAACTTTAATAGAAAATGAGAGTAAATTAAGAAATTCATTTTTAAAATTCTTGCTGCTGATGATGATAAATTTGATTTTAAATTTGTTATTGATGATGATGATGATAAATATTCCTTGAAATTTGACGATGTCTTGTATTGTCAGAAGAAGCAAAAAAAAAATGCTGATTGAAGGTTAAATAAAAAGAGAAAATCCACACGGAATGAGAACAAAGCGACAATTTCACACTCATCTCGGAAGGAAGGAAGCAAGTGGAATCGAGGCTTTTCAATCATTTGTATCTTGGGGGAGAAGGGGAAGAGGGGGGAGACTAAGAATTATTTGAATTTTTTTCTTTTAACATTTTTATTTTCCATTTCGTTATTAATAAATTTTCTTAGTTTTTTTTTTAAACCCCCCCCCCCCCCAAAAAAAAGAAGCAAAATAACAAACTTGTTTTGATTTTTAATTAAAACTAAGTTAATTGCTGTCCTTGCTTATTGCGATTTTTATTTATTTGCTTCAAAAACATTTTTGTTCAAATTATTTTCCATTTTGAAAAATGCGTTGTGAAATTATTGGAAGTTGTTATGAGAGAGAGAGAATATTTAGGAAAGAGAGAATGAGAAGAAAAAAAAAACTCGATACAGAACTAGTTGTTGTACTAATCTACATAAGGAAAATCGTCATAACATAAGGTACTAACAATTCTGGAATATTCTTTGTCTAAAAAAAATTATGAGATAATTTTTTTAGCGGTAATGGAGGCCGTTATCTGGTATTTCAATATTTTTACCTGATTTTTAGACTTTTAATTTCATAAAATCTGTTGCTTTTATGTTTTACAATGTTTTAAACATCATGATTTGTATCTTTTAATTGGATTTGACGATTTTTGCTGGACATTTCCTTTGTGTTTGATTTTTTATGTCTTATGATTTAAAATCTCTCATTGCCCATGTGCCATTTGTCTGAAATCTTCTTTAGGTCGCCTTTTCATGTGTCTTTTCATGTGCCTTTTCATGTGCCTTTTTTTTGATTTTCTGATGACTGGTGAAGCAAAATCTTTTTTACATCATTTGACAGAGTCTTTATACATACCTACTCTATATATTAGGGGAGTTTAAATTACCTACTAGACGCCTTCCTCGATTGTCTTCGGTCTCTCTGTACAAGGGTTTATCAGAACAACTTGACATGAGGATACTTCACCCTACAAGTTAACTCTGACCAAATATTCAAAATAACATAGTATTAGAAGCTCAAATATGATCCCTCGACACGGCTATACATTGTTTCATATGAGGAATGGTGCACCTTCTCCAAGTAATGTTACCTCAAGTAACAACACTTAGCTGAATACTCCACCAGACCAGATAAATTCTTTTCCTGGAATTCGATAAAACCAAAAGAAAGATATACTATAACATAATGAACTGGTCAATTGGGGAGAAGAAAATTTTCTTTACTAACTCAACGTTTGAGAGATAAAAGAGAACTTTAATAAAATATTCGAATATCTATGTATCTCATATAGAGATCAAGTGTTAGCCCTTGATTTCTGAGAACTTCGACTGAAGTAAACCGAAACATATATATATATATATATATATATATATATATATAATATTTATATATATATGATAATTGTGTTTAAAGTTAATTTTCTTAAATAAAATTGTCAGTTGCTGAAGTTTGCACAGGATGAAACAGCCTTGCAGTTTTGTAAAATTCATAAACACATTCACCATTCACTCACATATCTTATGCTTATATTCGCTTTCAAAAATTTTTGCAAATGTCTGCATATATCTATATATCTATATATACACGCACACATGCAAAGTTCTTTGTTGTAAGTGTTCATCCAAATTTAATTTAGAGACAATCTTTTCTTTTTTTAATTGAAATTTTTCTTTTATCTATTTGCCGATTTATTTTTTCCATTTTCAAAAATGAATTAATTATGCCCTTTTGATTTTCTCAAACTCTGAATTTCTCATTTTAAAGAGAAGATTAAACAAACAAAAAACTAAAAGGTGAAAATTGACTTTTATTTTTCCTCAGGATATGTTACTTCTTTTTTTTTTTTTTTTGCTCAGCTTGTGAATTTCTTTGTCTTCCTTTTCTGAAGAGTTCGATTATTATTCAGGCGGAGTCAATTTCTTTTTGTTCGTATTAAGGTTGTGCTTAATTGATTTTGGCAATTGCAAATAATTACTTCTGTGTGTATAGATATATACATAAAACATTTCCACAGACGTATGTATTCGTGCATCTAATATATATATATATATATAAGTGTGTGTATGTGTATTATGTATGCCGTGGCATATATGTGTGTGTTTATGCTTGTCCATAGTGTATGCATGTATATATACCAGATTGTAGTGAAAGCTATGTTCGTTTTAAAACCCAATAAACAGTAAAAAAAACAACCTATACCAGATTAATTTAATTATCGATATAGTCGTTAATCTTTCTCTATGACGTATCCATATGTCAATAAAATTTTTAATGCCATGCTTATGAAATTCCTTAGGTCTTGAACTGAAAAAGGAAGCTAACTCATTTTAACTTCTCTTGATGTAAGTTTTAATACACTTAAATGATTTTATAAATTTCTGAAAAGTTGGTACTCTGTTGGTACCAAATCTGAACATATTCTTGGTGATTAATAATTTCTAAAGCATACTATTTTCGGATATTTTCGATTTCATGTACAGTGTCTCAAAAATGATTTTTTTTTTTTAGTTTATAATGGGCCAATTGTCTTTAAAATGACTTAGCTATTAGCAAGAGATTTTGGCTGTTATTGTCTGATCTGCACATTGTCTCTGAATTATTGAAACATATCCCAGAATACTTTTTTGGATGCAGGTCACTTTTGGGCTTTTTGCCACAACCGAGTCACTGAGATGTTTGCTTAAAATTTGATAAAGTATCCATTTCTCATCGTCAGTAATGACTCCATTCAAAAGAGACATTTCTAGTTTGCAAAAATGCAGTGATGAACAGCACATTGGCAATTGTCTGCTGAGAGATCATGCAGAACCCATTTTTCTTTAAATATATATATATATTTTTTGGAATTAGCGACAAAACCTCGAAATTGTCACAAGTGACTAAATATAGACAGTAAGAACATATACACATTCTGGCATATGTGCATGATATAAATATATGTTAGACTAGTATTAATCATGATTATTATTGTGTGGTATTACAGTCAGATGATAAAATGATGCAGTGTGTGTTGAATCAACGAGTTGAATTCAAATTACATTTACAGAAATATTTTCCAACCATTGACAGTTTTGCAAGCTTTTTCAGCTCAGGACAAATAGTAGTTTGATTAACATTGAAATGTGTGCTTGGTTCCCGATCTGTATCAATAGGGTTTGCGTCAACAGCGGTTTTCGATGCATCATAATCCAATATTCTTGGGCGTTCTTCTCTTGATTCATCCTGCAGAGATGTAGTGTCCATGTCCTGAATTACAAGAAAATATCCCCTGCACATCTTTAGAATCATTACGCCAACGCCATAAAAGTTTAGCAGGAAGTTTCAGCTGCTGCACATGAACGATTCCATTTTTTTTTAATTTCTAAAGAATAACTTAATTGTTGCGACAGACGCAGTCATTGTAAAAATCTTGCATGTCTCAACTGCTGTTCTACACCAACATCTCAATCTCAAGTCTCGGCCATCTGTCCTGTTGCAGCGGCGTCTTTGATGGTTTGGGCATGCAACCTGTCGCTTGAAGGGAGAGCTAATTTGCGATGTAATTCTCCCTATCTCTCTGCCTGGGTGGCGCAAGTAAGTATATCGGTGGAAAGCTAAGGACCTAGATAACAACCATCAAGGAGAACTTAGATGAGCTCTCAGGTCCACAGGTGGTTAGCTTTCGATGGTGGTCAGCAACTCATGCGAACTTGCTCAGGACTGCTGTGATGGGCTGCCATGATTGGGAGTGTAGTGCAGGCCAGGAAACAAACTGACTCAACCCGACCAGACTGAATTTCGTTACTACTACAACAACAACAACTACAACAACAACTACAACAACTTAATGCGTTCTCTAAATTGAACATGATGATGCAGCAGAATGTCTTTGTTGGTTGTGTTAATATCAGCCAAAGATACATCCATGGCATCATTCTGGCAACCTAGGGACTGCTCGGCAGTGAGTAGGCCTTTTGTCCAATACAACTGCTTCAATTATGATTAAAAAAAACTTGACAAAACCTGTCAGGAAATGAAATATATTAAGGATTCCAACATATTTCAAGTATAATTGAGAAGTTCAAATCGTTTAAATTTAATTAGAGATTGACTTTTTAAAAATGGACAGAGCACTTTTATGGTATAAAATGGACACTGATGGATCTTCAGGTATATATTTTCAATTTCTCTTGTAGAAATTTAACATCGTTCATTATTGTTTTTCGAGCCAAAAAAAAAAACAGTCCAAGTTACAGATTGCGACATGGCAGCCCTAAATTATCTCTTATAAAGCCTCAATGCACCCTTCCTATATGGAATGATTATTCCTCATCAGGAAATCAGATGTTCGTTTCTCAATTTATCAGAGTTAATTTTTTTACTTCCCCTAAAACAGGTGCGGGCAACCTTTTCAGAGTGAGGGCCAGATGAGACTTTTGGAAGGAGATCGCGAGCCGGAGTGAAAAAAGAAATCTCACATTCTTTATATAAGAAAACTAATTATCATGGATCAAAATAGAGATAAAAATGTTTGGATGATGAATTCAAACAGAGAGTGAGGTAGATCAAAATAGAGGGAACGAGAATACACTGTGCTAAAAAAGACTGGTAGAATGAAAGGCCAACCGCCAACTTTTCCCATCATGTCTAATGTGTCCCTGACTAAATTCTAATATGCAAATTGATTCCT
>OY744530.1:76905230-76945230 GCA_963556195.1 Sepiola atlantica
CATAGTTAAATCTTCCCGCCATAATTAATTATAAATCTCACTCCAGGTCTTTACCTGTTTGTCATTATTCCACTGACGATGGACCCAGACGGGTCAGAAAGTACTCTGGACCAACATTTACACTATGGCAGTTTCATCAGCCAATTTCCTTCCGAGATTAAGATTTTAATCCGGAAAATTGAAGGGATCAACACTAAAATAGCCAGACAAAAATTGTCGGTTATTTTTAATAATACGTGTCTTAAAGAAAAAATGCTGCCTCGATACACATATGTGTATATATATATATATCTATTTGTATATATATATATATATTTATGTATATATCTATTTGTATATATATATATATATATATGTCAAATATACGGCACAATCATGTTGACACACTGGTTCCATTTAGATCACCGAAGTTAAGCGGCGTTGACCGTTTAGGAATACCAGGTGCTGTATGTGCTCTCTGCTTATCTCGGCATTGTTTCCAGTCGTCTTGTACTACTAGTGGCCATTCTGACTCAGGAGAACGGTTGTTGGGGATTGCGCAACCCTTGCAATTACAAATTCACGTGCGGGCAGCCCCAGGCGGGGCACTAATACGTTTAAATCGACGGGCGAGTCCATCATATATATTTGTATATATGTATATATATGTATATATATATATATGTGTATATATGTATATATGTATATATATGTGTATATGTATATATGTGTATATATGTATATATATGTATATATTTATATATATGTTCATGTATATATATATTGTTGTATATATGTATATATATAGATATATATGTAGATATATATATATGTATATATATGTAGATATATATGTATATATATAGATATATATGTAGAAATATATGTATATATATGTAGCTATATATGTATATATATAGATATATATGTAGAAATATATGTATATATATGTAGCTATATATGTATATATATAGATATATATGTATATATATGTAGACATATGTAATCGTATATATGTAGATATATATGTATATATATATTCATGTATATATATATATTTGTATATATATATATATATAAAGTTTGTATATCGACCAAAAATAATAAATTTCTTTGCTTTCAACAAATAAAAAATGGCATTATGGAAAACATGTAAGCATGTAAAGTTATAGATGTTTTTGTAATTTAAATGTTAATATTTTGAAGGATCCTCAGCTCTTTATCAAAGTAGTATTTATTTTATAAAAAAATTGCATGAAACGTTAATGAAAAGCTGTACATTTTATTACCCGGGTTAGTGTGGAAAAGCATAATATACAACGTCATATTAAGGAGAGTTTACTTAAACAACATCTTTGATGCTGTCAGCTAGATATCTTACCAACATAGGTATTCAGATATGATATTACGCTTATAAATTAATTAGTTTCATTGTGTAACATTTAAAAAAAAAGTGTCATTAGCTTTGTTAAGGGGCAGTTAGAGACAGAACTACTTCTATTATGTTTGCATTTAAATTGTACATGTGAGAATGCACTCATATTTAAGTAATACTCCCTAGTTTGTCTTCGTTTTTAGGGACAGGTTTGCACACAGAAAGGTGTTCTTCACACACACACATATATATATATATATATATATATATATATATATAGATAGGGATAAGAGGGAGAGAGAAAGAGATAAACAGATAAAGGTATTATGTACTAAATATACCAAAATTCTTCACTTAAATGTTATTATATTACAAAAAAGTGAAACTATAGTTTATTTAATGTAATTTTATTTAAAAAAATCGGTGGGTAGAATCGAAACCACACACTCAATGGTTTCAGTCTAATACTTTCCCAACTAAACAATTCCGATATTTGTTAAGTTGACTTTTAAAATGACACGCATGAGAAAAATTGGATATATGTATTTGAAGTTTTAAAGGGGCTTCTGTCCCCATGGGTAACTTAGTGGTTGAGCACGTAGATAATGGGCATAGAGAGAAATGTAGAGATTTGGGACCGCTTACATTGTCTTTTCCGGAGAATTTTATATGTATGATATAAATTTTATCAAAATAGGATATATTTGAAGTTTTAAGTAGGTTATACTTTCCTAGCCCTTTTAGTGATGCACTTAAAGATTCAGGAACACTTCCATTGTCTTCCATGGTAAATTTTAAATAAGAATAAGCTTTTAGATTTCCTGTAGATTCTCTAACCTTTCTTTCTATAGAGAACACAAAAACATCACACACAGACATTCAGTTTTATATATATATATATATATATATATAAATAAATGCAAAAGTAGGGCCCATTTCTCACATTAATGGTAAAGTCAAAACACCCTTTTTCAAGTTAATTGAACTTTATATAATGGACACCCCATCTTTTTTAAATGCTGTTCATGTAGATGCAATATCAGTTGACTAATTTGTATTTTTGTTTCGAAAAGGACATTGTATTAATTATTATTTGTTACTGTTTTTAACTCCATGTTCGTTTTGCTTTTAATATAACAAATAGTTCTGTTTCGCAATATTATTTTATTTCCTGGACAAATATATAGCATTTGTGTTCAAATGTTCCTTCTTCTAGAACAGGGGCAGGCAACCTCCGGCCCGCGTCCTGCTATGCTTTATTATTGCAATCCGGCCCATGGACCTCCCAGTAAAACTCATGTCCTTTTGTGACATAGACGTAAAAGTAGGTTTCAATTAAGATTTACAGTAGGATAAAAAATATATAAATATCAGCGAGCGATGATGCATGTATATTTCATTTTCATTTAACTATTAAGAGATAAAAATAGAAAAAGAGAAAGAGAGAGGCAAAGAGGAAAGGTGAGACGAGGAAAGGGCATGAAACATAGAACCTATGTAAGGTGTGTCAAAACAAATGCTTGATCAACTTGCTACGTCCCTGTCATTATTTTTTATGATTCCAAAATGGCTCTTCATCGGCGCCTTTTGTAACATCACATACAAAAGTCTCTTAAGAAAAAATATCAGATTTGTAGAGTGTTCAATGCAATTTTTGTACAATTTATTCATGTAAACAAAATATAGTAATTCTGAGATTTTGTTTTTCACTTCGGCCCACGATCTCCTTCCAAAAGTCTCATCTGGCCCTCACTCTGAAAAGGTTGCCCGCCCCTGTTCTAGAAGGACCGACTTGATTTTCAGCAAGTTTCAATCTATTTCTAAATTGCAAGTGAAAAGTCAAAAATAATTTCTTTTCGGTCACATTTAAAATATGAATAAATTTGTATTAAAATTACCAGAATGTTAATGTTTATTTATATGAATAAACGAGAAACACACATTGTGGGCTTTACGTCCCAACTAGCATTACGGTAAAATGCTTTTTTGTATAAATAATTGAATTATGTTCCAAAAGTATTGCAAACAAAATAAACAAATAAATGACACCTATATAAAAGCGATACATTCCAGTACTAACAGGAATGAGCTCTGTGGTAGAGCTTCAGGCTTCAGACTCTGAGGTCCTGGTTTCGAATCTAGCTAGGTTCAGCCACGCTGATGAGTTGTAAATGACGAAACATGTGTCCGTGGATAATCAAATTTGAAATATATATATAAGTAAAATGTAACATAAACAATGAAACATACATGAGTAAATTGTATCGAAAAGCTACAAATTAATACACTTTTAAAGCAGAGACATTCTTATCTTTATTAATCTACTTAGCATTTTTTTTTTTAAATAGATACACAACAGGAATATCGTACCATAATACTAAAAAGTAAATTCATATGAATAATCATGTTACGACTTTCGATCGGCTCGATTCTGTTATTGTCATTTGTTTCTTCAGTTCCTTCTAGAATCAGGAGGGACGGCAAACCAGAATATTAAGCGACTCACTTTAGAAGTAAGTCAGCAGCAAACAGTGTTGTGTCAGATTTAGTTCCCGTTATTAAACTTCTTCCGTATTATAACTTCAGAAAAGAGTTTAAATAAAAGAATGAAAAACTAGTCGAATTTCTTTTCAAAACCAGTCAGAAATTCGCAAAGATAAACATACATAACAGTAGTCAGACATAGAGTAAATTAATAGTATTCATTTTTATTAAGAATAATGAATACCAAAGCATACAAACTGTATGTATAAGTGAATTAATAGTATTCATTTTTATTAAGAATAATGAATACCAAAGCATACAAACTGTATGTATAAGTGAATAAATAGTATTCATTTTTATTAAGAATAATGAATACCAAAGCATACAAACTGTATGTATAAGTGAATTAATAGTATTCATTTTTATTAAGAATAATGAATACCAAAGCATACAAACTGTATGTATAAGTGAATTAATAGTATTCATTTTTATTAAGAATAATGAATACCAAAGCATACAAACTGTATGTATAAGTGAATAAATAGTATTCATTTTTATTAAGAATAATGAATACCAAAGCATACAAACTGTATGTATAAGTGAATAAATAGTATTCATTTTTATTAAGAATAATGAATACCAAAGCATACAAACTGTATGTATAAGTGAATAAATAGTATTCATTTTTATTAAGAATAATGAATACCAAAGCATACAAACTGTATGTATAAGTGAATTAATAGTATTCATTTTTATTAAGAATAATGAATACCAAAGCATACAAACTGTATGTATAAGTGAATTAATAGTATTCATTTTTATTAAGAATAATGAATACCAAAGCATACAAACTGTATGTATAAGTGAATAAATAGTATTCATTTTTATTAAGAATAATGAATACCAAAGCATACAAACTGTATGTATAAGTGAATTAATAGTATTCATTTTTATTAAGAATAATGAATACCAAAGCATACAAACTGTATGTATAAGTGAATAAATAGTATTCATTTTTATTAAGAATAATGAATACCAAAGCATACAAACTGTATGTATAAGTGAATTAATAGTATTCATTTTTATTAAGAATAATGAATACCAAAGCATACAAACTGTATGTATAAGTGAATAAATAGTATTCATTTTTATTAAGAATAATGAATACCAAAGCATACAAACTGTATGTATAAGTGAATTAATAGTATTCATTTTTATTAAGAATAATGAATACCAAAGCATACAAACTGTATGTATAAGTGAATTAATAGTATTCATTTTTATTAAGAATAATGAATACCAAAGCATACAAACTGTATGTATAAGTTAATAAATAGTATTCATTTTTATTAAGAATAATGAATACCAAAGCATACAAACTGTATGTATAAGTGAATTAATAGTATTCATTTTTAATAAGAATAATGAATACCAAAGCATACAAACTGTATGTATAAGTGAATAAATAGTATTCATTTTTATTAAGAATAATGAATACCAAAGCATACAAACTGTATGTATAAGTGAATTAATAGTATTCATTTTTATTAAGAATAATGAATACCAAAGCATACAAACTGTATGTATAAGTGAATAAATAGTATTCATTTTTATTAAGAATAATGAATACCAAAGCATACAAACTGTATGTATAAGTGAATTAATAGTATTCATTTTTATTAAGAATAATGAATACCAAAGCATACAAACTGTATGTATAAGTGAATAAATAGTATTCATTTTTATTAAGAATAATGAATACCAAAGCATACAAACTGTATGTATAAGTGAATTAATAGTATTCATTTTTATTAAGAATAATGAATACCAAAGCATACAAACTGTATGTATAAGTGAATAAATAGTATTCATTTTTATTAAGAATAATGAATACCAAAGCATACAAACTGTATGTATAAGTGAATTAATAGTATTCATTTTTATTAAGAATAATGAATACCAAAGCATACAAACTGTATATATAAGTGAATAAATAGTATTCATTTTTATTAAGAATAATGATTACCAAAGCATACAAACTGTATGTATAAGTGAATTAATAGTATTCATTTTTATTAAGAATAATGAATACCAAAGCATACAAACTGTATGTATAAGTGAATAAATAGTATTCATTTTTATTAAGAATAATGAATACCAAAGCATACAAACTGTATGTATAAGTGAATTAATAGTATTCATTTTTATTAAGAATAATGAATACCAAAGCATACAAACTGTATGTATAAGTGAATAAATAGTATTCATTTTTATTAAGAATAATGAATACCAAAGCATACAAACTGTATGTATAAGTGAATTAATAGTATTCATTTTTATTAAGAATAATGAATACCAAAGCATACAAACTGTATGTATAAGTGAATAAATAGTATTCATTTTTATTAAGAATAATGAATACCAAAGCATACAAACTGTATGTATAAGTGAATTAATAGTATTCATTTTTATTAAGAATAATGAATACCAAAGCATACAAACTGTATGTATAAGTGAATAAATAGTATTCATTTTTATTAAGAATAATGAATACCAAAGCATACAAACTGTATGTATAAGTGAATAAATAGTATTCATTTTTATTAAGAATAATGAATACCAAAGCATACAAACTGTATGTATAAGTGAATTAATAGTATTCATTTTTATTAAGAATAATGAATACCAAAGCATACAAACTGTATGTATAAGTGAATTAATAGTATTCATTTTTATTAAGAATAATGAATACCAAAGCATACAAACTGTATGTATAAGTGAATAAATAGTATTCATTTTTATTAAGAATAATGAATACCAAAGCATACAAACTGTATGTATAAGTGAATTAATAGTATTCATTTTTATTAAGAATAATGAATACCAAAGCATACAAACTGTATGTATAAGTGAATAAATAGTATTCATTTTTATTAAGAATAATGAATACCAAAGCATACAAACTGTATGTATAAGTGAATTAATAGAATTCATTTTTATTAAGAATAATGAATACCAAAGCATACAAACTGTATGTATAAGTGAATAAATAGTATTCATTTTTATTAAGAATAATGAATACCAAAGCATACAAACTGTATGTATAAGTGAATAAATAGTATTCATTTTTATTAAGAATAATGAATACCAAAGCATACAAACTGTATGTATAAGTGAATTAATAGTATTCATTTTTATTAAGAATAATGAATACCAAAGCATACAAACTGTATATATAAGTGAATAAATAGTATTCATTTTTATTAAGAATAATGAATACCAAAGCATACAAACTGTATGTATAAGTGAATTAATAGTATTCATTTTTATTAAGAATAATGAATACCAAAGCATACAAACTGTATGTATAAGTGAATAAATAGTATTCATTTTTATTAAGAATAATGAATACCAAAGCATACAAACTGTATGTATAAGTGAATAAATAGTATTCATTTTTATTAAGAATAATGAATACCAAAGCATACAAACTGTATGTATAAGTGAATTAATAGTATTCATTTTTATTAAGAATAATGAATACCAAAGCATACAAACTGTATGTATAAGTGAATAAATAGTATTCATTTTTATTAAGAATAATGAATACCAAAGCATACAAACTGTATGTATAAGTGAATTAATAGTATTCATTTTTATTAAGAATAATGAATACCAAAGCATACAAACTGTATGTATAAGTGAATTAATAGTATTCATTTTTATTAAGAATAATGAATACCAAAGCATACAAACTGTATGTATAAGTGAATTAATAGTATTCATTTTTATTAAGAATAATGAATACCAAAGCATACAAACTGTATGTATAAGTGAATTAATAGTATTCATTTTTATTAAGAATAATGAATACCAAAGCATACAAACTGTATGTATAAGTGAATAAATAGTATTCATTTTTATTAAGAATAATGAATACCAAAGCATACAAACTGTATGTATAAGTGAATTAATAGTATTCATTTTTATTAAGAATAATGAATACCAAAGCATACAAACTGTATGTATAAGTGAATAAATAGTATTCATTTTTATTAAGAATAATGAATACCAAAGCATACAAACTGTATGTATAAGTGAATTAATAGTATTCATTTTTATTAAGAATAATGAATACCAAAGCATACAAACTGTATGTATAAGTGAATAAATAGTATTCATTTTTATTAAGAATAATGAATACCAAAGCATACAAACTGTATGTATAAGTGAATAAATAGCATTCATTTTTATTAAGAATAATGAATACCAAAGCATACAAACTGTATGTATAAGTGAATAAATAGTATTCATTTTTATTAAGAATAATGAATACCAAAGCATACAAACTGTATGTATAAGTGAATAAATAGTATTCATTTTTATTAAGAATAATGAATACCAAAGCATACAAACTGTATGTATAAGTGAATAAATAGTATTCATTTTTATTAAGAATAATGAATACCAAAGCATACAAACTGTATGTATAAGTGAATAAATAGTATTCATTTTTATTAAGAATAATGAATACCAAAGCATACAAACTGTATGTATAAGTGAATTAATAGTATTCATTTTTATTAAGAATAATGAATACCAAAGCATACAAACTGTATGTATAAGTGAATAAATAGTATTCATTTTTATTAAGAATAATGAATACCAAAGCATACAAACTGTATGTATAAGTGAATTAATAGTATTCATTTTTATTAAGAATAATGAATACCAAAGCATACAAACTGTATGTATAAGTGAATAAATAGTATTCATTTTTATTAAGAATAATGAATACCAAAGCATACAAACTGTATGTATAAGTGAATTAATAGTATTCATTTTTATTAAGAATAATGAATACCAAAGCATACAAACTGTATGTATAAGTGAATAAATAGTATTCATTTTTATTAAGAATAATGAATACCAAAGCATACAAACTGTATGTATAAGTGAATTAATAGTATTCATTTTTATTAAGAATAATGAATACCAAAGCATACAAACTGTATGTATAAGTGAATTAATAGTATTCATTTTTATTAAGAACTAGCGGGGCTACCCGGCGTTGCTCGGGGTCATAAAAACATATATTTGAAGAAAGATCGTGTGTGTAACATCTTTATATTCAAACTTCTATGTCCGCCCCCTCTCTCTATAGCCGTCTCATTGTCTGCTACCTTTCTCTTTCCTGGTCGCCCCATTTTGCCGCTACTTTCTAATGTTGCCTTTTGCAAAAGCTGTTTCTTCCCCACCATTTCTCCTATTGCCCAGGGTAATAGTATGACATATTTCTATAAAAAGTAACACCTCTATCTGCGCCTTCTATATAGGTACTTATCTCCACCCCGGTGTTCATACTATATACGTATCTATCATCACCCCGGTGCGCATACTATATACGTACCTATCGCCGCCCCAGTGCACATACTATATACGTACATATCGCCGCCCCGGTGAAGATACTATTTAAGTACCTATCGCCGCCCCGTTGCGAATGCTAAATAATACCTATCGTTGCCCCAGTGTGAATGCTAAATACATACCTATTGCGCCCCGGTGTGCATGCTACATAAGTACCTATCGCTGCCCTAGTGCGAATACTAAAGACATACCAATTGCGCCCCGGTGTGCATGCTACATAAGTACCTATCGCTGCCCTAGTGCGAATAATTAATATGTACATATTGCCGCTTTGGTGTGAATGCTAAATACGTACCTACTGCCGGCCCAGTGCGAATGCTAAATACGTACCTATAGTCGCCCTGGTGCGAATGCTAAATACGTACCTATAGCCGCCCCAGTGCGAATGCTAAATACGTACCTATCACCACTACGGTGCGAATGCGAAATACATACCTTTCGCCGCCCCGGTGCGGAAGCTAAATACGTACCTATCGCTGCCCCGGTGTGAATGCTAAATACATACCTATCGCTGCCCCGGTGTGAATGCTAAATACATACCTATCGCCGCCCCGGCGTGAATGCTAAATACGTACCTATCGCCGCCCCGGTGTGAATTTTAAATATGTACCTTTCGCCGCCCAGTGTGAATTTTAATATGTACCTTTCGCCGCCCCTGTGCGCGTGCTATATACGTACCTATCGCCGCCCCGGTGCGCGTGCTACATATGAACCGATCGCTGCCTCAGTGCGCATGCTAAATTCATACCTATCACTGGCCCGGTGTGCATACTATATACGTACTTATTACCGCCCATGTGCACATGCTATATAAGTACCTATCACCACCACTGAATGCTAAATAAGTACCTATCGCCGCCCCGGTGTGGAAGCTAAATACGTACATATCGCCGCCCCTAAATTTGGGCAGACCCTAAAAAGTTCGGCCTGACCCCTAAAATTTTCCCCGACCCCTAAATCTCTCCAGCCCCCTAATTTTTCACTCTCCCCCAACCCTGAGAAATATGTTGACTTCAAAACAAAAAAAAACAAAAAAAAAAAAAAAATTTGGCCTGACCCCTAAAAAGTTCGTCCTGACCCCTAAAATTTTCCCCGACCCCTAAATCTCTCCAGACCCCTTATTGTTCACTCTCCCCCAAACCTGAGAAATATTTTGCTTTCAAAACAAAAAAAAACAAAAAAATTTGGCCTGACCCCTAAAAAGTTCGTCCTGACCCCTAAAATTTTCCCCGACCCCTAAATCTCTCCAGCCCCCTAATTTTTCACTCTCCCCCAACCATGAGATATATTTTGACTTCAAAACAAAAAAAAACGAAAAAATTTGGCCTGACCCCTAAAAAGTTCGTCCTGACCCCTAAAATTTTCCCCGACCCCTAAATCTCTCCAACCCCCTAATTTTTCACTCTCCCCCAACCATGAGATATATTTTGACTTCAAAACAAAAAAAAAACAAAAAAAACAAAAAAATTTGGCATGACCCCTAAAAAGTTCGTCCTGACCTCTAAAATTTTCCCCGACCCCTAAATCTCTCCAGACCCCTTATTTTTCACTCTCCCCCAACCCTGAGAAATATTTTGGCTTCAAAACAAAAAAAAAACAAAAAATAACAAAAAAATTTGGCCTGACCCCTAAAAAGTTCGTCCTGACCCCTAAAATTTTCCCCGACCCCTAAATCTCTCCAGACCCCTTATTTTTCACTCTCCCCCTAACCTGAGATATATTTTGACTTCAAAACAAAAAAAAACGAAAAAATTTGGCCTGACCCCTAAAAAGTTCGTCCTGACCCCTAAAATTTTCCCCGACCCCTAAATCTCTCCAGCCCCCTAATTTTTCACTCTCCCCCAACCCTGAGAAATATTTTGACTTCAAAACAAAAAAAAAAACAAAAAAAACAAAAAAATTTGGCCTGTCCCCTAAAAAGTTCGTCCTGACCCCTAAAATTTTCTCCGACCCCTAAATCTCTCCAGCCCCCTCATTTTTTACTCTCCCCCAACCATGAGAAATATTTTGACTTCAAAACAAAAAAAACAAAAAAAAATTTGGCCTGACCCCTAAAAAGTTCGTCCTGACCCCTTAAATTTTCCCCGACCCCTAAATCTCTCTAGCCCCCTAATTGTTCACTCTCCTCCAACCATGAGATATATTTTGACTTAAAAACAAAAAAAAAACAAAAAAATTTGGCCTGACCCTTAAAAAGTTCGTCCTGACCCCTAAAATTGTCCCCGACCCCTAAATCTCTCCAGCCCCCTAATTTTTCACTCTCCTCCAACCCTGAGAAATATTTTGACTTCAAAACAAAAAAAAACAAAAAAATTTGGCCTGACCCCTAAAAAGTTCGTTTTGACCCCTAAAGTTTTCCCTGACACCTAAATCTCTCCAGCCCCCGAATTTTTCTACTCTCCTCCAACCCTGAGAAATATTTTGACTTCAAAACAAAAAAAAAAAACAAATAAATTTGTCCTGACCCCTAAAAAGTTCGTCCTGACCCCTAAAATTTTCCCCGACCCCTAAATCTCTCCAGCCCCCTAGTTTTTCACTCTCTCCCAACCCTGAGAAATATTTTGACTTCAGAACAAAAAAAAAAAAAAAAAAAAAAAATTTGGCTGGACCCCTAAAAAGTTCGTCCTGACCCCTAAAATTTTCCCCGACCCCTAAATCTCTCCAGCCCCCTAATTTTTCTACTCTCCTCCAACCATGAGAAATATTTTGACTTCAAAACAAAAAAAAACCAAAAAAATTTGGCCTGACCCCTAAAAAGTTCGTCCTGACCCCTAAAATTTTCCCCGACCCCTAAATCTCTCCAACCCCCTAATTTTTCACTCTCCCCCAACCATGAGATATATTTTGACTTCAAAACAAAAAAAAAAACAAAAAAAACAAAAAAATTTGGCATGACCCCTAAAAAGTTCGTCCTGACCTCTAAAATTTTCCCCGACCCCTAAATCTCTCCAGACCCCTTATTTTTCACTCTCCCCCAACCCTGAGAAATATTTTGGCTTCAAAACAAAAAAAAAACAAAAAATAACAAAAAAATTTGGCCTGACCCCTAAAAAGTTCGTCCTGACCCCTAAAATTTTCCCCGACCCCTAAATCTCTCCAGACCCCTTATTTTTCACTCTCCCCCTAACCTGAGATATATTTTGACTTCAAAACAAAAAAAAACGAAAAAATTTGGCCTGACCCCTAAAAAGTTCGTCCTGACCCCTAAAATTTTCCCCGACCCCTAAATCTCTCCAGCCCCCTAATTTTTCACTCTCCCCCAACCCTGAGAAATATTTTGACTTCAAAACAAAAAAAAAAACAAAAAAAACAAAAAAATTTGGCCTGTCCCCTAAAAAGTTCGTCCTGACCCCTAAAATTTTCTCCGACCCCTAAATCTCTCCAGCCCCCTCATTTTTTACTCTCCCCCAACCATGAGAAATATTTTGACTTCAAAACAAAAAAAACAAAAAAAAATTTGGCCTGACCCCTAAAAAGTTCGTCCTGACCCCTTAAATTTTCCCCGACCCCTAAATCTCTCTAGCCCCCTAATTGTTCACTCTCCTCCAACCATGAGATATATTTTGACTTAAAAACAAAAAAAAAACAAAAAAATTTGGCCTGACCCTTAAAAAGTTCGTCCTGACCCCTAAAATTGTCCCCGACCCCTAAATCTCTCCAGCCCCCTAATTTTTCACTCTCCTCCAACCCTGAGAAATATTTTGACTTCAAAACAAAAAAAAACAAAAAAATTTGGCCTGACCCCTAAAAAGTTCGTTTTGACCCCTAAAGTTTTCCCTGACACCTAAATCTCTCCAGCCCCCGAATTTTTCTACTCTCCTCCAACCCTGAGAAATATTTTGACTTCAAAACAAAAAAAAAAACAAATAAATTTGTCCTGACCCCTAAAAAGTTCGTCCTGACCCCTAAAATTTTCCCCGACCCCTAAATCTCTCCAGCCCCCTAGTTTTTCACTCTCTCCCAACCCTGAGAAATATTTTGACTTCAGAACAAAAAAAAAAAAAAAAAAAAAAAATTTGGCTGGACCCCTAAAAAGTTCGTCCTGACCCCTAAAATTTTCCCCGACCCCTAAATCTCTCCAGCCCCCTAATTTTTCACTCTCCCCCAACCATGAGATATATTTTGACTTCAAAACCAAAAAAAACAAAAAAATTTGGCCTGACCCCTAAAAAGTTCGTCCTGACCCCTAAAATTTTCTCCGACCCCTCAATGTCTCCAGCGAAATATTTTGAGTTCAAAAAAAAATGTTATTTAACATGTATACAAATATTAGTGAAAACAGTGGCGGAGCATAATTATTTCTATTTTTACTTTATTTATTGAGATGTTTTTTAATATGTATACAAATATTAGTGAAAACAATGGCGGAGCATAATTATTTCTCTTCTTACTGTACTTATTGAGACGTTATTTAATATGTATACAAATATTAGTGAAAACAATGGTGGAGCATAATTATTTCTCTTCTTACTTTACTTATTGAGACGTTATTTAATATGTATACAAATATTAGTGAAAACAGTGGCGGAGCATAATTATTTCTATTTTTAGTTTATTTATTGAGACGTTTTTTAATATGTATACAAATATTAGTGAAAACAATGGCGGAGCATAATTTTTTCTTCCTTTAAATTTACTGATTGAAACGTTATTTAATATGTATACAAATATTTGTGAAAACAATGGTGGAGCATAATTTTTCTCTTCTTACTTTACTTATTGAGACGTTATTTAATATGTATACAAATATAAGTGAAAACAATGGAGGAGCATAATAATTTCTCTTCTTACCTTACTTCTTGAGACGTTATTTAATATGTATACAAATATTAGTGAAAACAATGGTGGAGCATAATTATTTCTCTTTTTACTTTACTTCTTGAAACGCTATTTAATATGTATACAAATATTAGTGAAAACAATGGTGGAGCATAATTATTTATTACACTAACTTCACACCTCTCAAAAAGAAGGAGGTAATACCTGGGAGGATGGTATCATGTCAACAGAAGAAATGCGGTTAGGATTAAGCAACCCTTGCTTCACTATAAACTCGTGTTCAAAAAAGTTCCGTTAGGGATCCACTTTGACGTCATTTCCTGTTAAAATCGTGACTTTGCATTATGCCGACAATCCCCTATCTCCAAATTTGGCATGAGGCGCTTCACCGGCGAATGCCGACACTCCCCCCCCCCCTAATTTGACCTGAAGCAGTCACACCGCCGCTCTATCTCTACAACTCTCAAAAAGGAGGAGGTAATGCCTAGGAGGGTGGTATCATAACAACAGAACGGGCGTAGGGGAGGAAAGGAAGGTAGAAGGGGTGGGAGTGAGAGGGAAAGAAGAGTTTTAGTGTGAGGGATTTTCTTCCCTACACTCTTTTCCTCTGACGTCATTTCCTGTTAAAAGCATGACGGTGCATTATTTCTCAAATTCTACATGATGTCATTGTTTGTTTCTCAAATTAGTACTAAACAACGTTGAAAATCGAGGAAAAAGGCAGTCGACCCTCGAAGAGTCCATTTTTTTTCCGGTTCTGAGATAGTATACGTCCCGGGGCTGGCCGGTCATAATGACGTCAACCGTGTGACTGTTTGTTGGGTACTCTCGGAGGAGTATCTGGACATACAAACAGACAAACAGACAGACATACAGACAACTGGCCTTTATATAATAGAAGATACAAATAAATGCACATTGGCCTTTATTATAGATACAAATAAATGCACATTGGTCTTTATTATAGATTTGCTTAATACCCCCCCCCCCCCCCCCCAAGAAAAGATTTGGCCTGATGCGCTCACACCGGCGAATGCTGACACTCTCTCCTCGCAACAGATACTACACTGTCTCCACCCTCTCAAAAAGGTGTGAGCGCCGGCGAATGCCGACACTCCCCCTCCCCAAATTTGGCCTGAGGGACTCACACCGGCGAATGCCGTCACCCCCCCCCCCAATTTGACATGAAAGGAGGAGGTAATGCCTATCATGATAACGGAAGGGAGGGGGAGGAATATTAGCGTCTATTAAAAGGTTGTAGTGTGAGTGAATTTCTTCCCGCCACGTTGCATTATTTTTCAAATTATCTGTCACTCTCTGACGTCATGATATAACCGGACACAATTTAGAGCAAGACCGGGTACATCCGGCAAGGGATTATGGGACAGGTGCGGATGTGATTGAGCAACCCTTGTTTCACTACACACTCTTAACGTAGGATTACTATGTTGTTATTGATGCATCCGGACAGAAGTTATTGGATGATCTGATACAACCGGACACAATTTAGGACAAGACCGGGTACATCTGGCAAGGGATTATGGGATGTTTACAGTGACTCTGCATTTTTATCGGATTAGTACATAAATACATTAGATTATTTCGAATTTACTATCGAATTTGACCTCCTAGAACTGCACAGGACAAACCCATAGACCGACGGAATGAAGCCCCGAAGGCCAAGACGATACCAGTCTATGGGGTGCAGTATCCATCGAAACAGATACTACACTTTGATGTTAGCCAAAAGAAGTGAATTAATGTCATTTTCGGTAATGGCGTATGAAAGCTATGTTGAATTAGAGAAAAACGGCCTAGGGGAGTCTAAAATTCATTGTTGATATTCCAAACTTATATAAGAATTTGTTAAATAGTAGTATACAATGTTTTTTGAAAGAAAATCCTAGTTATTATTACTTGTTAATTTAATAATGTAATTTAAACAGTGTCTAGTGGATAGACCACTGTTCAGGTGTAGATTGGTTATAAATACCCCAGTAAATAACCTCAAAATTTGAATTTGTTGGCCTGTTGGCTAAGATCAAAGTGTAGTATCTGTTCCGATGGATACTGCACTTCATAGATCGGTATTGTCTTGCCCTTCGGGGCTTGATTTACGCCGGTCTATGGGTCTGTCCTGTGCAGTTCTAGGAGGTCCACCCTCCCAGGCTTCGCCTCCCCTCTTTGGGGAGGAGTAAGTTTATTGCTTACTGTCTGAGGCGCCCCTACCGGGGAATGCCGACGGGGCTGCCCAGGCAATTTTTAATGGCCATAGCGCTCACCTTCTCGGGCGCTGGCTTTTCAAATCCCACTTTCCGACCTTGTGTCACATACTCCCATTGTGGGTGGGTGTTAAATAACGCCTTTTGGCTAAGATCAAAGTGTAGTATCTGTTCTCGGCATTTTTGCCTTGAGATAAAGTGTATTATCTAATCCTATCCGATAGGTGTCGATTCTTACACTCTCGAATCAAAAATCAGATTATCATTTTATTTTTGAATCCCTTTTCCTTTTGTTCACTTCCTCTCCCCTAAAGTACGAGCGTCACTCCTCCAAAGTTCGCCTTAGGCGCTCCCCTCCCCAAATTTTGCCTGAGGCGCACCACCGCCGAATGCCGACTGACTCTCCCCATATTTAGCCTAAGGCGCTCACACCGGCTAATGCCGCAACTCCCCCTCCCCCAAATTCGGCCCTCCCCATGCGAATGCTGACACTCCTCTTCCCCAAATTTCGCCTGAGGCGCTAATACCGGCGAATGCCAACATTCCCCCCTCCTCAAATTTGGCCTGAGGCGCCCCACCGCCGAATGCCGACCCTCCCCTCAAATTTCGCCTGAGCCGCTAACACCGCGAATGCCGACACCCTCCACACCCACCCCAATTTTTAAATATGTATACAAAAAGGAGGAGGTAAAAAAAGTGCCGTTATTGATTAAACAACACTGCGTCACTATAGAACGCATGTATCAAAAAGTGCCGTTAGTAATTCAGCAACCCTTGCTTCACTATGGACTCGTGTTCAAAAAAAGTGCCGACACTCCTCCCCAAATTCGACCTGAGGCGCTCATACTGACGAATGCCGACACTCCTCCCCAAATTTCGCCTGAGGCGACCATACTTGCGTAACTCCTCCCCGAATTTTGCCTGTAGGCGCCCCACCGCAAATGCTGACCCTCCCCAAATTTCGCCTGATGCGCCCCACCGCCGAATGTCGGTACCCCCCCCCCTCCCCCAAATTTCTCCTGAGGCGCTCACGACCGGCGAATGCCGACACCCCCCACACCCACCCCAAGTTTTCAATATGTATACAATATGTATACAAATATTAGTGAAAACAATGGGGGAGCATACAAATATTATTGAAAACAGTGGGGGAGCATAATTATTTATTACTTTAATTGTACTGATAACTACACTAACTTCACACCTCTCAAAAAGGAGGAGGTAATACCTAGGAGGATGTTATCATGTCAACAGAAAAAAATGTGGTTAGGATTAAGCAACCCTTGCTTCACTATGAACTCATGTTAAAAAAAGTGCCGTTATTGATTAAACAACACTTGCGTCACTATAAACGCATGTATCAAAAAGTGCCGTTTGGAGTTAAGCAACCCTTGCATCACTATGGACTCATGTTCAAAAAAGTGCCATTAGTAAGTAAGCAACCCATGCTTGACTATGGACTCGCCCCACTGCCGATACCCCGCCCCTCCCCCAAATTTCGCCTGTGGCGCTCACAACCGGTGAATGCCGGAACTCCCCCCTCCCTCAAATTCGGCATAATTTCGCCTGAGGCGCTCATACCGCCACCCCCTCCCCCATGTAATGCATGGGATGAGTGCATCATGACAACGGAACCGAATCGACCCTACCTCAACACTTCTCAAAAAAGGAGGAGATAATGCATGGGATGAGTGCATCATGACAACGGAACCGATACGACCCTACCTTCAACACTTCTAAAAAAAGGAGGAGATAATGCATGGGATGAGGGCATCATGACAACAGAACCGATACGACCCTACCTCAACACTTCTAAAAAAAGGAGGAGATAATGCATGGGATGAGGGCATCATGACAACAGAACCGATACGACCCTACCTCAACACTTCTCAAAAAAGGAGGAGGTAATTCATGGGATGAGCACATCATGACAACTGAACCGATAATATTCTACATCTACACTTCTCAAAAAAGGAGGAGGTAATGCATGGAATCAGTGCATCATGACAACGGAACCGATACTATCCTACCTCAACACTCTCAAAAAGGAGGAGGTAATGCTCACACCGGCGAATACCGTACCCCGCTCCCCCCAATTTGGCCTGAAAGGAGGAGGTAATTCCTATCATGATAACAGAACGGCACAGGGAAGGAGGGGGGGGGAATATTAGCGTCTATTAATAATTAAGAAAGAAAGTGTGAGAGGGAAAATGACAGAAAGAAAAACTGCCACTCTCTGACGTCATGATGACCTGATATAACCGGACACAATTTAGGGCAAGACGGGTACATCCGGCAAGGGATTATGGGACAAGTGCGGATGTGATTGAGCAACCCTTGTTTCACTACACACTCTTAACGTAGGATTCCTATGTTGTTATTGATGCAACCGGACAGAAGTTATTGGATGATCTGATACAACCGGACACAATTTAGGCAAGACCGGGTACATCCGCAAAGGGATTATGGGATGTTTACAGTGACTCGGCATTTTTATCGGATTAAGTACATAAATACATTAGATTATTTCGAATTACTACATATTAACGTGAAATTTCGTGAAAAATACGAAAAAACTGCTACCTTTTGCCGGAAAGTGGTCCGGTTGACTGTCAGCGAGTGAATCGTTTGTCGTGATTTTTAGATATTATGATTCCGGGATATGTACGGTGCTAAAGATATCAACTTTTTGACATGTCGCCGCGTAGTTTTTGAGGAGTATCTGGACATACAAACAAACAGACAGACAGACATAACAGACAACTGGCCTTTATATAATAGACTAGCGGGGCTACCCGGCGTTGCTCGGGGTCATAAAAACATATATTTGAAGAAAGACCGTGTGTGTAACATCTTTATATTCAAACTTCTATGTCCTCCCCCTCTCTCTATAGCCGTCTCTTTATCTGCTACCTTTCTCTTCCCTGGTCGCCCCCATTTCGCCGCTACTTTCTAATTTTGCCTTTTGCAAAAGCTGTTTCTTCCCCACCATTTCTCCTATTGCCCAGGGTAAATAGTATGACATATTTCTATCAAAAGAAACACCTCTATCTGCGCCTTCTATATAGGTACTTATCTCCACCCCGGTGTTCATACTATATACATATCTATCATCACCCCGGTGTGCATACTATATACGTACCTATCGCCGCCCCAGTGCACATACTATATACGTACTTATCGCCGCCCCGGTGCAGATACTATTTAAGTACCTATCGCCGCCCCGTTGCGAATGCTAAATAGTACCTATCGTTGACCCCTGTGTGAATGCTAAATACATACCTATTGCGCCCCGGTGTGCATGCTACATAAGTACCTATCGCTGCTCTAGTGCGAATACTAAAGACATACCAATTGCGCCCTGGTGTGCATGCTACATAAGTACCCTATCGCTGCCCTAGTGCGAATAATTAATATGTACATATTGCCGCTATGGTGTGAATGCTAAATACGTACCTATCGCTGGCCCAGTGCGAATGCTAAATACGTACCTATAGCCGCCCTGGTGCGAATGCTAAATACGTACCTATAGCCGCCCCGGTGCGAATGCTAAATACGTACCTATCACCACCACGGTGCGAATGCGAAATACATACCTTTCGCCGCCCCGGTGCGCGTGCTATATATGTACTGATCGCCGCCGCAGAGCGCATGCTATGTACGTACTTATTGCTGCCCATGTGTACATGCTATAGACGTAGCTATCGCCACCCCTGAATTCTGAATACGTACCTATCGCCGCCCTGGTGTGGAAGCTAAATACGTACATATCGCCGCCCCGGTGCGAATGCTAAATACATACCTATTGCCGCCCTGGTGCGGAAGCTAAATACGTACATATCGCCGCCCCGGTGTGAATTCTAAATACGTACCTATTGCCGCCCCGGTGCGGAAGCTAAATACGTACATATCGCCACCCCGGTGCGAATGCTAAATACATACCTATCGCTGCCCTGGTGTGAATGCTAAATACATACCTATCGCCGCCCCAATGTGAATGCTAAATACGTACCTATCGCCGCCCCGGTGTGAATTGTAAATATGTACCTATCGCCGCCCGGTGTGAATTTTAAATATGTACCTTTCGCCGCCCCTGTGCACGTGCTATATACATACCTATCGCCGCCCCGGTGCGCGTGCTATATATGAACCGATCGTTGCCTCAGTGCGCATGCTAAATACATACCTATCACTGCCCCAGTGTGCATACTATACACGTACTTATTACCGCCCATGTGCACATGCTATATAAGTACCTATCACCACCGCTGAATGCTAAATAAGTACCTATCGCCGCCCTGCTGTGGAAGCTAAATACGTACATATCGCCGCCCCTAAATTTGGGCAGACCCCTAAAAAATTTGGCCTTACCCCTAAAATGTTCTCCCGTCTCCTAAATCTCTCCAGCCCCTAATTTTTTACTCTCCCCCAACCATGAGAAATATTTTTACTTCAAAACAAAAAAAACAAAAAAATTTGGCCTGACCCCTAAAAAGTTCTGCCTGACCCCTAAAATTTTTCCCGACCCCTCAATCTCTCCAGCCCCCTAATTTTTACCTCTCCCCCAACCCTGAGAAATATTTTGAGTTAAAAACCAAAAAAAAGAAAAAATTTTTGCCTGACCCCTAAAAAGTTGGTCCTGACCCCTAAAATTTTCCCCGATCCCTAAATCTCTCCAGCCCCCTAATTTTTCACTCTCCCCCAAACCTGAGAAATATTTTCAGTTCAAACCAACCAAAAAAGAAAAAATTTGGCCTGACCCCTAAAAAGTTCGTCTAGACCCCTAAAATTTTCCCCGACTCCTAAATCTCTCCAGCCCCCTAATTTGTCACTCTCCCCCAACCATGAGAAATATTTTGACTTCAAAAAAAAAAAAAAAAAAAAATTTGGCCTGACCCCTAAAAAGTTCGTCCTGACCCCTAAAATTTTCCCCGATTCCTATATCTCTCCAGCCCCCCTAATTTTTCACTCTCCCCCAACCCTGAGAAATATTTTCAGTTCAAAACCAAAAAAAACAAAAAAATTTGGCCTGACCCCTAAAAAGTTCGTCCTGACCCCTAAAATTTTCCCCGACCCCTAAATCTCTCCAGCCCCCTAATTTTTCACTCTCCCCCAACCATGAGATATATTTTGACTTCAAAACAAAAAAAAGAAAAAAATTTGGCCTGACCCCTAAAAAGTTCGTTCTGACCCCTAAAATTTTCCCCGACCCCTAAATCACTCCAGCCCTCTAATTTTTCACTCTCCCCCAACCATGAGATATGTTTTGACTTCAAAACAAAAAAAACAAAAAAATTTGGCCTGACCCCTAAAAAGTTCGTCCTGACCCCTAAAATTTCCCCGACCCTTCAATATCTGTAGCCCTTTATTTTTTCATTCTCCCCAACCCTGAGAAATATTTTGACTTCAAAACAAAATAAAACAAAAAAATTTGGCTTGACCCCTAAAAAGTTCGGCCTGACCCCTAAAATTTTCCCCGAGCCCTCAATCTCTCCAGCCCCCTAATTTTTCACTCTCCCCCAACCCTGAGAAATATTTTGAGTTAAAAACCAAAAAAAAAGAAAAAAATTTGGCCTGACCCCTAAAAAGTTCGTTCTGACCCCTAAAATTTTCCCCGACCCCTAAATCTCTCCAGCCCTCTAATTTTTCACTCTCCCCCAACCATGAGAAATATTTTGACTTCAAAAAAAAAAAAAAAAAAAAAATTTGGCCTGACCCCTAAAAATTTGGCCTGACCCCTAAAATTTTGCCCGACCCCTAAATCTCTCCAGCCACCTAATTTTTCACTCTCCCCCAACCATGAGAAATATTTTGACTTCAAAACAAAAAAAAGCAAAAAAAAATCGCCTGACCCCTACAAAGTTCGTCCTGACCCCTAAAATATTCCCCAACCCCTAAATCTCTCCAGCCCCCTAATTTTTCACTCTCCCCCAACCCTGAGAAATATTTTCAGTTCAAAACCAAAAAAAACCAAAAAATTTGGCCTGACCCCTAAAAAGTTCGTCCTGACCCCTAAAATTTTCCCCGACCCCTAAATCTCTCCAGCCCTCTAATTTTTCACTCTCCCCCAACCATGAGAAATATTTTGACTTCAAAACAAAAAAAAACAAAAAAAATTCGCCTGACCCCTAAAAAGTTCGTCCTGACCCCTAAAATTTTCCTCGACCCCTAAATCTCTCCAGCCCTCTAATTTTTCACTCTCCCCCAACCCTGAGAAATATTTTCAGTTCAAAACCAAAAAAAAGAAAAAAATTTGGCCTGACCCCTTAAAAGTTCGTCCTGACCCCTAAAATTTTCCCCGACCCTTCAATATCTGTAGCCCTTTATTTTTTCATTCTCCCCAACCCTGAGAAATATTTTGACTTCAAAACAAAAAAAAACAAAAAAATTTGGCTTGACCCCTAAAAAGTTCGGCTGACCCCTAAAATTTTCTTCTTTCTTTACTTATTGAGACGTTATTTAACATGTATTCAAATATTAGTGAAAACAATGGCTGAGCATAATTATATTTCTTCTTACTTTACATATTGAGACGTTATTTAATATGTATACACATTTTAGTGAAAACAGTGGTGGAGCATAATTATTTTTCTTCTTACTTTACTTATTTAGACGTTATATCATATGTATACAAATATTAGTGAACACAATGGTGGAGCATAATTATTTTTCTTCTTACTTTACTTATTGAGACGTTATTTAATATGTATACAAATATTAGGGAAAACAGTGGTGGAGCATAATTATTTTTCTTCTTACTTTACTTATTGAGACGTTATTTAATATGTATACAAATATTAGTGAAAACAATGGTGGAGCATAATTATTTATTACTTTAATTTTACTGATACTACACTAACTTCACACCTCTCAAAAAGAAGGAGGTTATACCTGGGAGGATGGTATCATGTCAACAGAAGAAATGCAGTTAGGATTAAGCAACCCTGGCTTCACTACAAACTCGTGTTTAAAAAAGTGCCGTTATTGATTAAGCAACCCTGGCTTCACTGTGGATTCATGTTAAAAAAAGTGCCGTTAGGAATTAAGCAACCCTTGCTTCACTATGGACTCATGTTAAAAAAAATGCCGTTAGGGATTAAGCAACAGTTGCTTCAATAAAAACTTATGTTTCGTTGGGATAAGGCAACCCGTGCTTCACTATAAACTCATGTTCAAAAAAGTGCCGTTATGGATTTCCTCTGACGTCATTTCCTGCTAAAATCGTGACTTTGCATTATGCCGACAATCCCCCATCTCCAAATTTGGCCTGAGGCGCACCACCGGCGAATGCCGACACTCCCCCAAATTCGGCCTGAGGCGCTCATACTGGCGAATGCCGACACTCCTCCCCGAATTTCGGCTGAGGCGCCCCACCGCCGAATGCCGACACTCACCCTCCCCAGATTTGGCCTGAGGCGCCCCACCGCCGAATGCCGATACCCCCCCCCTCTTCCCCAAATTTCTCCTGAGGCGCTCACACCGGCGAATGCCGACACCTCCCACACCCACCCCAAGTTTTCAATATGTATACAATATGTATAGAAATATTAGTGAAAACAATGGGGGAGCATACAAATATTAGTGAAAACAGTGGGGGAGCATAATTATTTATTACTTTAATTTTACTGATACTACACTAACTTCACACCTCTCAAAAAGGAGGAGGTAATACCTAGGAGGATGTTATCATGTCAACAGAAAAAATGTGGTTAGGATTAAGCAACCCTTGCTTCACTATGAACTCATGTTAAAAAAAGTGCCGTTATTGATTAAACAACACTTGCGTCACTATAAACGCATGTATCAAAAAGTGCCGTTAGGATTTAAGCAACCCTTGCATCACTATGGACTCGTGTTCAAAAAAGAGCCGTTAGGGATTTCCTCTGACGTCATTTCCTGTTAAAATCATGACGGTGCATTATTTCTCAAATTCTTTGTTTTTTTCTCAAATTAGTACTAAACAACGTTGAAAATCGAGGAAAAAGGCACCCCCCCATTGGAGAAAAGTGCTCAGTCGACCCTCGAAGAGTCCATTTTTTTTTCCGGTTCTGAGATATTATACGTCCCGGGGCTGGCCGGTTATAATGATGTCAACCGTGTGACTGTTTGTTGGGTCCTGTCGGAGGAGTATCTGGACATACAAACAGACAGACAAACAGACAAACATACAGACAAGTGCCCTTTATATAGGAGATAATGAATACCAAAGCATACAAACTGTATGTATAAGTGAATTAATAGTATTCATTTTTATTTAGAATAATGAATACCAAAGCATACAAAGTGTATGTATAAGTGAATTAATAGTATTCATTTTTATTAAGAATAATGAATACCAAAGCATACAAACTGTATGTATAAGTGAATTAATAGTATTCATTTTTATTAAGAATAATGAATACCAAAACATACAAATTGTATGTATAAGTGAATTAATAGTATTCATTTTTATTAAGAATAATGAATACCAAAGCATACAAACTGTATGTATAAGTGAATTAATAGTATTCATTTTTATTAAGAATAATGAATACCAAAGCATACAAACTGTATGTATAAGTGAATTAATAGTATTCATTTTTATTAAGAATAATGAATACCAAAGCATACAAACTGTATGTATAAGTGAATAAATAGTATTCATTTTTATTAAGAATAATGAATACCAAAGCATACAAACTGTATGTATAAGTGAATTAATAGTATTCATTTTTATTAAGAATAATGAATACCAAAGCATACAAACTGTATGTATAAGTGAATAAATAGTATTCATTTTTATTAAGAATAATGAATACCAAAGCATACAAACTGTATGTATAAGTGAATTAATAGTATTCATTTTTATTAAGAATAATGAATACCAAAGCATACAAACTGTATGTATAAGTGAATAAATAGTATTCATTTTTATTAAGAATAATGAATACCAAAGCATACAAACTGTATGTATAAGTGAATTAATAGTATTCATTTTTATTAAGAATAATGAATACCAAAGCATACAAACTGTATGTATGTGAATAAATAGTATTCATTTTTATTAAGAATAATGAATACCAAAGCATACAAACTGTATGTATAAGTGAATTAATAGTATTCATTTTTATTAAGAATAATGAATACCAAAGCATACAAACTGTATGTATAAGTGAATTAATAGTATTCATTTTTATTAAGAATAATGAATACCAAAGCATACAAACTGTATGTATAAGTGAATAAATAGTATTCATTTTTATTAAGAATAATGAATACCAAAGCATACAAACTGTATGTATAAGTGAATAAATAGTATTCATTTTTATTAAGAATAATGAATACCAAAGCATACAAACTGTATGTATAAGTGAATTAATAGTATTCATTTTTATTAAGAATAATGAATACCAAAGCATACAAACTGTATGTATAAGTGAATTAATAGTATTCATTTTTATTAAGAATAATGAATACCAAAGCATACAAACTGTATGTATAAGTGAATTAATAGTATTCATTTTTATTAAGAATAATGAATACCAAAGCATACAAACTGTATGTATAAGTGAATAAATAGTATTCATTTTTATTAAGAATAATGAATACCAAAGCATACAAACTGTATGTATAAGTGAATTAATAGTATTCATTTTTATTAAGAATAATGAATACCAAAGCATACAAACTGTATGTATAAGTGAATAAATAGTATTCATTTTTATTAAGAATAATGAATACCAAAGCATACAAACTGTATGTATAAGTGAATAAATAGTATTCATTTTTATTAAGAATAATGAATACCAAAGCATACAAACTGTATGTATAAGTGAATTAATAGTATTCATTTTTAATAAGAATAATGAATACCAAAGCATACAAACTGTATGTATAAGTGAATAAATAGTATTCATTTTTATTAAGAATAATGAATACCAAAGCATACAAACTGTATGTATAAGTGAATTAATAGTATTCATTTTTATTAAGAATAATGAATACCAAAGCATACAAACTGTATGTATAAGTGAATAAATAGTATTCATTTTTATTAAGAATAATGAATACCAAAGCATACAAACTGTATGTATAAGTGAATTAATAGTATTCATTTTTATTAAGAATAATGAATACCAAAGCATACAAACTGTATGTATAAGTGAATTAATAGTATTCATTTTTATTAAGAATAATGAATACCAAAGCATACAAACTGTATGTATAAGTGAATAAATAGTATTCATTTTTATTAAGAATAATGAATACCAAAGCATACAAACTGTATGTATAAGTGAATAAATAGTATTCATTTTTATTAAGAATAATGAATACCAAAGCATACAAACTGTATGTATAAGTGAATTAATAGTATTCATTTTTATTAAGAATAATGAATACCAAAGCATACAAACTGTATGTATAAGTGAATAAATAGTATTCATTTTTATTAAGAATAATGAATACCAAAGCATACAAACTGTATGTATAAGTGAATTAATAGTATTCATTTTTATTAAGAATAATGAATACCAAAGCATACAAACTGTATGTATAAGTGAATAAATAGTATTCATTTTTATTAAGAATAATGAATACCAAAGCATACAAACTGTATGTATAAGTGAATAAATAGTATTCATTTTTATTAAGAATAATGAATACCAAAGCATACAAACTGTATGTATAAGTGAATAAATAGTATTCATTTTTATTAAGAATAATGAATACCAAAGCATACAAACTGTATGTATAAGTGAATTAATAGTATTCATTTTTATTAAGAATAATGAATACCAAAGCATACAAACTGTATGTATAAGTGAATTAATAGTATTCATTTTTATTAAGAATAATGAATACCAAAGCATACAAACTGTATGTATAAGTGAATTAATAGTATTCATTTTTATTAAGAATAATGAATACCAAAGCATACAAACTGTATGTATAAGTGAATAAATAGTATTCATTTTTATTAAGAATAATGAATACCAAAGCATACAAACTGTATGTATAAGTGAATTAATAGTATTCATTTTTATTAAGAATAATGAATACCAAAGCATACAAACTGTATGTATAAGTGAATAAATAGTATTCATTTTTATTAAGAATAATGAATACCAAAGCATACAAACTGTATGTATAAGTGAATTAATAGTATTCATTTTTATTAAGAATAATGAATACCAAAGCATACAAACTGTATGTATAAGTGAATAAATAGTATTCATTTTTATTAAGAATAATGAATACCAAAGCATACAAACTGTATGTATAAGTGAATTAATAGTATTCATTTTTATTAAGAATAATGAATACCAAAGCATACAAACTGTATGTATAAGTGAATTAATAGTATTCATTTTTATTAAGAATAATGAATACCAAAGCATACAAACTGTATGTATAAGTGAATAAATAGTATTCATTTTTATTAAGAATAATGAATACCAAAGCATACAAACTGTATGTATAAGTGAATTAATAGTATTCATTTTTAATAAGAATAATGAATACCAAAGCATACAAACTGTATGTATAAGTGAATAAATAGTATTCATTTTTATTAAGAATAATGAATACCAAAGCATACAAACTGTATGTATAAGTGAATTAATAGTATTCATTTTTATTAAGAATAATGAATACCAAAGCATACAAACTGTATGTATAAGTGAATAAATAGTATTCATTTTTATTAAGAATAATGAATACCAAAGCATACAAACTGTATGTATAAGTGAATTAATAGTATTCATTTTTATTAAGAATAATGAATACCAAAGCATACAAACTGTATGTATAAGTGAATAAATAGTATTCATTTTTATTAAGAATAATGAATACCAAAGCATACAAACTGTATGTATAAGTGAATTAATAGTATTCATTTTTATTAAGAATAATGAATACCAAAGCATACAAACTGTATGTATAAGTGAATAAATAGTATTCATTTTTATTAAGAATAATGAATACCAAAGCATACAAACTGTATGTATAAGTGAATTAATAGTATTCATTTTTATTAAGAATAATGAATACCAAAGCATACAAACTGTATATATAAGTGAATAAATAGTATTCATTTTTATTAAGAATAATGAATACCAAAGCATACAAACTGTATGTATAAGTGAATTAATAGTATTCATTTTTATTAAGAATAATGAATACCAAAGCATACAAACTGTATGTATAAGTGAATAAATAGTATTCATTTTTATTAAGAATAATGAATACCAAAGCATACAAACTGTATGTATAAGTGAATTAATAGTATTCATTTTTATTAAGAATAATGAATACCAAAGCATACAAACTGTATGTATAAGTGAATAAATAGTATTCATTTTTATTAAGAATAATGAATACCAAAGCATACAAACTGTATGTATAAGTGAATTAATAGTATTCATTTTTATTAAGAATAATGAATACCAAAGCATACAAACTGTATGTATAAGTGAATAAATAGTATTCATTTTTATTAAGAATAATTAATACCAAAGCATACAAACTGTATGTATAAGTGAATTAATAGTATTCATTTTTATTAAGAATAATGAATACCAAAGCATACAAACTGTATGTATAAGTGAATAAATAGTATTCATTTTTATTAAGAATAATGAATACCAAAGCATACAAACTGTATGTATAAGTGAATAAATAGTATTCATTTTTATTAAGAATAATGAATACCAAAGCATACAAACTGTATGTATAAGTGAATAAATAGTATTCATTTTTATTAAGAATAATGAATACCAAAGCATACAAACTATATGTATAAGTGAATTAATAGTATTCATTTTTATTAAGAATAATGAATACCAAAGCATACAAACTGTATTTATAAGTGAATAAATAGTATTCATTTTTATTAAGAATAATGAATACCAAAGCATACAAACTGTATGTATAAGTGAATTAATAGTATTCATTTTTATTAAGAATAATGAATACCAAAGCATACAAACTGTATGTATAAGTGAATAAATAGTATTCATTTTTATTAAGAATAATGAATACCAAAGCATACAAACTGTATGTATAAGTGAATAAATAGTATTCATTTTTATTAAGAATAATGAATACCAAAGCATACAAACTGTATGTATAAGTGAATAAATAGTATTCATTTTTATTAAGAATAATGAATACCAAAGCATACAAACTGTATGTATAAGTGAATTAATAGTATTCATTTTTATTAAGAATAATGAATACCAAAGCATACAAACTGTATGTATAAGTGAATTAATAGTATTCATTTTTATTAATAATAATGAATACCAAAGCATACAAACTGTATGTATAAGTGAATAAATAGTATTCATTTTTATTAAGAATAATGAATACCAAAGCATACAAACTGTATGTATAAGTGAATTAATAGTATTCATTTTTATTAAGAATAATGAATACCAAAGCATACAAACTGTATGTATAAGTGAATAAATAGTATTCATTTTTATTAAGAATAATGAATACCAAAGCATACAAACTGTATGTATGAGTGAATTAATAGTATTCATTTTTATTAAGAATAATGAATACCAAAGCATACAAACTGTATGTATAAGTGAATAAATAGTATTCATTTTTATTAAGAATAATGAATACCAAAGCATACAAACTGTATGTATAAGTGAATTAATAGTATTCATTTTTATTAAGAATAATGAATACCAAAGCATACAAACTGTATGTATAAGTGAATTAATAGTATTCATTTTTATTAAGAATAATGAATACCAAAGCATACAAACTGTATGTATAAGTGAATAAATAGTATTCATTTTTATTAAGAATAATGAATACCAAAGCATACAAACTGTATGTATAAGTGAATTAATAGTATTCATTTTTATTAAGAATAATGAATACCAAAGCATACAAACTGTATGTATAAGTGAATAAATAGTATTCATTTTTATTAAGAATAATGAATACCAAAGCATACAAACTGTATGTATAAGTGAATTAATAGTATTCATTTTTATTAAGAATAATGAATACCAAAGCATACAAACTGTATGTATAAGTGAATAAATAGTATTCATTTTTATTAAGAATAATGAATACCAAAGCATACAAACTGTATGTATAAGTGAATTAATAGTATTCATTTTTATTAAGAATAATGAATACCAAAGCATACAAACTGTATGTATAAGTGAATAAATAGTATTCATTTTTATTAAGAATAATGAATACCAAAGCATACAAACTGTATGTATAAGTGAATTAATAGTATTCATTTTTATTAAGAATAATGAATACCAAAGCATACAAACTGTATGTATAAGTGAATAAATAGTATTCATTTTTATTAAGAATAATGAATACCAAAGCATACAAACTGTATGTATAAGTGAATTAATAGTATTCATTTTTATTAAGAATAATGAATACCAAAGCATACAAACTGTATGTATAAGTGAATTAATAGTATTCATTTTTATTAAGAATAATGAATACCAAAGCATACAAACTGTATGTATAAGTGAATAAATAGTATTCATTTTTATTAAGAATAATGAATACCAAAGCATACAAACTGTATGTATAAGTGAATTAATAGTATTCATTTTTATTAAGAATAATGAATACCAAAGCATACAAAATGTATGTATAAGTGAATAAATAGTATTCATTTTTATTAAGAATAATGAATACCAAAGCATACAAACTGTATGTATAAGTGAATAAATAGTATTCATTTTTATTAAGAATAATGAATACCAAAGCATACAAACTGTATGTATAAGTGAATTAATAGTATTCATTTTTATTAAGAATAATGAATACCAAAGCATACAAACTGTATGTATAAGTGAATAAATAGTATTCATTTTTATTAAGAATAATGAAAACCAAAGCATACAAACTGTATGTATAAGTGAATAAATAGTATTCATTTTTATTAAGAATAATGAATACCAAAGCATACAAACTGTATGTATAAGTGAATAAATAGTATTCATTTTTATTAAGAATAATGAATACCAAAGCATACAAACTGTATGTATAAGTGAATAAATAGTATTCATTTTTATTAAGAATAATGAATACCAAAGCATACAAACTGTATGTATAAGTGAATTAATAGTATTCATTTTTATTAAGAATAATGAATACCAAAGCATACAAACTGTATGTATAAGTGAATAAATAGTATTCATTTTTATTAAGAATAATGAATACCAAAGCATACAAACTGTATGTATAAGTGAATTAATAGTATTCATTTTTATTAAGAATAATGAATACCAAAGCATACAAACTGTATGTATAAGTGAATAAATAGTATTCATTTTTATTAAGAATAATGAATACCAAAGCATACAAACTGTATGTATAAGTGAATTAATAGTATTCATTTTTATTAAGAATAATGAATACCAAAGCATACAAACTGTATGTATAAGTGAATAAATAGTATTCATTTTTATTAAGAATAATGAATACCAAAGCATACAAACTGTATGTATAAGTGAATTAATAGTATTCATTTTTATTAAGAATAATGAATACCAAAGCATACAAACTGTATGTATAAGTGAATAAATAGTATTCATTTTTATTAAGAATAATGAATACCAAAGCATACAAACTGTATGTATAAGTGAATTAATAGTATTCATTTTTATTAAGAATAATGAATACCAAAGCATACAAACTGTATGTATAAGTGAATTAATAGTATTCATTTTTATTAAGAATAATGAATACCAAAGCATACAAACTGTATGTATAAGTGAATAAATAGTATTCATTTTTATTAAGAATAATGAATACCAAAGCATACAAACTGTATGTATAAGTGAATAAATAGTATTCATTTTTATTAAGAATAATGAATACCAAAGCATACAAACTGTATGTATAAGTGAATTAATAGTATTCATTTTTATTAAGAATAATGAATACCAAAGCATACAAACTGTATGTATAAGTGGAATTAATAGTATTCATTTTTATTAAGAATAATGAATACCAAAGCATACAAACTGTATGTATAAGTGAATAAATAGTATTCATTTTTATTAAGAATAATGAATACCAAAGCATACAAACTGTATGTATAAGTGAATTAATAGTATTCATTTTTATTAAGAATAATGAATACCAAAGCATACAAACTGTATGTATAAGTGAATTAATAGTATTCATTTTTATTAAGAATAATGAATACCAAAGCATACAAACTGTATGTATAAGTGAATAAATAGTATTCATTTTTATTAAGAATAATGAATACCAAAGCATACAAACTGTATGTATAAGTGAATTAATAGTATTCATTTTTATTAAGAATAATGAATACCAAAGCATACAAACTGTATGTATAAGTGAATAAATAGTATTCATTTTTATAAGAATAATGAATACCAAAGCATACAAACTGTATGTATAAGTGAATTAATAGTATTCATTTTTATTAAGAATAATGAATACCAAAGCATACAAACTGTATGTATAAGTGAATAAATAGTATTCATTTTTATTAAGAATAATGAATACCAAAGCATACAAACTGTAATGTATAAGTGAATTAATAGTATTCATTTTTATTAAGAATAATGAATACCAAAGCATACAAACTGTATGTATAAGTGAATAAATAGTATTCATTTTATTAAGAATAATGAATACCAAAGCATACAAACTGTATGTATAAGTGAATTAATAGTATTCATTTTTATTAAGAATAATGAATACCAAAGCATACAAACTGTATGTATAAGTGAATTAATAGTATTCATTTTTATTAAGAATAATGAAATACCAAAGCATACAAACTGTATGTATAAGTGAATTAATAGTATTCATTTTTATTAAGAATAATGAATACCAAAGCATACAAACTGTATGTATAAGTGAATAAATAGTATTCATTTTTATTAAGAATAATGAATACCAAAGCATACAAACTGTATGTATAAGTGAATTAATAGTATTCATTTTTATTAAGAATAATGAATACCAAAGCATACAAACTGTATGTATAAGTGAATAAATAGTATTCATTTTTATTAAGAATAATGAATACCAAAGCATACAAACTGTATGTATAAGTGAATTAATAGTATTCATTTTTATTAAGAATAATGAATACCAAAGCATACAAACTGTATGTATAAGTGAATAAATAGTATTCATTTTTATTAAGAATAATGAATACCAAAGCATACAAACTGTATGTATAAGTGAATTAATAGTATTCATTTTTATTAAGAATAATGAATACCAAAGCATACAAACTGTATGTATAAGTGAATAAATAGTATTCATTTTTATTAAGAATAATGAATACCAAAGCATACAAACTGTATGTATAAGTGAATTAATAGTATTCATTTTTATTAAGAATAATGAATACCAAAGCATACAAACTGTATGTATAAGTGAATTAATAGTATTCATTTTTATTAAGAATAATGAATACCAAAGCATACAAACTGTATGTATAAGTGAATAAATAGTATTCATTTTTATTAAGAATAATGAATACCAAAGCATACAAACTGTATGTATAAGTGAATAAATAGTATTCATTTTTATTAAGAATAATGAATACCAAAGCATACAAACTGTATGTATAAGTGAATTAATAGTATTCATTTTTATTAAGAATAATGAATACCAAAGCATACAAACTGTATGTATAAGTGAATTAATAGTATTCATTTTTATTAAGAATAATGAATACAAAGCATACAAACTGTATGTATAAGTGAATAAATAGTATTCATTTTTATTAAGAATAATGAATACCAAAGCATACAAACTGTATGTATAAGTGAATTAATAGTATTCATTTTTATTTAGAATAATGAATACCAAAGCATACAAAGTGTATGTATAAGTGAATTAATAGTATTCATTTTTATTAAGAATAATGAATACCAAAGCATACAAACTGTATGTATAAGTGAATTAATAGTATTCATTTTTATTAAGAATAATGAATACCAAAACATACAAACTGTATGTATAAGTGAATTAATAGTATTCATTTTTATTAAGAATAATGAATACCAAAGCATACAAACTGTATGTATAAGTGAATTAATAGTATTCATTTTTATTAAGAATAATGAATACCAAAGCATACAAACTGTATGTATAAGTGAATTAATAGTATTCATTTTTATTAAGAATAATGAATACCAAAGCATACAAACTGTATGTATAAGTGAATTAATAGTATTCATTTTTAATAAGAATAATGAATACCAAAGCATACAAACTGTATGTATAAGTGAATTAATAGTATTCATTTTTATTAAGAATAATGAATACCAAAGCATATACAAACTGTATGTATAAGTGAATTAATAGTATTCATTTTTATTAAGAATAATGAATACCAAAGCATACAAACTGTATGTATAAGTGAATTAATAGTATTCATTTTTAATAAGAATAATGAATACCAAAGCATACAAACTGTATGTATAAGTGAATTAATAGTATTCATTTTTAATAAGAATAATGAATACCAAAGCATACAAACTGTATGTATAAGTGAATTAATAGTATTCATTTTTATTAAGAATAATGAATACCAAAGCATACAAACTGTATGTATAAGTGAATTAATAGTATTCATTTTTAATAAGAATAATGAATACCAAAGCATACAAACTGTATGTATAAGTGAATTAATAGTATTCATTTTTATTAAGAATAATGAATACCAAAGCATACAAACTGTATGTATAAGTGAATAAATAGTATTCATTTTTATTAAGAATAATGAATACCAAAGCATACAAACTGTATGTATAAGTGAATAAATAGTATTCATTTTTATTAAGAATAATGAATACCAAAGCATACAAACTGTATGTATAAGTGAATTAATAGTATTCATTTTTATTAAGAATAATGAATACCAAAGCATACAAACTGTATGTATAAGTGAATTAATAGTATTCATTTTTATTAAGAATAATGAATACCAAAGCATACAAACTGTATGTATAAGTGAATAAATAGTATTCATTTTTATTAAGAATAATGAATACCAAAGCATACAAACTGTATGTATAAGTGAATTAATAGTATTCATTTTTATTTAGAATAATGAATACCAAAGCATACAAAGTGTATGTATAAGTGAATTAATAGTATTCATTTTTATTAAGAATAATGAATACCAAAGCATACAAACTGTATGTATAAGTGAATTAATAGTATTCATTTTTATTAAGAATAATGAATACCAAAACATACAAACTGTATGTATAAGTGAATTAATAGTATTCATTTTTATTAAGAATAATGAATACCAAAGCATACAAACTGTATGTATAAGTGAATTAATAGTATTCATTTTTATTAAGAATAATGAATACCAAAGCATACAAACTGTATGTATAAGTGAATTAATAGTATTCATTTTTATTAAGAATAATGAATACCAAAGCATACAAACTGTATGTATAAGTGAATAAATAGTATTCATTTTTATTAAGAATAATGAATACCAAAGCATACAAACTGTATGTATAAGTGAATTAATAGTATTCATTTTTATTAAGAATAATGAATACCAAAGCATACAAACTGTATGTATAAGTGAATAAATAGTATTCATTTTTATTAAGAATAATGAATACCAAAGCATACAAACTGTATGTATAAGTGAATTAATAGTATTCATTTTTATTAAGAATAATGAATACCAAAGCATACAAACTGTATGTATAAGTGAATAAATAGTATTCATTTTTATTAAGAATAATGAATACCAAAGCATACAAACTGTATGTATAAGTGAATTAATAGTATTCATTTTTATTAAGAATAATGAATACCAAAGCATACAAACTGTATGTATAAGTGAATAAATAGTATTCATTTTTATTAAGAATAATGAATACCAAAGCATACAAACTGTATGTATAAGTGAATTAATAGTATTCATTTTTATTAAGAATAATGAATACCAAAGCATACAAACTGTATGTATAAGTGAATTAATAGTATTCATTTTTATTAAGAATAATGAATACCAAAGCATACAAACTGTATGTATAAGTGAATAAATAGTATTCATTTTTATTAAGAATAATGAATACCAAAGCATACAAACTGTATGTATAAGTGAATAAATAGTATTCATTTTTATTAAGAATAATGAATACCAAAGCATACAAACTGTATGTATAAGTGAATTAATAGTATTCATTTTTATTAAGAATAATGAATACCAAAGCATACAAACTGTATGTATAAGTGAATTAATAGTATTCATTTTTATTAAGAATAATGAATACCAAAGCATACAAACTGTATGTATAAGTGAATTAATAGTATTCATTTTTATTAAGAATAATGAATACCAAAGCATACAAACTGTATGTATAAGTGAATTAATAGTATTCATTTTTATTAAGAATAATGAATACCAAAGCATACAAACTGTATGTATAAGTGAATAAATAGTATTCATTTTTATTAAGAATAATGAATACCAAAGCATACAAACTGTATGTATAAGTGAATTAATAGTATTCATTTTTATTAAGAATAATGAATACCAAAGCATACAAACTGTATGTATAAGTGAATAAATAGTATTCATTTTTATTAAGAATAATGAATACCAAAGCATACAAACTGTATGTATAAGTGAATTAATAGTATTCATTTTTATTAAGAATAATGAATACCAAAGCATACAAACTGTATGTATAAGTGAATAAATAGTATTCATTTTTATTAAGAATAATGAATACCAAAGCATACAAACTGTATGTATAAGTGAATTAATAGTATTCATTTTTATTAAGAATAATGAATACCAAAGCATACAAACTGTATGTATAAGTGAATAAATAGTATTCATTTTTATTAAGAATAATGAATACCAAAGCATACAAACTGTATGTATAAGTGAATTAATAGTATTCATTTTTATTAAGAATAATGAATACCAAAGCATACAAACTGTATGTATAAGTGAATTAATAGTATTCATTTTTATTAAGAATAATGAATACCAAAGCATACAAACTGTATGTATAAGTGAATAAATAGTATTCATTTTTATTAAGAATAATGAATACCAAAGCATACAAACTGTATGTATAAGTGAATAAATAGTATTCATTTTTATTAAGAATAATGAATACCAAAGCATACAAACTGTATGTATAAGTGAATTAATAGTATTCATTTTTATTAAGAATAATGAATACCAAAGCATACAAACTGTATGTATAAGTGAATTAATAGTATTCATTTTTATTAAGAATAATGAATACCAAAGCATACAAACTGTATGTATAAGTGAATAAATAGTATTCATTTTTATTAAGAATAATGAATACCAAAGCATACAAACTGTATGTATAAGTGAATTAATAGTATTCATTTTTATTTAGAATAATGAATACCAAAGCATACAAAGTGTATGTATAAGTGAATTAATAGTATTCATTTTTATTAAGAATAATGAATACCAAAGCATACAAACTGTATGTATAAGTGAATTAATAGTATTCATTTTTATTAAGAATAATGAATACCAAAACATACAAACTGTATGTATAAGTGAATTAATAGTATTCATTTTTATTAAGAATAATGAATACCAAAGCATACAAACTGTATGTATAAGTGAATTAATAGTATTCATTTTTATTAAGAATAATGAATACCAAAGCATACAAACTGTATGTATAAGTGAATTAATAGTATTCATTTTTATTAAGAATAATGAATACCAAAGCATACAAACTGTATGTATAAGTGAATTAATAGTATTCATTTTTAATAAGAATAATGAATACCAAAGCATACAAACTGTATGTATAAGTGAATTAATAGTATTCATTTTTATTAAGAATAATGAATACCAAAGCATATACAAACTGTATGTATAAGTGAATTAATAGTATTCATTTTTATTAAGAATAATGAATACCAAAGCATACAAACTGTATGTATAAGTGAATTAATAGTATTCATTTTTAATAAGAATAATGAATACCAAAGCATACAAACCGTATGTATAAGTGAATTAATAGTATTCATTTTTAATAAGAATAATGAATACCAAAGCATACAAACTGTATGTATAAGTGAATTAATAGTATTCATTTTTATTAAGAATAATGAATACCAAAGCATACAAACTGTATGTATAAGTGAATTAATAGTATTCATTTTTATTAAGAATAATGAATACCAAAGCATACAAACTGTATGTATAAGTGAATAAATAGTATTCATTTTTATTAAGAATAATGAATACCAAAGCATACAAACTGTATGTATAAGTGAATTAATAGTATTCATTTTTATTAAGAATAATGAATACCAAAGCATACAAACTGTATGTATAAGTGAATAAATAGTATTCATTTTTATTAAGAATAATGAATACCAAAGCATACAAACTGTATATATAAGTGAATTAATAGTATTCATTTTTAATAAGAATAATGAATACCAAAGCATACAAACTGTATGTATAAGTGAATTAATAGTATTCATTTTTATTAAGAATAATGAATACCAAAGCATACAAACTGTATGTATAAGTGAATTAATAGTATTCATTTTTATTAAGAATAATGAATACCAAAGCATACAAACTGCATAAGTGAATTAAAGTTATCAGGAAGGTCTTGGAATAATTGTTGAGAGAGACAATATTTACAGGAACACCATTTCCATCAAGTATAATCACAAGACGACATTGAATCTCGATGTCACCAAAAGATAAAATGTTAGGAAATTCTTTGAAAATAGTTTATGTACTGGCAGAGATGTTATTTTCTTTCTGAGAAAAATTTTGCATGTGCAAGTTCAGGCGGGGAAAGAGATTATTTTAAATTACGTGTCTTTTGATGGTAATAATTAGTTGGCTTTTACATAGCCAATTGTATCTTTGTCTATAAAGATTTTCATTCAAATGCCCATGTCATCACTTGGTGTATTTAATTCTCCCACAGTTCACAAGACCCATTTTGTTCAAACCAAAAGTCTCTACCAGCAGCGCGCGTCTATTTACTCCATTTACTTCTATATTATTCATGTGCATAATATAGAAGAAAAAAGATTTTATTATTTTTAGTTATGCATGAAGACTATCTTAACAGATTTTTTTTTTAACATTAATGGTCATTGCTTATCAAAGCTCAAAGGCCACTTGAGGATAAGAGTTAAATAATTTGACTGGTGGATAATGAGACAACATCACGTTCACCAGCATGATGGTTGTAGCAGGGCAGAAATTGACCATTTACGGGGACGGCTTAACAAGAACTTGTTTACATTGGACTTGAAGACGACTGTTCCACAGACGGGCAGTTCTGGGAAAAAAAGCTCTGCCCATGGAAGTTTCGTTTCGTCTTGGGAACGCAGAGGGAGAAAGGGAAATCATTGACAGTGGCAGCAGCTAGGCGGGTTCCTATTGTGAATGTTCTACAAGGGGGGGGGGGACCATAGATTTGAGCTCATTTTAGCACCTATCATGAAAACAACGGTAGAGCAAAGAAAGACTAGCAACATCTCTTCTGTGAGAGAGTGACTGTAGGGAAGAGTAGAGGACATCCCTCACTAGAGTTCGAAGTCGCTTTTGGACTCTGTCAAGGCAGGAAAGGGTGCTCCGAGCAACACCTCCCCAAATGTGGCAGCAGTACACCATCTTAGAACGTATTCGACTCTTATAGAAGTAGAGGATTATGTCAAGCGTGAGATACTTTTTGGAGCGGTAGAA
>OY744530.1:76950230-76980230 GCA_963556195.1 Sepiola atlantica
ACACTAGGATGTTTTAAAATGATTTCAGCAGGAATGAAGTGACTATCGAAACTGGTTCTTAGCTGGTTAAATGCCAGGAATTAAAGTGCTTAACCTGGCTTTGATGTCTGCTTTTACTTTCTCATTATGTCATAGTCATTGGCAAATTAATTATTGATCTTCATTGTTATCCCGTGAGCAAGCCCAGCAAACCTCTACAGTCTCTTTAAGATCTCTGAATAACTATCTGTGTCTCTCTCTCACTCACACTCACTCACACACACCTCTTTGGGCCTTGACTTTCATTAAAGTTAATTTTTAAATTCATTTTGATAGCAGACAAGAATGGAAATGAAAAGAAAGAAAGAAAGAAAGAAAGAATGAGAGGAAACGGATGAGACGTTATTGTGTTTTTATTAAAACTTGTTTTCAGTCAGCATTTGTTGCTGTTCAAACATTTATTTCAGCTCATCAATTTCAAATCAATTTAAATCTAATCAATACATGTACTGATTGACTGATAGTTTTGTCGGTAAAAAAGCAAACAAAATTTGTAATGACCTACTGGTTTAACCACTTTGTCCACACTTATTGATTTCATTAAGGGTTTTTTACAATTATATAATGATGATGATGATGATGATGATATATGCATATATACATGAAATTATCTTGTAAAGTTTTCCATGTTAGACTTAAATAGCAATACATCCGACAAAACGATATTTGATTCTGAATAGCGATTTCTTTCTTTTTATCCTTGCAGTATGTTTTTACACTAAAAGAATGTAATTCGCTTTAGTTACTTTCCAAGAATAATTATTCCGGCAACGAAGATTATTACAATGGAGACAAATTTAAATAATGACCTCAAAATGTAAAATAAATACTTACTCCTATTTTAACTTAAATGTAAGAATATGAGTTATCTCCCTTACATTTTGAGCTCATATTCTCATCTCTTTGTGACTTCCACATTTAAAAAAAAAAACTAAAATGGCATTAATGAATTCTGGGCTCTGCTAGCTAGGTACAACTAGTGTGTGTGTGTGTGTATATATATATATAAGTTACGTATGTATAAATGTTTCTTTGTATGCACAGGATCCACTCCTAAATAAATTAACTGATCATAATGAATTTTGGAGCACAACTGCTAGGTGTCAGTGGTGGTAATATAGGCTATATTTATGTTAATTTAATTTTATGCAATGAGTGGAGACTTTTCATGAAAATTCAGATACATTATTTTTTTGAAACATTTTAACAATAGGTATTAGAGATCAGCTAAATTCCCCAAATTTCATTTTCTTAGAGGTATTTTAAAAAGGTTTTAGAGGGCATAATACGGGTACAACCTCTCATTTGAAGATTGAAATATTTCAGATTTGCATTGAATTTGATTCATAGTCATTTGACACCAATTAAGCAAGATACACTGCATTTCAATTTCTTCTCAAGATCCCTTACATTTTTGACATTTTCTAGAATCAAAATCATGTAATTGTGATTTTGATTAAAATTTGAATAAGGATTCTAGATATAAAGTTTAGTATCGTTATATTTTGATTTCAATCTTTGTAAGGAGTAATAAAAGTTATGCCAAACGGGTCTGTTCGGGGGAGGGGTCGTTTTTCCCATCCTGGGATGGGTATTCTTCTAGTATATATATATATATATATATATATATATATATATATATATATATATATATATAGTAACTGTTAAAAGTATTTGATCAGGGAATCATGTTTATCTGAATAATAATTAAACAAAAATATTGCAGAATTTAATAAATGGAATAAAATAAAATATTTAATTTCTATTCATTTTTCTAAAACCATTTTCAGAAGATTATTTTTCATTGTAAAAAAAAACAAAAAACAATGTAAATGTTATGATTTTGCATCCACGACGAGATGAAATGTAATTTTCATTTGTTTTTATTTAAATTTGTTAAACCCACAAGTAATAAAAAAAAGCAATTTCTTCATTTTGTTGTTGTTGTTTTTCTTTTTATTCTTTTTTGTTACTTATTATACAGACATTGCTATTATTTTTTTAAGATTTAATTCAATACAGTTTTAGTTTAGACTGACTTTTTCTGCTACTTATTTTTCTGTTTCTTCTTTCATTTTTATTATGACGACAACGTTGTATTGCATATTGTCTTATTAGTACAATGTTATATTATCTGCCTTGATGACCAGTGTTAAAATGGTTCTCTTGATTTTCTTTTTCCTCAGGAAGCAGGCATATTCTTGAAGTAGATGACAATGATTTTAATGTTAACTAGATTTTATCTAATTAAATTAATAGAGCTTAAATTTCTTAACAGTTGCATCCGTCTGGACCCACACACACACACACGCAGACGGGAACCAATTGTCATATCACCCTTATTTATCAGGTCTTTACATGTCGAGCTAAGCTAAACTTCAGGAAGCAACTGAACTAGCTACACATCTCTCCTATTTCACATGGTTATACTAACCAATCAACTCTTTACTTTCATATGGGGCTCTGGCTGACATTAAGCCCCCCCCCCCTTTTTGATGAACCGGTACCTCACATCTATCTCTACACTTACTGTCATGGAATATGCAACAGTTGTTCTTTATTTCTGTACAATTATTAACAATATTGATATCTGATGTGATTTTCTCACCTGACAATGTTGGTTTTTCCCTTATCGCTGAATATAGATGTACATGTGAAGTAAGATCATTTATATATATATACATACATATATATTGTTTAATGATTAATTAAATAAAACTGTTCTGTGTTTTTTAAGAAAACTATGTTTATTTGTTGTTTGTGATTTTTCTTTTTCATAAACTTTTCTTTTTTTTCTTTTAGGTGAACGCAGAAAGTCGCCGTAACCAACTTATGCGAGACATGGCTCAACTGCGTCTACAGGTATGTAACATTCACTTTACTCATGTCCGATAATAGATGTAACATTGAATCTGAATAAATGCTTTTAAATAACATTTTTTATGCCAGCTTATAATAATCACATTTGATTTTCCATTTTTTATGAGAATATTTGTTGCCTTTTTTACTTCATCTATTTGGCTGTCTTCAAATCCAATCTCGACAAATGTTATCCATAAATCGTCCTCATAAGTAAGCAAATTTAATTCATTCCATTCATCATTTTCAATCATCTCGTAATATTCTTCATCATTCAACTGACAATCCATCCATCTCATTAACCCTCATCCTCGAGTCGCTTTTGGCCTTGATAAGTTGTGACTCTTTAGTAAAATAAAAAAAAAGTTTAATGAAACATGGCAGTAAAATTATGAATACAATTAAATCCTTAATAATGCAATTTTTTGCATCTTAATCACTTAGGTAGTGAGATAATCGAAGTAGTAGTAAGCAAAAAAAAAACAACGAACACTGCAATCACCAATAAAAAATAATTACATAAAAATACATTAAATCCTTAAAATATTCATAAACACTTTAGAGAATAAACAAATGCCCCCATAACTTTAGTTTATCAACAGGGAATGTAAATCGCCTCTAAAACTTTTAAATGTAAAGGTGATTTGTGATTGGTTACCTTTTAATTCGTGAGTTTTAAACATGATTTACATTTTCGGTTGACAACCCTGATTATGTAGACAGAAGTGTAAGCACATTTCCTTTAAAATTCCGGCAAAGTCTTCACCTGTGTTGGCTATATCATCTTCCATAGTAGTGAGACATGGACTTCAAACACTTTTGATCTTCAATAGCTTCGGTATAATAATCAAGCCATGATTGGGTGGATGTCTGGCTGCAAATTGGAAGAAAAGATCCCATCAATTGTGTTTCATCAGAAACTTGGTATTGATCTGATTATAGATGGGATACTCAGTTAGCGCCTCAGCTGGTATGGCCATGTACAACATGCCACTTCTTGCATCAACTCCATAATGTTTTTGGATATCCCGGGCACTAGAAAGTGTTGTAGACTGAGGAAGATGTGGTGTCAGTGCTTAAGAAGCAATTTAACTGCATGCAACCTAGCTGATATCAATCCTTTGGACTAGACTGCATCGAGAGCAAATAAGCAACGTTGCCTATTCCATAATCCATGGACACTTACAGCACCTTAAATACCAAAAGTGAATGAAGAAGAAAATGCTCGAAATATTTCATAGACATTAAATAGAAATTAGAATTCAACTTACCAGTTGACGTGCATTTAAATTTTAATGATTCTCGTCTGATCAATGTTAGTTGAAAGAAGATCTCCTTTGGAAACGATTTCACTAGATTTTATTCGCCATTTTAAAATTATTTTTATAATTTAGGCAGTATACATAAGTTTTCCATAAAAGTGAAAAGTGTGATGTACACTCAACCATGCAGAGCGCTACGTATAGATTGAGTCTGATTTTGTATTTTATGGGTTTCAATTTTAATCGGAAAGGACTTAAGTTTTTGTCCCTGTCTATTACAGTAAAACTTCTATGCTATGAACATTTGATCTGTTCATAGTGTAGGATGAATTAGATGACCGTAAAAAAATTTTCTTCATTCACAAAACCTTACATAAAGTTATATATGACGATGAACGCAGAAAACTAAGCCAGATTTTTTATGAAAAATAGCAATATTTTTCAAATATCTAAAATTTCTTTCACTAAAAGTTAAAATTAATTATTATTTACATTAAACAAATATTTGTTGTTAAATATGCGTGGCTACGTTTTCTAGTATAAATATTGTACAGCTAAACCTCGGTTCATGAACATCTCGGAAGAATTTGGATTGCAAACAAATAATTCAAGCTGAAAATGCTCCGTTTTTCTAACAACATTTTGTTTCCCGCACCATGCCGACGGCAACCGAAGCATACCGTCTGATTAAATGTTATCAGTTTTGTGCTGAGTTGCCACTCCTGGGTTTTTAAATCCAGATCTGGGTTTTTATTTTTTTCTCAGGAACTATATTTTTAAATACCTGCTAAAATTAAAAAGAAAATAAAAATGACAAAATGTGCAGTACAATGATCAACATATACAATAAAAATATTTTTAATTAATAAAAAGTTCACAGAAAATATATCTTTTTACAAAATAAGGTTTTATATTATACATTATAGTTTGTATTGAAAACAAAAATATAACCGATGATTAATAATTTTGTATATTAACCCATTAAATACCTAAAAAAGTGTCGATATTAAAGAATTTTAAAATTAATCTCTTTTTTGAATTATTTTTAATGGGAAAATAGGATTCGTTTTTCGAACAATTCAGTTTTCGAACTGCTTTTGAGCATAAATTATGTTTGAAAACCGAAGTTCCACTATATACATTTACTCAGATAAAATTGGTGTTTTTACTGTAAACAGCATATGTTCTTGACATAGATCACAAAGAGATCATGGCGTTGCAAATAAGCTTGGAACTGTGAGAAAGAAAGTCTGTAAAAATTAAACAGATATGATATCAGATGTACGATGGAAACAGTGGCAAGTGCCAATTTCTAGTAGTTTGGATGGAGCAGCTGAACTGATAACACACATTTTGAAGACAGTCTAACAAAATATCAATATTTAAGCCATGCACTTAACATAAGTAATTGAAGTCTCTTGCATTCTTCCTTTCCTCCCTTTTGATCTTTCAGCTACTGGACGATCAAGGGTGATCATTATGAATAACCCATTCATCTTCTAAGAGATCGTGTTCTTTAAATTAATTGAATAATTATAATTAATGTAAGAAATACACTGCAGCCTTTGTTTTAATTGATGGCATAGCTTTGGTCCTTGTAGGCACAACATATATACAAAAAGGAACTGTGGTCAGCAACGAAAGGGATGATTTAAAGTTAATTTATGTATTAATTCTTAAATGACTTTTTTTAAAAGTAAATGATTATATAGCGGTCAACTCAGTTGCAAAGCCTCCCCTCCCCGAGTTGTGCATGATGATGATCCCCCCTCCCCCCAAGAAAGCTTTGGTTTGCTCTCTAGGAGGATTGAACAATTTCCCCCAAACTGCCAAAAAAAATGCACCTTTTCACAAATATCTAAACATACACACATTGTCTCCTCTCAAATTCAAGAAAAGTTGTGATAAATGATTGTTTACAGTAATCAAATAATAGTGATCGCATGGGGAGATAACTCATGCTTTACTTTTTTTATTTTTTAAAATCCAACTATATCATAGTCTGCTTGGATCAGTCAAATTCTTTAATTCAAAATAAGATTTAAACCGGAAGGAAGAGAAAGATGATCTAGAATCTAAACATAGGATCAGTGCTGTGTGAATTGGACTCAAATCAACTGACTGATTTCTCAGGTTATGAATCAAGGAAGATGATAATGATATCAGATATCAAAAAAGGATGCCCTTGTCATCTCCGGAAACCTGAAGCAGGTGTGTCGGACTATTTGCTTTGGTGGATTTTGGCATGTCATGTGTATATTTATTGCAGAGTGGGGTTGTGATTAGAGGAACTATCAAGATACTAAACATCAAATAGGATGACTTTTTTCTAGACTTACTCAATAAAGTTCTTATTTCAATACAAAAATAGAACAAACTTTTGTCGACAACAATTTTTTCATGGTTGTTTGCACTCCCTCACTTTTCCCTTGCGTTGGGATCTTTTACAGAAATTTAAAACTTGAATTAATATATTCATTTCTTTTACAGAAAATATTCTTATGTTTTTGTAATACATTTTACTGTTTCCTTTTAAAATATAAAAACATTTGCATTTAATTTTTTTTTTAATTGAATTTGAAATTCTTAATTATCTTCTATTTTTACTGATTTTTTTTTTCATAATACTAAACTGCTTCAGAAACCCTTAGACAAAGTGTTCACCCCACACCCATGACCACAACATCCATCTGTCCGAACCCTTTCTACCTTTTTTGCTTAAATTTTTATTCAGCTTACTTCTATCAAGTACTAAAACTCTGTGTGTTCCAACTCAGTCCTGGGTATGACATGACACTCCACCCAGTGGTGCAGTACCAATTTTAGAATTTGGAATGATCCCTTTGTTACCATTACTCCTGGAGTGGTAGTAATTTTTTATTTATAGACTGTTTTCAAAATATATGTCGACAAAACTATATAACTAATCAGAAATGAAAGTGGTGCATATATATCAGATAAAGTCAAAAACACAAAGCATCAAAGAGCTTGCTGTATGAAGTTTGAATTCTATGAAGTTGGTCCTTGTGACTTGGATAGAACTGAGCGGAGCAGACAGCATGCTCTTCTCAGACTCCACTTTGATGTTTTCTGTAAAGCAAATTTCCACTTTGTAGCCTCTCGGCTGAGAAAGTTATCTTGTACCTGCCTTGTACGGCATTCACCCCGTGTAGGTTGAGCTGGCTTCCTTCATAAGGAGTTTCTAGGCAATATTAAATTCACAAGCAGCCCCCAGTCGCATTTATATCCCCGTCAGATGAGATGACGACGTTAGGTTTTGCAGGGTTTTTTTGGCAGGTAAGTGTCGCCGTCCTCCCACATACAGCACCTGGCATTCTCAAATGGTCACCCATCTGGTACTGGCCAGGCTCAACGTTGCTTAACTTCGATGATCTAACTAGAACTGGTGTGTCAAACATTATTATGCCGTATATATGTTATTGAGAAAATTATGTGATAGAATGAGGTAATTTTATCGGTGCAACATTGATTATGGAATAATAAAAACAAAATTGGGATCAACACACTTTTGGGGCAATGAACATTGCCAAAGTTTTATTAAAAAAAAACGATTTATATTCCAAAAGATTATATTCTTTGTATTTAAGTGATAATCAAAAGCAACGTTTTTTATTGTAAATAAAGGTTGTATTTTCCATGTCTATGATGACAGCTGAGAGAAAGTAATCAAACTAAATTGCTTATATGTTTCAGAGTGAATTCACAATGAGAGAAAATTATTTGTCTGGAACAGAATGATCAAGAAATAATTAAAAAAAAATTATGTTGGCAAGTTAAAAGAATGCACCTGCTATATATAACAAATATACTTTATTTTTATCCATCTTTTTGAGTGGAACAAAGACTCTCATTGATAGACCAATCGTAGGAGAGCAGAAAAAAACACACTATTTGTGATTGGTTAGACAATCACAAAACTTTTCTATAGTGAAAGTTCTGAATAAAAGAACTGATGCTTCGAAAGCTCAGCAGAAAGAGTCAATCAGTTAGTCCACAAGATAGACATACACACTGAGAAAGAGATCGAAGTTGGCGACTGATCGAAAACAGAAATTCAAAAGACTAAGAAAAATTATTTTCTAATTCGACCCTCTCTAAGAGACAAATGTACAAAATAAATTTTAAAGTTGTCCAACCAAGACTTAGTGTCAGTAAAATTCCTCCACTTGTCTTTTCTCTCCAACAAGAGCATCATAATTTTTCGTCTTTATTATAGTTATGCACCTGCGTTTTAATAAATATGTCTTATTGTACATAGCAAGTTTTTCTTGTTTTTGGGGTTGCTAACAGAACCGACCACTTATCCAAGTTCTTGACTAAGTTGCATCAATATACAAAGTTCTGCTGATCTTTAAATTACAGCATGAGCGTCGAACAATCGACAGAGCAACCAGTCGGAATGCATTACACATTGTTTTAATATGCATAGACGCTTTTTGATGTTATGAATATTTAAAATTAGACCCAGTCACAGAAATACTTTCTCCCAGGCAGCACCTCCCTCATTTCACAAAAGCTAAAGGGAAAGGCAATTCTCCCCCTTTGTCAGAAACATCGGTCATAAAATGTGCCGACTAAAGGACAAAATAAGGGGGAAACGAGACTTACGAGGTGGAGAAAAATTAACCCAAGGTTCCTACTCTTCATGCTCTACTTTCTTATATTTAGACATTTTTTTTTATTATTGTGAGTGTACGCTGATATTTTCTACTTAAGTCTCAGTTCATCAGCCTACGCAATACACACATGATCAACAGCAATTCTACTTAAATGCATGGGAAAAACATCGCCATAAATGGACAATACACCTGAAGAAGGCTGGAGAATCCATCGGTCGAAACATTAAAAATACACTGGAGATATAAATATCAACGTTAAAAACAATAAGTTAAAGAAAAACAATATAAAAAGTAGTAAAATTACAATTTTAAATAAATTATTTCAGGCAATATTCTGCCCGTTCCTAGACTGTTGTATTTATTCCAATTGAGTCCTTATATTAATATTTTGTTTATTCAAAACTGCTCAGAAATTTGTTGAGACAAAACTAATGCATGTATGATACCCATCAAAGAAAATTGAGTTTTCGGATCAGAATTCAAGGAGGAGAACCTGTCCCACCTTTAAGATTTAATAAATTGCGAATTCAGATTACAAATTTATGATGATTTTGGAGTTTGTCTGTTCATACGCAAATAAGAACATGCAATTGGTTGACAAAAAAAGATCAGCAGAGTGCACAAATATAAGGCAGTTTTTTTTTTACAGTGTCAATACCGAACAAATCTTAAGTCTAAAAGATTTTTTAAATGGATCCATGTTTTATAAATGTAAAGAGATTAACATGATATGAGACCTTAAAACATTACATATTACTTTTTAAAACTTAATGACTTTTTTTTTTTGACAATCCACAAAAAAGTAGACATAAAAGGGTATTCAGCATTAGTTCAAAGCAAATTATTTTTGTTTAAAAAAAAAATTTCTAATGTTTTTAGCCAATAAAAACAATACAGCAATGCATTAATCGTAGTTACTTACTCTCTCATGCAAATGCTAAGTAGCATATTTTTCCACAAAATTTCACAAATATTGTTCTTCATTTTCGCTATAAAGCGAAGTAAAGATGGAAATTTACAACACTGCTCGAGAAGTTGGTATAAACTAGTTTAGTATTAATAAACTTAATATATTATTGAATTTGAAATGGTTCCATGTTTTAATTGGTCAGGCATCGTTCTTAGAAAAGTATCCAACTTTTATTCAACTAAATTGATTTGACCTGTTCCTATGATTTTTCTAATTTTGGGGTAGCAAATAGTTTTCTTTCCTGTGAGATTTAATTTCTATCAAATAATGTGTTTGAATCTTTAGTGTCATTTATTCAGCTTTTCCCGATAAATTCTTTCTGCACGTGCGTGCGTGCGTGTTTAGTCACTCAGGCACCAATTAGTATTGCAAAAGTCAAGACGTCGTTGTCATTTCTCAGGAAAAGGCTTTCCCAACAAAATGTGATGAATTAGGCAATTTGGTTTCACTGAGCACCATCATATTAACCACTTCTGCATTCGAGAGTAACACTTTTCATTCGAGCAGATTCCGAACTTGCTAAATTAGACTCCGTTCGTCACATCTGTTTCTGGATTGTTTGTCGTTTGAGATGTTGTCGTTCTGTTCCGGTAAACACAGTTCATCGTGACTCACATTCCCTGTTGTTGCCATGGATTTTGACCGTGTCTTTTGGGATGTTGTCCATAAAGCAAACACTTTCTCTCTTGATTGATTTGAAACTTTGCATTTGAGGCTCAAATCTTGTTTGCTATAATGTTCACCCCCCCCCCCACCTTATTTGAAGGGGATAGACTTTCAGATTGTCTTTAGATGCATCTTTGTTTCGTTTTTTTTTTCTACTTCTTTGTTTTTGGTCGGTTAGATGTGGAGAAAGTATATTTGGATGACGAGGATATTGAGAAGTTTTGTTACATTGGTGATACCATTGGAGCACAGGGAGGAGCTGGTGCAATTTTGTTTGTCTTTTAGTAGAGTTGGACTTGTGCATAGAGCTCACAATGATTGTGCCTTAGGATTGTCTGGTCTGCATGAAGTCCTCCTTGTTGTTCATAGCTATTTGTTAACCTGCAAGATTGCAGGTGTTTACTCCTGACACCGAGAACAGCAAGGCTAAGCAGTTGCATGCGAATTCGGGGAAGGTTTGACCAAGAACACACAAAGGAATAGCGCAGAACTAACATTGCCATTTTTACTCCATTGATTCGCAATTCTGTGCCTGACACATCTTTCCTTCTCACATGCATAGGTAGAAACGACCAGAGGACAACAGATCCTGATGCTGACTCTTGGACTTTTAGCAGAGCCCTGTTAGCTGGGTATCTCTGACACTATCACGTTGCCACTGCATCTACCACAATGAGGAAGGCTTGAATTTTAGGAGGGTGGTGCTGGTATGATTGCAAGAGTTAAAAATGGATGGGATAATTTCAGAGAACTTCTGCCATTACTAACCATTATGGCGTTATCATTGTTGACTACGAGTAGAGTCTCTCAGGCATGTGTGCACAGTGTTATCATATATGATGATGAAACCGAGTCAGTGATGGTTGAGGATATGTGTTGCATGAAGAGTAATGGTATAAAAATGATATGATATATGTGGAATGTAAGTATTAAAGACAGGTTGAGATCTGATGACCTCAGAGGAAGATTAAATCTGGACAGTATAGAAAGATGTCCGCAGAACGGGAGGCTTGGTTGTTATGATCACTTGAAAGAATGGATGAGAGTTCTTGGATTAGTAGATGTAGAACAGTTGAAGTCGTGTGGCCAAAAGAAGGTGAAGGAAAACATGGCAGTGATAAGGATGGATTTGAGAGAAAGAGGGACAAATAAAGACCTGGGCAGTGATAGGTTAGTTTGGAAGCCAATTTGTAAAAGCTGTCCAACATGTGTCAGCATGTAAAATGGATGTTAAACCGAATATGATGATGGTCTGTCAGTCATGTTTAATCTTAGTCTGTTATGCTTACCTTTTTTGTTTTCTAATAAATCTTAATTGTTTTAAAAACTACATGGGCAAGCATTACAACATTTGGTGTGTCAAATGTGATAATCGTCTTGAATATTTGCTTACAATATAAGTGGGATTGTCTCAAGAGTTTTGAAGCTATTAAAAAAATGTTATAGTTTGTCATAGTTAAGTTCGAAATAGCATTTTCATCACTAGACAGATTTAATGGTCACGTCTTGCTTTGTTGTTGAAAAGTTCAATTGTTGCCCACATTGTTAAAAACTCTTTCCTTATTTCATTCTCGTGTTTCTTCTTTCCCTCTCTCCTACCTTCTTTGTTTCCTCTTTCATTTTTACTACCTCTTGTCTTTCATCTTTCTCTCTCTTTCTCTTCATCTTTTATTCTTCCTTTTCATCTTTTATTCTTCCTTTTCATCTTTTATTCTTCCTTTTCATTTTTCTTTCTTCCTTTTCATCTTTTATTCTTCCTTTTCATCTTTCCCTCTCCCTTTTCATCTTTTTTCTCTCCCTTTTCATCTTTTTTCTCTCCCTTTTCATCTTTCTTTCTCTTCATTTTCATCTTTCCCTTCCTTTTCATCTTTCCCTCTCTCCCTTTTCATCTATCACTCTCTCCCTTTTCATCTATCACTCTCTCCCTTTTCATCTATCACTCTCTCCTTTTTCATCTTTCCCTCTCTCCCTTTTCATCTTTCCCTCTCTCCCTTTTCATCTTTCCCTCTCTTCCTTTTCATCTTTCCCTCTCTTCCTTTTCATCTTTCCCTCTCTTCCTTTTCATCTATCACTTTCTTCCTTTTCATCTTTCTTTCTATCCCTTTTCATCTTTTTTTCTCTCCCTTTTCATCTTTTTTCTCTTCATTTTCATATTTCCCTCTCTTCCTTTTTCATCTTTCCCTCTCTTCATTTTCATCTTTCCCTCTCTCCTCTTTCTTTCTCTCTACTATTCCTCCTTTCTCTCTTTTTCTTTTTTTCTTTCTTTCTCCCCTTCCTTCTTTCCTTCTTTTATTTCTTATTTCTTTTCTTTTTCTTTCCCTGTCTATTTTCTTTTTTTCCACTTTTTTTATTTCCATTTTTTTCTTTTTTCTTTCTCCCCTTTTCTCAATCATCATATTTTTTCAGAATTTTAAAATTTAATTAACTTTCTCTCTTGAAACATTTTTCTTTTTCTTTCATTGTCCATTATTTTTTCTTTCTGATCTCTGCACTCCCCTTTTCTTGTCCCTTCTTTTCTTCTCCTTTCTCCTCCTATCTCTTCCCTACCTCTCTCCATCTCCATGTTTTTTCCATGTTCAATTTCTTCCTCTTAATCATTCATGTTTTACGATGACACTTATTAAGATAACAACCATGATATAAAATAAAGCTTCTTTTCTAAATTAACAATTTTTATTTTATTTTTTGATTTTATATAATTCCACCTCTCCATCACCTCACCCCGAATCTGCACACACTTTTTGGAGAATGTTTTGGGCTATTTATTTTTTAATTTATTTTATATCTTATTTAATCAACTTTGTTCATTTTTATTTCTTCTTCTCCAATTTTTCATTATCTTGTCATACTTTGGTTTTTACCATTTTAATTTTTGTTTTAAATTACATTTTTTTTTTCAATTCTCGATTAAAATTTTTCCCCTTGAATGTTTAACAATTTTTTTTTTTTTATAAAGATGGAATTTTTTTTTAATGATTAGTATTTGAGCGTTCGTCCTCACTGTGATTTGTGGTCTTCTCACAAGAGTGTAAATGACTGCAGATTTCCTTAATAATCCAAGACTATTCTCGATATTTCAGCAGACTCATCAGTGCAATCGACTGGACGTTTCCAATTCCTCCTCAGATTCACAGCTTATCGCCATATTTGTCCCCCACCTCCGGCTTCCCTTTGTCAGATTCTTCCACTCACAATTGTTAGCACTGGACTGTTGCCTTCGTGTTCGGTATAATTTTAAGTTTTCAGTCAGATCTTTTCAGTTCGGTATGATTTTAAGTTTTTCAGTCAGATCTTATCTCTCTCTTCTCTTTCCTCTAAATCCCCAACCTGTGAAGCACTGGACCTGCAAAGTCCATAATTTAATATATAAAGTAAAGTCAGTCTCTTCATCGTTTCTTTGTCATTGATAGCTTTCTTCCTACACAATAAATATTTGATTCTGGTTCGTCAGTTTTTCTTGTGGATCACTGCAATATGTTAAAAAGAATAAAATGTAACTCGATTTAATTCCTTCAAGAAAAGACTTTGTCCCTGTCGGAATTATTGTCAAATGGCTGTTATCGTAAAAATCCGATGTAACTCTGTATTTATCAATACAGAGTTACTTCCCTTCAATTGAAATAAAATATTTTGGAAAAAATGTCATAGTTTTGTAAAAGGAAAGCAAAACAAATTGCTAGTAAATACTACATATATTTTTATACATGTTTTTTATGAAAATCGTTTCAGACAAGGCATGAATCCACTTTATGTAAGGAGCTAAAAATACTATTTCATGGTTAAAAACTATCCAACGATAAATGTTAGATGGATAGATTCCGACCCAGAAAACAGCAATTCTCCCTCCTTTGTCAGAAACATCGTTCATGGAATATGAGGACTAAAAGACAAAATAAGAGAAGCGGAAGTTAGGAAGCTGTCAAAGTAAACCCAATGTCCACTTTTTACTCTCATTATATATATATATATATATATATATATATATATATATATATATATATATATATATATATATATATAGTTGAATATAAGCGACAACCCATGTCTAGATATCCTTTGGTAGATCCTTTCAATAGTCCGAATTAGGATCTTAGTTTCGGAGGGGAATTGGCTGATGAATTTGCCATAGTTTGGATTTGTTTCCCAAGTACTTTCGGACCCATCTGGGTCCATCTTTGGGGGAATGAGGTTAATCAGGTATAGACCATGTGTTAGTATTTATAAAGGTTTTTGGCGCGAATTATCCGTGTGTCCGAAAGTACTTAGGAGACAAATCCAAACTATGGCAAATTCATCGGCCAATTCCCCTCCGAAACTAAGATCCTAATTCGGACTATTGAAAGGATCTACCAAAGGATATCTAGACATAAGTTGTCTCTTATATTCAACAATACTTGCATGCAAGAGAAGATGCTGCCTAGATATATATTATAGACAAAGGAAAAAGAATTAAACACAAGAAAAATTTTTAAAAAACAAAGTTCATTGATCCGAACAAAATCGGTCAAGTTTCTCGTTTATTTTTTTTATTTATTTGTTGTTGTGTTTAATTTTTTCCCTTTTCATAATTCTGTCTCCATGACTTTTCATTTAATTCTATATCGTCTATTTTATCCTAATATCTCATAATCTAATATAATATTGATGAATTGAAGGAAAACAAACACACCCAAGTTTGTTTATGATAGGGGAATATCGACGAGAAAAAAAAAAAAAAAAGAAAAGCATAATGAAATCGATCATTTTGATGGCAGTAAGAAAACCGAATGAGTGAAAAAAGAGGGGAATGTATGGACACACTAATAAGGCGTAAACAACGAAACGGCTGTCTGTGGATGACTATAGTTAATATATATATATATATATATTATTACTTCATGTATCCACATAAAATATTATAAGGAGATATAATTTTTTATGTATACTTAAAAACACCTACGAACCATACCTAAAAGATAACGCCAACCCAATATACGTACACCCAAAGTCTAATCACCCCCCATCAATCATAAAACATATCCCGAATTCGATCGAAAGTAGGCTTATCAACAATTCTAGCAACGAAAGCGTTTTTAAAAAATCAATCAACATTTACAATACAGCTCTAAAAAATAGTGGTTACCATAATACCGAAATTAAATACAAAAAACAGGACACCAATAATTACAACAAAATTAAAAATAAAAACAAAAGAAAAAGAAATATAATCTACTATACCCCTCCCTATAACCAGATGCTAAAAACTAAACTAGGCAAAAAATTCCTAAATCTGATTGAAAAACACTTCCCCGTAACTAACCCTCTACATAAAATATTCAATAAAAATAATCTAAAACCATCCTACAGTTGCTGTGAAAACCTAGAAATGATAATTAAGGCACACAACAACAAAATACTAAAAGACAACAACAGAGATATAAAAAATAAACAAAGTAGAAAATATACACAAAATAACACTACGAAGAACAAAAATATAAACAATACTAATAGAAATAAACAAAACACTAATAATAACCACCCGAATAAAAACGAAATAGTTAGCAATGAGGAGAAAAGATGTAACTGCATAAATCGTAAACTTTGTCCACTACAAAATAAATGCCTAACTAAAAGTGTTGTATATCAAGCAACGATATTTGCCAACGAAAGACCAAATAACAAGAAATACTACGTGGGTATGACATCCCTAGACTTTAAGACCAGATACTATGACCACAAAAGCACATTTAAAAACAAAGAACGTCGAACTAAAACAGCACTAGCTAACCATTATTGGGAACTCAAAGAAAATGGACACTCACCAATAATTGAATGGAAAATAGTAAGACAGGCCAGTACATGTAGAAACTTAGACGACCCGTGTAGATTATGCCTGAATGAAAAATATGAGATCCTAAATTTTAAAGATCCCCGAAACCTATTAAACTCTAGAAGCGAAATAGCCAACAGCTGTTTACACAGAAATAAATTTACCTTAGGATAATATATAATAAATAAATTTAAAAAAAAAAAATAAATAAATAAATAAATAAATAAATAAAAAATATAAATATATAAATAAATAAATAAATAAAAAACTGAACAAGTTAAAATTTAAAACCTAAAATAGAAATACAAGAAACCACGTGTTAAAATAAATTCGCCTACTGCATTGAGTAAACAAAGGAACAGGATATAGGAAATGCGATTGTTAACAAACAATAGAATAGACATAGGAGCGTCACCAACAAAGCCTTTTGTTCGCGGGAAGCCTTGGCTCGCGGGAAGCCCAACGATTGGCTGAGGGAACAACAAAGAATCTGATTGGTTAACTAGCAAGCCATGTATATAAAAACAGCTGACAAAAATAACTCCATGAATTTAGCCTGACGATTCCCCCCGGGGATGAAACACGGGAGCCTCTGTGTAGCTTGATTGCCATATATATTTTCATTGCTTACTATATATATATATATATATATATATATATATATATATATATATATATATATATTTATATTTATTTATTTTGGTACAGAATGTTGTACTAATTTTTCTGTACCAAAATAAATAAATATACACTCTTAATTTTTAATTTTTAACTTTAATTCTCAATTAATCGAGCACTCTGCTGGGATTTTTCTTGCTATATTACAAAGAAGGTATATATATATATATATATATATATGCTCTCTATTTTTAGGTCGAGTTCTCTGGCAGAAGAAATAAGTTTCCTCTTAGCGAAGCAATACTTTTTTGTAAATAATAAATTTCTCAGGTAGTGTGATAAAAAATATATGTAAACAAAAAAATTACGTATGGCGCTATAGTATTTTGGCACAGTGGATAAGGTGCTTCACTGCTGATCACATTTAGATGCGACTAACCGTTGATGTTTCAAATCTCGTCATAGGTACACTTGCTACATTTAGCCACACTGATGAGTCGAACTAGGTGTCTGCGGATGACTATATTTTATATGAGAGAGAAAGACAAAAATAGTGGGTTATGTTGATTGTGAAATCGCAGCATAACTTTTTCTTTGTCAAAATGTTATAAATTGTCTTTGAAATCTGACCTAATAAACGGTCAGATTTCAAAGACAATTTATAACATTTATTAGATTAGCATAATGGTAAAATCTTGGTTATTCAGTTTTATGATCGGGTTTCAATTCCCAGCTGCTTTGATAAATATTTTTCTCGTTTCTCTGTTGTTATTTAATGTGGTGTTGTATTTTTGTAAATATTTATAAATCGATTTTCTATCTTAAGTATGACCGATCAGCTGACAAAGCCATTTATAGAGTTGTTCAGAACACATCTAAAAATGTTGTTGTAAAACTGACGATAAGATGAGTCCAAGAAAGTGATATTTCCTTTTGGCAAGAAAGATCACATTCAGAAAAAGTTATGATAAATTCATTCGGTTTTGAAAATTAAGACCAGATAAAATTCCACCCCACTTTGCGATGAAAAATATGTGTGAAAAAGATTGATAACTTTCATATGAACATATTGATTTCAAAATATAGAATCACAAAGTATTTTTGAAAATAATGATCAAGATATTTATTATAACAGATTATAAAACAACAAAATGAACAATTATGAATTGTTAGTGTTGAGCTTACTGCTTAATCTCTCAAAAAGGTTTTACTGTATTTTATTTTTTATTCATAACTGGCTGTACCTACCCGGGCATTGCTAGGTTATGGTTTTACTTTCACCGTTTTTTTTTTTTTTTTAACTATGTTGCTTTTTTTTATCGAATTATTTTTTTTAATAAGATTTTTAAAATTAAATTATTACGGTATCTTTAAAATTAAATTAAGCCAAATTACTATAAAACTATAACTAATTTTATTTTAATTCATATTTAAAAAATTATTGGATGTAAATAGCTTTTAAAACTTTCAGTCTTTTAATATATGAGGATTTGCTAAGAATTTTAAAGACAGAAATGGTTTTCTCTCTCAAAGTTTAAAAGCTTCCAAATTCCTTTCAAATTGCAAAAAGGCGCAAAGTAATTCATTCTTTTGTTTTTCAACTATTAGCAAAAGATTAAAATGGCTAAATTGTTTACGAAGAAATTAAATGCATTATGGTGGATTTGATTTAATAATTGAAATTTTTTTATATAAGAATTGAATACTTTACACTGTTGCATTTTGATTTCAATAAATATTTGATTAGCAGTAGATAAAAAGAACAAATAATGTGTCGGTCACGTAGAGACGAGACAGACATATGAGAAATGCTCATCGCACAATTTTATTAATGTAGAGATTTTCCTACTTTTAGTCATCTTTTCTAAAAATGAACCCCTTTTTTTCTTCATTTTTTCTTTTCGGTGCTTATACAGAAAAGGACCCATATCGATACAAATGTCTCTGATTACGATTTACAGAACAGATTAGAAATGACTGAAGCAGTCTATGATTTGAAAGCTGCAATAAAGGTAGACGACACTGAGCATACGAAGGGTGAAGTTACGGTTAAGGTAAAAAAAAAAAAAAATTAGCTCTTCAAAAAAATAAAGTTGAAAAAAAAAAACTGCCTCAAATAAAAAAAGAAAAGAAACTAAATAAAGTTGACTCACTTGATGAGTTTAAGGAAATTAGGCACTTCTGCAGTTTAGGGACAGGGCAAATTTATTTGTTTTCATTTCATAAGAGCTACATTAGTCTAAGCGGCAGATAATCTTCTATTTTTTTCACTTAACGGCAAGGAAGACAAACAGAATTTTAGTACAAATTTCTGAATTCTTTTCTGTTTAAAGAAACTATTTGTTTACAACAAAAACAAGAGAAAAAAAATCACAAAGTGTCAAATAATTTTACTATATTTATTTTATTACAAATATTTTTATATTGTAAATGAAGACTTTGTGTTTTATTTTTTAAACTGTTCGATTTGTAAAAGAAAAAAAATCAAATGTGTTACCCCAAACAAGATGACTGTTTAATTTTGAAAAAACAAAAAAATCGTTTTGAAAAAAAAAATACTGTTGATTTTCACAAATTTTAATTTCTCCAATGAATAAAAACTGTTCGTGTTACCCCAAACAAGATGACGGTTTTAATTTAATTTTGAAAAAAAAAAGAAAAAAAAATCGTTTTGAAAAAAAATACTGCTGATTTTCACAAATTTTAATTTCTTCAATAAATGTTCTATTAATTAATTTTAATTTTTGAATTTGCATTAGTTCTTATTTAATAATTCCCGAGTTAATTTTGAAAAAAAAAAAAAATCGGTTTGCTTCCCTTGTCGTTAAGTGAAGAAAATAGAGGGTTGTCTGCCACTTACACTAATGTAACTGTTCTGAAATGAAAACAAATAAATTTGCCCTGTCCATAAACTGCAGAAGTGCCGAAAATTATTAAACCCATTTCTAACACAGAGTGAGTGGAGGAAATTAATTGGTCGTAATCATAAGTCAGAAAAGTGGTTTCATTTAATGTCGGTACTAATTAATTAACTGTTTTTTTTAACCCTAACCAAACCCTTCACATGCTGAGTGTCGTCTGCTTTCTTTTACATTTTTTTTTCTGCTTTCAAATTGTAAACTGCTTCGGCTATTTCCGGTCTATTGTGTAAATCATAGACCGCCCCATAAGTAATCAAATGTAGTTCATACCTGTCATGAATGTTAATACTACCATAGTGTTCCACATCTCTCGAATAACAATCATTCTTTCTCATTAATCCTTATTTTCGAGTGGCTCTTGGCCTAGGTAAGTGGTGACGCAATAGTAGCAAAAAGAAAATCGGAAACATTCATAACATTATGGGTCTTGTTCTGTAGAAGTACCTTCATTTCTTTACTGTCTTTTAAAGAAAAAAAATCTCCATTATTTTATTTCATTTCTGTTTCCATATTTTTTTCTCTTTATCTTTTTCTCTCCTTCGTTTTACATTTATTTTTTGTTGATCGTCTTTCTCTTTCTTTTCTTTTTTTATTTTTAACATTTTTTTGTTCTTCATTTTTCCCCATCTTGTCTCCTTCTGGCTGAGACATAAAAATATGCCAATGGCATTTTTGCAAGAGTGATAACAGAGGCTACCTGTCATATAGAAATGATCATTTATGATAGCATTGTCCAGAAGAAATCGTTTATGATAGCTGTGTCTCAAGAAAATCGTTTACAATGAGCAAGTCTAGAAGATACCACTTATTTTAGCCATTTCAAGAAGGCATTCGTTACAATAACCATGTTTCAGTCAGTCACTATTAAGTTCAAAATAGCATTTTCATCGGTCTGTCACCATTAAGTTTGCAATAACGTTTTTCTTTTGGTCTGTCATGCATAAGTTTTAAATAGCATTTTCGTCAGTCTTTTATACTTAAATTTGCAATAGCATTTTAATTAGGCTGATATGTTTGTTTGAAATAGCATTTTCATTGGTCTATCACCATTAAGCTTGTAATATCATTTCGATAGTCTGCCATGCTTAAATTTGAAATAGTATTTTCGTTGGTCTGTCTTGCTTAAGTTTGAAATACTATTTTTCTTGCAAAGCACGTTTGCATCTTAATAATACTGGTTATTCTTTTAAATTTAATCTGTGATATTCAATAATTTGATGTTGTTTACTTCATATACACAATTCATAGAATTGCCATTTGTGAAAGACACTTAAGTATTCCAACATATTGAGTCTAGGATCTCAATTTCCCTATTTGAAACCCTATAATTCACCAAGCCTGATCCATATAGGAATTACCTCATCATTCACAACCCCTCTATTAACTAACAAAAACTTTTGCTTGTAAATTTTCTTTCTTATAAATAATCACTCAATTTTAGACTTTTATGCCAATTAGATGTTATTCGAACGTTCACTTGTGGAGACATGACACTATTGGTTCCACTCCTTCTTCCCGAAGCGTTGCTGCACCATGCTACCAAATCGGCCCAAAGCTGATGTTGCCAATAATAATGATGATAGCCTTGGAGACATCGAATAGAGTCGAGAAAAAAAAAGAAAAACGAATAAAATCAAAACGTAACAGTCATAGTGAACTAAATAACCGCAAATTATGAGCCATTTTTGATTGGAGTGCATTCTGGGTAACGATAGCTGACAGCTAAGTCACATGACGTGCAGAGTCAAATAATTGGTCAGCTTCCCTCATTGGCTCCTGTCTAATATCATCATTAGTATACAGCCACCACCGACGTTGTGCAATCAATTTCCTATCCCTTTTATTTTGACTGGGGAGGGCTATCTTTCCTATTTTTCCACCAACATGGTGCACCCTCTCCCCTGCTTCAATTTTTTTTATTTTTTATTTACTTTTCTTTCTTGGTTTTTGATTACGTTCTCTTCTCTTGTAGCTACTTCGAATCTTATACTCTATTTTCACTGGAAGGTGGCTGTCTTGAAGTGGATACCGAAATTTTCAATATCTGTTCAATAACTCATGTATTTTATATGGAATAATCTTTTAAAATTTTTACGTCAGAGCGTTTTCCAAAAGAATGCAATTCTGAAACATAATTTAAGCTTGCCCACATTTATGGGAGGTGGCAGTTTGTGAAGTGGATGCTGACATGGACTGAGCGTGTCCTGGGTGTGCCAATTCGAATCCCGCTGATTCATAGCACCATTTTCACTATGGATGTTGGCAACCTTCATGTGTTCCCTCTTGTAAGTACCTGATTCTAAAAAAAAACTGGGGAAGCCAATGCCAACAACAGAACCGGTTGAAAATCATACGATGCTGATTCATATTAATTTAGTTTTTGTTTTTTTTATTCTCATTTTCATTCATTGTACCTTTTTTGGTTTGATATTCAACTTATGCCTTTATTTTTTTGACTAACCCTATCCGGTGTTATTCGGGAGTCTTTTTACTTTCATTTTTGTTTCCCTTTTTGTTTTCTTTTTTATAACTATGCCATTTGTTTGGTTTTACAAAATTATTATTATTTTTTAATAAGATTTTGAAAGTTAAATTAGATTATTACAATATTGTTTTGTCATTAAATTATTAATTAACCAAATTCTTATAAAGCTGTAACTAATTTTGTTATCATAATGTTTTTTTTCTCTATTTATAAATTTATAGGATGTAAAAACCGACTTATTTAGCATAATGGTTAGTGTGTTCGCTAATCGGTCAGGAGACTGGGGTTCAATCATCGGTCGAGTCATATACAAAACTCAAGAATGGTACTTGCTGCCTCTTTGCTAAAACACTCGGCATTATAACATAAGGTTATGGGTAACTGGAGCAATCCAGTGTAAAGAGTGGTGCCAGCCACTACATTTAGGTGTAGTAGCCAATAAAGAGAGTGTCTTCGTGTCAACCTCGACTTCAAGTGATTCATTTATTTATTAAATAGCTTTCAAAACTTTCTATTGTTTAATACATAAAAATTTGTTAGGGATTTTAAAACGAGTTTAAATGACTTTCTATTCGACAGTTTAAATGCTTCCAAATTCTTTTCACTTTTGTTTTGATTTTTTTACACCCAGTGTACAATAATACAAAAAAAATCTCAACCATTTAGTTACTTCTATGTCATTTTTTTTCTTGCTTAGTTTTTTCTTTTACTTTTTTCAAATTGTTTTACTTGCTTTTTCGATTTTTTTTTCTCATTTTTCACTAATTTTATTATCTTTTTTTATTCTTGCTGCTCAACATTTTAATTTCTTTCATTTTGGGCTCTATTTTATTTTTATTTCACCCAGTTTCAAATTCATTCTTCTTCTACCATTCATTATTCCTTTATCTTTTTCTTCATTTTCATTTTTACCCAGGGCTGAAATCATATACAATTTGTTCTTCTCTTTTCTCAATTTAAAAAGAAAAAACAGAAGCGTTTTCCTCATCTACTAGGATTTTAAATATTTGATTCTAATCTTCTTTTGTGGCTTTTAAAACTTATCAAAAACATTTCTCTTGCATTTTTACATTGAGTTTTTTTTTTATCTATTTGCTGATATGCATTTATTTTAGTTAAAAATCAAGTTTTACCCTAATTTTTTTTGTGTAATCATTTTCTTAAATCTGTTTTTTTTTTTTCAATTTATATTCTTAATTCTCCTTCGATTTGTTAAATTGCTTCTTCTTTTTCCTTCTTCTTCTTTTTCACCTTTTTTTTCATCTTTCTTTTTCTCCTTCTTCATCGTCTTCTTTTTCTCCTTCATGTTCTTATTCTCCTCATTCTACAGCTTCTCCTCCTCCTTCGACTTCTTTTACTCCTTATTTTTCGTCTTTTTCTTCTTTGTCTTTTTATCCTTTTTCTTTGTCTTCTTTTTGTCCTTCTTATTTTTTTCCCCTTCTTTGTATTATTATCCTCCTCCTCCCCCTCTTTCTTCATATTATTCTCCTCCACCTCCTCCCTACTATTATTCGCCTCCACCTTCTCATCCATCGTATTATTCTCCTCCGCTTTCATCGTATTATTCTCCTCCGCTTTCATCGTATTATTCATCTCCTCCTTCATCGTATTATTCTTCCCCTCCTTCTTTGTATAATTCTCCTCCTCCGTCTCTGTATTATTTTTATTTTTCTTCGACTTCCCCTTCCATTTCTTATTTCCCTTCCCTCTTCGTCTTCATTCTTCTTCTTTATTCTTCTTCTTCATTCTTCTTCTTCTTCTTCTTCTTCTTCTTCTTCTTCTTCTTCTTCTTTCTTCATCTTCTTCTTTCTTCTTTTTCATTCTTCATTTTTTTTTCATTCTTCATTCTTTTTCATCATTCTTTTTTATCATTCTTTTTCATCATTCTTTTTCATTCTTCTTCTTCTTCTTCTTATTATTATTATTATTATTAGACACTATTTCTATTTTATCTCCTATTGTAATTTGATTGTTCTCTTTCCAGTCGTAATCTATTATGTCGCTTATCACCTTCCATATTTTTCTTTTTGCTCAACATAACTTCTATGATATTGATAAACGAGGAAGATATAACAAAAAAAAAATTAAGATCTTATACAGCTTACAGTAAAATGTATTAAGGTGCGTGCGTGCATGCACACACACACACACACACACACACACACACACACACATATATATTCTGTACCTACCCGGCGTTTGGATATTCACTTTATTATTAATGGCTTGCTTGAATACCCACTAACTATAGGGCAAAATAATTGTGATCCTATGCTACGATAAGCACATGTGTTAAAACGGGTTGTTTTGTCAGTCGTGCTGTGCCCACATTGTGTTCACAGAATATTAATGTTGGCGCAACTTTGTCAGAGACTTAGATAATCTGTTGGCCCAGTCGGCAACCCCAAAACAAGCAAAACTTGCCATGAACAATAACAAATATTTTTTGAAACACAGTTGTGTAACAATACGATGTACGAAAAAAACGTTATGTTGCTCTTGGTGGAGAGAAAAAACAAGTTGAGGAATTTGACTGGTGCTAAGTCTGGGTTGAAGAATATTTAAAGTTTTAATTGTGCTTTCGTTCCTGAGAGGAGATGGAATTATAGAGACTATCTTCTTAGTCGTTTTTGTTTTTTATCGGTCGCAAATTTCTTCTTTCTCTGAAAAGTTAATATTTTTATTGAAAATTTTCACTTGAAGTGAATATCATGATTGGTCAATCAATCAAAATCTTTGTTTCACGTATGTAGGAGCGAAGCCTCTAATCAAGGCACAATATAACAGCTTGGTCTATTATAGGTAATGGCACAATTTTGAATTCTTTTCAGGTAAGCATATTATCAGACTTAGTTTGTCCTTCTTTTTCTTCCATACATGTGCTCCTATACTCTCATTTGACATTTATCTCCATTCGTGTAGGTCTGTAAAAGTCGATATTATTGAGCAAATATCTGAAACACATAGTATCAATAACAGCAGTTCTTTTCCCCATTATCATCAATGATCTTCTAAATCATATTCTGAGATCATTTGTTGACATCTATGCAGACGACACACCTGTCTATGGCAGCACTTTGAAAATCATTGGTAATTCTCTCTCTTCCGATCTGAAGCATGTGATGCAGTAGAAAAAAAATAACTTGTTACTTTTAACACCTCTAAAACCAACGTTCGGATTTTTGTTTTGCCTCTATTAAAATGAATGAAGCCCCTTATTTTGATCAGCTCCTAGGACTGACTTTCACTCCAGATCTAAAATGGAAGAGTTATATCCAATTTGTTCCTAAAGTTGCTGGAAAAATGGTTGGATCATTCTATTGCTCTAGAAAGTACTTAACCCTTATATAAGAGTCGGATAGGTTCTAAGATGAAATACTACTGTCACATCTGGGTAGTTACCACTCACAGCACTCTTTCTTGCTTTGACAGAGTTCAGTAATCGGCTTCTGATCTAGTGGTGGATGATCTCTTCTGTTTTCTACAAACTCTTTGTCACAGAGTATACGTGGCTTGTCTTTCTCTACTCTATAGTTATTCCCATACTTGTCCGATCTTCAATCTCTGGTTCCTCCTTTTCATAAACGACCTTCTTGATGAAATTGTGTTCGAGATGGCTATATTTGCTGATCACACCATCCTCTACTTTCGACATGTGAGTAAAACGGACGCATACATATTTAAGGCAATGGCTGAATCCTTAGAAAATGACCTCCAGTCTGTAGTTGAATGGGGGACATAAATGGATACTACTAAATTCTACAAGAAACCTTTTTAACCACCGATTGTCATGACTAATAATACCCTACCCGAGAGTGCAACATTCAAACTCCTCGGCTCAACATTCACAGGTTACATAGAAGATACTGCCAAGGTTGCTGCAAGGAAAGTGGGCTTCCTCTACCGTCCTAGAAAACTTTTCTCTCCTGTCAATATCCTATATCTCTACAAAGTCATCATCTGCCCATGCATAAAGTACTGTTGTCACGTTTGGGCTGGTGCACCATCCACTAGTCTCTCCCTCTTAGACAAGATTAAAAAAAGAGTCTCTGATCTAATAGGCCCCACACTATCTAACAAAAATCTCCAGCCCCTGTCCCATCGCCACAATGTTGCATCCCTGTGCTTGTTTTATAAGTACTTCTATGGAATGTGCTCTGATGAACTTACTGCTCTGGTGCCCCCTCGATGTAAATACACCTGACCAACTCAATAATCAGCTTAATCCCATCATTCACTGTTGAGGTCCCCAGATGTCAGAGGGCCATCTCCTCCAATAGCTTATTTCCTTGAACTGCTAGCCTTTAGAATTCCATCCCTTCTCTCTGTTTCCCTGACTGTATCGACATGCAGGAATTTAAATGTAATGTGAACAAGCATCTCGCTGCACAACTCACTTGGAATTCCCCCTATAAATCTGGCCCCTAACCCATGGTAGCCCTTTACGTCTCAGTAGCAATGCGCCTTGTTTGGGATTGAGTAAAACTTTTTTGCAAAATTCAGGATTTTTCTTTTTTCGCTTTACATTTGCTCATGTCTGGCACAAGACTAATGCCATTGTACACTCTTTGATGCATACATTACGTAACATTGGTGTAATAGATTCAAGTAAAACACAAATTACAAAGTCTGCGAATAAAAAATTCTTTCATGTTTATTAGATGAATTTTGTCAATTTTTCCCATGATTTTTTTGAAATTACAAATTTTGTGATTTGCCGTTTTGTCAAAGTTTCATATCACAAATGAATATCCCTCATCTCTTTCTTTACAAACCTGAATCTTATTAGAAACAATGAAGAGATTTCAAGTTATTAAATCTAAAAATTGAATAACGTTTGTTTTATTCGATTTTAAATTGTATTTTTGCCGTTCCTATTTTCTAATTACATCAGCAGACATACTTTCATTTCATTCTTCCATTTCATATGTGAATTTACCGAGAAATTGTTAAATATTATTCATCGTTTTAAATTAAAACCTTACATCAAGAAAAACAACTGTAATTATATTTTAATATATGCATATATGCATACATATAACATAGATAAGCATATAATTGTTTATGAATAAATACGATACACACACACACACACACACACACACACACACACACATACACATATATATATATATATATATATATATTGTGTGTGTATTTAGGTAGCATGTTTGTAGTCTGCTTGGTGGTGGCTTGTAGACATTTACGATAGTCGTCTCCTGCACTTTAGTGGCGGCCCACTCAACCTCGGCATTGGGGGCGCACTGACCAACTGGTGACCAGGGTACGTCGTCTCTGATAAATGTTGCCAGGCCGTGGTTTCTGCTCTTAATGTGACCAGCTAGTGTGTACCTGTGGAGCTTCAGGATGGTGTCATTTTCCTTGTGAGTCTCCTGCAGGAGCATGACGGTTGCCTTGTTTGTGGCAAGCTTCTCTAGAATGTCAAGCTTGGCGGTGGTGAGGCCTTCGATGTTGAGCTGTATGCTGGCGAGGTTTTCGGCTATGTCTGCAGGTGACTTAAATTGCTGGAACACTGACTAGGGCTATAAGATCACCAACACAGACGGAGCGTACCTGGCAGACTGGGCATCCACAGTAGATGCCGTGCTTCTGTTCGACCCGAAGGAGCCCCACTCATTTGCCTCCAGGTGCTGGAATACCGACACCAACCCAGACCTGGCCTTTGCCAAAGTCATCGGGCAAGAGCCACTCCCTGTACGGCGCATCTTGGACCAATTCCCCCGTTCACAACATCGTCTGTCGCTTATCACAATACTATCGCTCATCCAGCCAACGGACAGAAAACCAGTCCGAAGGTGGAACTTCCGCAAAGCCAACTGGTCGGAATTCACGTGCAGCACAAACACTGCAGCTGAATTATTTACAGTGCCTACCACGTCCAATATAGATGAGGCCTACAAGGCATATTGCACGATGTTGACAGCCGCCGCCAAGAAACACGTCCCACGCGGAGTCCGAAAGAACTATGTACCCTGCTGGGACGAAGAGTGCGAGAAACTCCTGCATGCCCATAACGAGGCCAATACCAAGGCCGAGAGGGTCAGAGTTGCCACAGACCTCATGACCCGCCTGAACAACAAACTGAAAGAGAGGTGGACCAAGACCATAGAATCAATCGACTTCACCAATTCCAGCCGTCCAGCATGGCAGACCATCAACAAGCTGACAGGCCAGGCAACAAAACCAAAACCGTGTCCCATCACTGCTGACGCCATTGCAGCCCAGCTGATCACCAACGGGAGGTTCCCCAATCCTGACAAGGAGTTCACCAGGAAGACTATCAGCGAAGTGAACGACCTACGCAGGGCCCCCAGTGCTGATGCACACCTCTCTGGAGACTTCACCAAGGACGAGATCAAATCGGCTATTGAACACCTGAATCCACACAAAGCAGCTGGGACCGACAACATCCATCCTGAGTTCATCCTTCACCAGGGTAGCAAGGCCACAGAGTGGCTTTGATCTTTTTGCTCCCTCTGCTTCCGCACGTTCAAGCTCCCGAAGATATGGCGACGAGCCAAGATCATCGCTCTCCCAAAGCCCAACAAGCCGCTGGATGACCCAAAGGGATATCGCCCCATCGCCTTCCTCTGCATGCCACACAGGATCATGGAGCATCTCCCTCATGCGCCCCTCGCTCCAGTGATCGACCCAATACTGCCAAAAGAGTAAGCTGGCTTCCGCCACGGAAGGTCCACTGTGGATCAGGTAACCCTCCTCACCCAAGATATCGAGGATTCTTTCCAACGAGGTGAGAAGGCAGGCGTTGTTCTCCTCGATCTCACAGCAGTATACGATACTGTCTGGCTCCGTGGACTCCACTTAGTGCTCCTACAGACAATCCCGGACCGACACATGGTGGACTTTATAATGGAAATGCTGACCAACCGCAGCTTCACCCTTCACACCAGCAACGGCCAACACAGCTGGCTCTGACGGCTCAGAAATGGTGTCCCACAAGGCTCTGTACTTGCTTCAATGCTGTTTAACATTTACATCTATGACCTCCCAGACACGCTGTCCAAGAAATATGGATACGCTGGCGACCTAGCCATCCTTCTGTCTAACAAGAGCTGGGAGACGATCGAACTGGGGCTTACGACTGATATGAACACCCTGTCAAGCTACCTGACAAACTGGCGCCTTAAGCTCTCCATGGCCAAGACCACGTCCACCGCATACCATCTAAACAACCGAGAGTCAAACCACAAACTTAACATCATAGTTAACAACAAAAGACTCCAGTTCCAGGCTGCCCCGACGTACCTCGGGGTCAAGCTGACTCGCACGCTGACGTTCACCTGGAAAACCTGTCTGCCAAGACATCGGCCCGTGTCACTCTAATATGCCGTCTAGCTGGTACCACCTGGAGTGCCTCAACCAAGACACTGTGCATATCTACCCAGGCATTGGTCTTCTCCACCGCTGAGTACTGCTCCCCAGCCTGGTGCAGGAGCTCCCACACCAAGAAGCTGGACGTAACGCTCAACACCACCTTACGCACAGTCTCTGGCTGCTTGCGCGCCACACCAATCAACCAACTACCGATTTTCGCCGGCATCGCACCACCAACCCTGCGCCGTGAGGCGGCTGTCCTTGCACTGTCAAGAAAGGCCACTATCAATGAGGACCACCTTCTCCACAAGCTCGCCACAGAGACCCTTCCACGAGCTCGCCTAAAGTCACGATGCCCATTCTCAGAGCATGCCC